>VZRO01002622.1:959692-1011116 GCA_013397915.1 Daphoenositta chrysoptera
GCCCCGGTGCCCCGCAGCAGGGGCTGGTACTTGTCCTGCCTTCCCGCAGTTGGCGTGTACTGGGTAACCTTTGTTTTAACAGTGTAAATAGCAAATCTGTGAGCCTCGTAAGCAGTCTTGATGTTAGCTCAGGGGTCTCCCAGGAGATGAATCGAAGGGAACGGGAGGGAACAGATGTATGGTGGAGGAGGAGGGGTGCAGCCCGCGCAGGGCTGTGTGTGCCCCACTGCCTCCCTCACATGTGAGTCCTGGGTGGGTCCGGCACGGCACTGAGAGCAACCTCTGCACTTTGTGTAGCAGCTCCGGAGAGCACACTTGGAAAGTTCAGCGCTTTTGCCCTCAGACCCTGCAGAGAACCTATAATGGGAGGTTGACTCCTCGCTAGGGTGGATCTCCAGCGGGCTCGGAGGTGGCCGTCAGCAGACGGATTGAGATGACTGGGGGAGGAAGGCTGCTCAATTAAAAAGCTGTTGGAATAATGAAGGACCAAAGAGCTTCCCTGAGCAATAGTGTGGCTGTCCTGAGTTAACTGGTCATGCTGAGCCATGACAAGGTCTGGCCCTTGACCTCTAGGTTCTTTCAGGGTAGTGATGCTCTCGGTGGTATCATCAGTCTTGATGGGAGGGAAGACACGGGGTGGGCTTTGTGGGTGAGTCTTGTTTCTAGAGCTCATTCATGTGCGTGAGTACTCCGAAAGTCTGCTGCTGAGTAACTGCTCCCTTTTCTTGCAATGTGCTTGTTTTTAACACTATAGCAAAGTGCAGGGACTTGATTGATGTGTACAGAAAAAGAGACATTTGTGCAAATAAACCGAAACTGGGAGAAGGTGTGGATGGCAGCAGAGTCAGAAAAATAATCCCGGAACTCGGACTGCATTGCATCTGACCATTGCTTGTTCACCTGGCATGGAAAAAGAGGCCACTTTTCTTCTGTAATTCTTTATTGTATGTACAGCTCCAGGGTGTGGTAATATATGCATGGACATATTTTGAGTGTAATTCACTTCTGAACTAATAGTACATCTGGAAGAAAAACAGGAAAAGGAAACTACCAAGCAGGTGTATCTTAGAAATAAGTGGTAGAAAAACAGTGAAATTGAAATTGCAGAAAAAAATAGTTTGCATGAACAGCAGCTACCAAGATTTCTTAGATTTAAGTGAATGGTCTTTCCTGGGTAAATTCTGGATCTTAAATAAGGAATCTTCAGCTCAGAATTTGTGTGAAAGTTGTGTTTTAATGGGCTGAGTTCTCTCCTTTAGCAGATTGTACTGTTTTCCATCACATCTTTCTTATCTAAGAAAGTTAATTTTTATTAATCAGCAAGCCTTCAGGTGCAGTGTAGAGTTGCAGAAAACATACTTAAATACTTGGAAAAAAAGGAAGCTGTTGGCTCTTTAGAGCCTGGCAGTAAGTAAATGCTTCTGCTACCATGTGTGATTCTTTAGTTTTTAAATGTTTGGCTAGAATTTTCGATTTTTAAATGTAGGTATGTAATTTTTCTTATTATTTGCTATATGGAGTGTACCGCTTGCATCTTGTGGTGACACTTGTGTAAAACAGGTGCGGTTTTTAAACTGAGTTAAATCTGTTGAAATGCTCTTTTAGTGTAAAAAACATGAAATGTTTTTAACAAACACTTCACCCATTTTAACAACTATATCACCATGATACATATGGACTTTCTGTTTAATGACAGATCCTTATGGATCATTTTTGAGTACACAGAGAAACGTCTCATGCAGCTGCACTATTGGGAAGTGAAATGTCTATCCTTACATGAAGATCCTCAATTTCTTACAGTTTCCTCAGTTTCTTAAATCCTAACTCAAGTTCTCTCCTTCTCAGAGGCTACTAGTTCCCAAACATTTAGAGGATTATATGTCCTAAACTGCTGTATGGTTATCTGACGTGAAGACCTCATGCTTTTGCCTTCTGCATTTTGGGAAAGGGCTGTAGAAAATTCTGCAAAACCTTCTGGGGCTTTCTGCGTGCTACAGTCTGGTTTACAAGAAGGACCTGAAATCTAAGAGGTCTTCTGCTCTGGCTCCTCTTTCCATTAACACCATGGAACTCTAACCTAGAGCCAAGGCATGGAGCTGGCCATGAAAACCACATGAAGGTATCTGGAGAGCCTTTTCTGTTTTTCCAAGGGGTAAACCAAGAGCACTATCCACTGGGCTCTTTTTCCAGTGTGGCTCCTACTAATAACTTCCTTCTTCCACATGGTGCCACACTAAGATTAATTTTGCACCTTAGGGGAAATCTTACACCTCCAGTGCTGTCTAATAACCAGCTCTTCTGTCTCTGGACAAGTGCTGCAAGTTGACTGTGAAGCCAAGTGGTGATCTGTGTAGGGACAAGTGAGGACACTTGGTGACCTGCTGGCCCTATGGCAGTACCGTCACTGCTCTGGGGGGGGTTTGGATTTGGTCCCCAGGCTTTTTCAGGAGCTGGCTTTGCAGAAATTGTTGCTACTGGGCATCCCCAAGAATCTCCCATTAAAGGTGTCTGAGTGGATGGCAGCATTCAAACGTGGGTCGTCTGTCCTCACCAGGGCCGGGAAGTCGGTGAGAGCTGTGAATGCTGGGAGGCTGCCCTGGGGAGCCATGGATGCTTCCTCAGCATGGAGTACTGGCTTTTGGGGCTGCTGAGCTCCTGTGGGAAACGCTTGAAGCTCGCTGAGTCACAGGAGTCAGTGCCTGCTGTTACCATAGAAATCAGATCAGCTGCTGGGGTGGGGAGTCCTTGTCCCTTGGCTCCACTGCTGCGTGGTTCCAGCATGAGCTCATGGTGCTAGGGAACCTGATTTCTTGCTCCTTGCTCCTTGCCCTGTCAAGATCAGAGGAGGTCAGGCAGCTCTGGCAGCCCTTGCCAGCGGGCAGGGAATAGTTTTTCTAGGGTCTGAGCATGGCTGCAGTGGTGGGACCCTGTGTGTCTGATGTGCTGTCTTGTGACCTGCTGCCTGTATATGTCATGCTCTTTCATATTTTGGAAAACACTGCATTTGATTAGTAATAGCTTCCAGCTCTTTGGGAGCTCCAGAGGTGAAAACTGGTAAACTGGTGAGTAGCAGATAATGGAGGACAGGAAGTAAGTAGTAAGCTTGGAATGATCCAAATGGAGAGGAAAAACACTGAATATCCAATTTCCTGTGCTCTCAAAATGCATCCCCAAGCTTGGGGATCCCAAGCATGGATGTGACACCTTCCAGAGCTCAGTCTCTCACAGGTTTTGTCCTCTGTGCTCAGTCTCAGTAACTGTTCCGTTGTTTTCTCTGGATGAATATACACATTCAAGCTCTAGGGATGGATGATGCAAAACATCATTGCACCCCCTCTGTTCTGCTAAAGGAAATAGCTTTACTGCAAATATACTTTTCACACTAAGGTGTTGTGCCTCCTCAGATCATCTTTGAACACTTTGCTCTCCTCATAATGCAAAATAAGCACAAGCATCTCTGTGAAACAGTGTTACGGAGACTCTTGCTGATGCAAGGTGTCACTTTGTTTTTCTACGGTTCCTCTTGGCTTGCTGCCTGCTGACCGCTGAATTATTGTCCATGTGGTCTGTGTGAGCAATCCAGATTTACAGAGCTGTCCTTTTTAATGTTTCCTTGCTTACTTCCAGGACACTGAATTCAGAGGATAACAGCTGTTTCCCAAGGATTGGCCCCTAAGAGTTGGTACTCTTGGGAGGTCCTGTATGCTTTGCTAGCTCAGTCCCAGCTTTAATGGATCTTCTGCTTCAGATGAAAGTGAGAAATATTTGCAAACAACAGCAAATGCACTGAGCTGTCTGTTTCTTAGACTCTCTTAGTTCTTTGGTCTCCTCAGTGTTATGGCATGCTTGGTGAAAAATATTTAGGCAGTATGGCTTTAAATGAAAGAGATGATTCCTTGCTGCTAGCTGTTATGTAGGAGAAAGGATTTACTGGGTGATGCTGAAAGGAGGTGAGGACTGTATGTGTATTGTTTTCCCTGTCTTACTAGTTCAGCCTAAAAAATTCCTTTTTTAAGGAGCTGTTCACTTCTCTGTTCAGATCCCAGCACACTGAAGCACCCACTTCAGTGTTGTTGAGAGCTCTGGCTCTCCATTATGGGGAGAAGGAGGGGGGGTGATTCTTGGGAAAGCTTCCAGCACTGGGCCAACTGTGGAAACAGCCGGGCTTTGTGCCAGCCTTTCGGAGGGAGGGGGAGCGCGGAGCCGTGCAGGGAGTGTGTCAGGCAGGGGCTGGTGCAGCCTGTCGCCTTCCGCAGTGTCCTGCTGCTGCTTCTGTTTCAGCAGAGAAAAACTGTTCTGGCCAGAGCTGTGGTCGAGCAGGGACTTGTTGAGAGGGTTGGTACAGCTCTTGATGGCCTTTGATAGCAGTTGGCATGAAAGAATCTGACGTGTCGTGCCCCTGGCTTGAAGGAGGAGGAGGAGTTCTTGTTTTTATTAAGGAGGAGGGGAAGCATAATCTCTGGATAAGTAAAGATAAGGGAGTATTGGGGGGAAATCAGTGAGAAGAGGAAGTGCCTCTGTGGGGAGGTAAATTTGTGTCTCACCTAAAAATCTGTGCAGTCCTTGTTCTAGACACTGCAAAATAAACTGAGGTATTTGGGGACCATGGCTACAGACCCACTCTCGGAGCTTCAGGATGACGTGAACTTGGATGATACCAACCAGTCCCTCAGCCAGCTCAAACTGGCCTCCATAGATGATAAGAACTGGCCAGCAGATGAAGATCCTCCTTTTCCCAAATCAGGTAAGTATCCTGCTTGTTTGGGATCTGGATTTTGGCCAAAAAGCAGTTGTTTGTCTTGCAGCTTTGTGGTCATATCTACATATACAAAGAGCCCCAGTTCCATTTAAAAGCTTTATAGACACATTAAACTTGCACCACACCCAAGTGAATCAGCTTCAGTATTGACAGCACTAAAAAGTGCAGAGCCAGCTGCTGTAAATACGCTCTTGTCAGTCCTGTGCCTGGCTACATTTTGATGCTGACAGTACAGATGTGCTGTAAATCCTTGAGTGTCCTCCACTATGGTCTCTTGCAGAAGAGTTTGGCCTTCTGCACTGGAATGGTCTCAAACTTCCATCTGGGAGGAGGGCCTGGAGATCTGAGTTGTTGCTCTGAAATCCTGTGCCATGAGCTGCTAGCCACAGAGGTCAGGAAAATTAGCTCAAGGACATACAGGATGACCATCCATCAAGGGACTATGTTAAGATCCTCCTTTTCTGAAAAGCTGTGATAGCGTCCTTGGGTTTTGTCTTTGTGAATAATGGTGATGTATCTGAACAGCTGTTTGAGAGAGTTTATGTTCTGAGGGACACATATGGATCTCATAGGGCTGACAGGACTCTTCTGAAGTCATTGCTGCTCTTGTCCACTCTTAATTTCAGAACTGGGTTTTCAAGGTGTACAGTTGCATACATTAGTACCTCCCATGTAGAAGTGCAATTTTTTCTTATACCTCTATCTCTTTGTACTTGCCAATGTGCTCCAGATCCCTTCTTCTGATTGCTTGTTTCTCGTACTTTGTGCAGATGACTCCAAAAGCTCCCCTGAGCCTGTCACTCACCTGCAGTGGAATGATCCCTACTACGATATTGCCATCCACCACATTGTGGAAGTAGCAGGTAGGAGCCTTTCTGTTTTCTCCTTTGATGTCTTTGCAGCTGGGCTGAAGAAGGGCTTTTCTAAGAGGGCTCTGGGGACATCTGCTGTTTGCCAGGCCCAAGTATCCATGACAGGTGGCACTGTAAAGAGAAGGAGCAGCAAACTTCTTGAATGTTTGTGATATGTGTAATTTTCCACTGACTTCAACTAAACTTGGGTTCCTTTTTGGCTCTTGTCTTGATTATATTATCAGGATGCAGTTGCTTTTGCTGAATTGTTTTAGATCTGGCCCTTCACTACATCCTGAGCACAAAAGTGGTTTTTGCATGAAAATGCCACAGAAATTACCTACTTAAGCGATACAGCTGCAAGGTCCTCAGCTGACTGAGTAATCAACAGTAGGTGGCATCTCTCATATTTGAATGGCCAGAGCTTGCCATCCTGTCCAGAAATAACATGTACAGAAATCTGAAATAGGGGGAATAGGCCTGTGTTCCACTGCAGGGAAAGACCTGTTCATTCAGAGTCACAAGCATTTGCATTTTCTTGGTGTTTTCTTGTCTTACACTAACCCTTGGTGATATCCTGCTGGGAGCTCATAAGGAAGAGTTTTGGGGGTATTCTTTAGGTTGCTGTGGTGAGCCTGAGTGAAGGGTAAGGCCAGTTTGTCTTGTGTTCCTTGTTTGTTTTTTTTTTAAAAACTCCTCTTCAACCCATTGTGACTTGATTCATACTTCCCGCTTGACTATCTACAGCCCCCTCCTACCCTTCCTATTGCCGTCTCCCTGTACCTTGGTCCCTGCCCCACATGTGAATTTTCAAGGGAGCAGAGGCACGAGCTGGAGGCCTCCTGATTCAGGGTTTTTCTGCAGCAGAGTTTGACCACAAAGGAAAGAGTCTCAGGCACTTACTTTGGTAAGAGTTGTCTTGATACCCTTCTTTTCTGGGCAGTTTTCTCAAATAAGCTTTCTTTTTCCTGATCTCTCAGGTTCCATCTTTTGTGGAACAAAATTATAATGGCAGACTCAAAACCTGGTTGTTTTTTGTCTCCTGCTCAGTTTGACAGGCCAGGTGTTTGACATTTGGGCCATTATGCTTTATAGATTTGCCAGAAGTGTTTTCATATGCAAATGTGTTACTAAGCTTCTTTTCCGTGGGGCTGGAGTTTCAGGATTGGGGTTCATAGAGGTCTGCACCCTGGTCTCCCTGCTGCTGAAACTGGAAAGGGACAGATGTGTGGACTCCACCATTTCAGTGGTAATAGCCAGAATATTTGGAATGCGAATGGCAGAGGTTATTGGTGTTTGAGGACTCTGGCAAAGGGTGAGTTAAATGATACAGTTGTTGGCTTTAGACTAAGCTTCAGACAAAGTGCTTAGCAGAGTTTAGATCAGAGACATTGATAAGACTGGAATGTCAGCCCAAACCAAGGATATACTTTGTCTGCTGCCTGCTGGCATAAACACCACTCTTTCTGCAGGATTTATTTTCCAAGGTAACGTGATTTTTTCTTTGACAAGCTCTCTGAATGGAGTATCATCACTCCAGTGGAGGTGTGTGTCAGCGGCTGATGGAACGTAGCCATTTGACACGGTCTAGGGTAGCAAATGAAGAATTAGCCAGCTTCCTGAAAAGATTCCGGGGTGGGATGGTGGCTGACTGGGAGCTGTGCCTGCATTCTGAACTCTTCCCCGTTGTGGTTTAAATTTGTATTCCTAGTGAGCTCTGCGTCCCTGCAGTGTCTCTGTATAGTGCAGGAACAGCTCAGAGAAGCTTCTGTTCTTGGCTCTTGCTGGCCAGTTTTCCCCGGTAGCTGATGTGTCTGAAAGCATGTGATGGTCCCACACACGGCGTGTGGTGCAGTGCCTTTCTTGGCACTGGGAGAGCTTGGAGCACAGCTCCAGATAGAGGATTTGCTGCCATATAGGTTTGAAACTTGCTAGTTTCTTGTCTCCTGAAAGGAGAATTTATGAAGTTGATCAAAGAGGTCCGAGTTGTAATCTGGGCTCTGGGATGAAGCTGTTATTTTTTTTTTTGGTCAAGAATTGGTAATTTTAACTGTTCAGAGTATCAGACAGCATGGTGTTCTCTGGACTGTTGTTGGAAGCAAACAATCTGGGAAAGTCTGGAAAAATCCTATTAGAAGTAGCCTGGAGAATAAAAATCTTACTGGAGGATTAATATGAAACTGTTAGGTCTGGCTCTGCTAACAAATTGTTTGTCAGCACCTCCAGGTAGAATGAACACTGGCTATGCTGAGCTTGAAACAAAATAACTCCGCCCTAATTCTCTTGTAAATATTGCAAATGGCAGCAGATCAAGGATAGTTTCATCCATTCTATTGATTTATTAGCTTTCTGTCCCATGTTCTTCCATGTTCTGCACTTCAGAGCAGAAAGATTATGGCTAACTCTGTTCCTGCCTGCACTAAAATATATTCTGGGATGATGATGCTATTTTGAGACAAAAGTAGAAGGCTGGTTCCCATCCTCGGGCTGAACTCCAGGATCCCAGTGTTATCCTGTGTGGTCAGAAAAGTAATTGCTTCTTGCTGGGTGCATGCATAGTGTTAATAACTTAATAAAAGCCCAGTTTTGATGACAAAAAGTTAGCACACTCATTTTCTAGCTGACCTTAATTTCTGATTCAGTTCAAGGCAAGCTGGATTTGAAAAGTCTGGCTGTCTGACCTAAAAAGGAGAAAGTACAGAAAAACATTTTGCAGAATTTGTTAGGAAAGTAAGTTTTTGGGGTTTGTTTTTCACTTAAAAATAGTGCAGATGTTTCATGGAGACTCTCCTTTGTGCCCTATGCTCCTGTCTCTTCTGGGGACTGGGATCTTGCTGGAAGAGGCTGTCCATGGGAAAGGAGCAGGCATGTCCCATGTGGTGGTGTGTTACACAAAGATGACAGCAAAAGGCATCCAGGCCACAGTCCTGAGGGAGTACTCAGAACTGGAGTATTGTTAGGAATCACAGTATTTTAATACAAGGAAGCATTCTTTTTGTTCTGGGACTCGATGCTTTTCTGAAGGAAGATGATGGTGCTCTGCTGGTCCTTTCAGAGCTGCCTTAAGGTGTGTGTTTATGGAGTGTTTTACGCAGGCTCTCCAGAGGTCTCTGTGTGGTTTTGTTCTTCGTGACTCTGAGTGCCTCTTTTTGTGAGCACTGTAGCAGTGAAATTCTTCTTTACACGTGGCCAGAAGGTGGAAGAGAGGAAGTTCGATTTCACTGCACAATCCACTTCTGCTAAGTGCGGTTTTTTCCTTGCTCACGTCATTCAGCATTCGGAGGAAACACAAGCTCCTGGTTGAGGGGTGTTAAGGAACTATCCCAAGTTTCTGTTATGTTGAGGTTCTGTGTTCTCCTGCCAGTTCTTCATGGCAAAGGTGCTGGTTCCGTCTTCTTGGGGGTTGAGGCAGACTAGATGTGACATAGTCTTTGCCTTGAATTTTAGCATGGGGTGAATTGCAAAACTAAGGCAGGTAGGTAATAACAGTCTGAAGGAGGTCTCTGGAGATGGCAGTTTGTACTGGAAACCTGTGGCTGTGTGGGAAGAGCAGGGCTCTTGTCAGCTCTGGCAAGGTGTTCCTTCTGCATTCTGCCGCCCAGTCTGAAACACTGGTCTCTTCTTTGTGGTCAATATGCAAAACTATCGCTATGAGGTTCATCAGCATTCCCATTTTACACAATAACTGCCTTGCTTTCTTTTGGGATAAGAAAATGGGGGCTTAACATATACTGGCATATGAATTTCTCACTGCTATGGAGGGTAGAAGATAGTGTATCAGTGGTCAGGAAAGTGGCTGTCGCTATATACTCCAGCTACGTAATCCCTGCCCAGTGATTTCAAAACTTTGTTGAAACTTAGAGCATGTTTCTGCTAGTTTTGTGGCAAATCTGCTGCCTCACACCATTAATTGTCAGTCTGCTGGGCTGCCCTTGCAGAAAAGCTGTGATGCTAATATGTGTAAGCCCTGTTACTGAAGTGGGAAGACAAGGTGGAGAGCTATGAGTGTACCTTCTTTTGTGTTACTGGATTGAAGCTGCAGTTTCAGCACTAAATCTATTTTCATTGGTGAATCTGGTACCAAACCTACCCAACAAACATTGTGGCTGCAGGTGCCAAAGCTGTAACTAAGTGCTGATGATTTGGTGTTGGTGATTGACGTGGGGAAGTAAAATCAATCTCAGAACACCAGTAGCTGTTGTTTCTCTAGGTAGGTAAAGGTAGAAGTGGCAGACAGAACTTGTGTTGAAGGTGTGTTGCAGTGTGTCTTTGGTGGCTAATGGACTCAGCAATGGCCCATTAGCAAAGGGTAACAAGGATCCTTTTCCCTTCAGGCATGGTACATTATTACTGGCTCCATTAATACAGGCTGCCTGCATTTCTGTTGCTTTTGGATGTAGCTTCTGGCTTTTAACTTTTTTGTTTGTTCGTTTGTTTAAGTATATTTTGTATAATAAAAATGATGAGTTGCCTCTGTAGAATTGAGTCCATCCAAAGCAAGCCCAGCTTGTGCACCATATTTTGAAATGCAAGATCAAGGGAAGGGAGAGTATCTAAGGAATTTTAGGTTCCTAAGGGAGACCAAGAGAATGGAGAATTTCTTCCCTAGAGCCCTGCTCTGCAAAGGCTCCTGTCTTGATAGGCCCATGTGGGTCTTGAGTATATAGCTGTGAGTGTGATGGAAAGGGGCTGGGTGTGATAATAAATGCCTTCATAAACCAGAGGAACCTTTTTAAAAAAAATCTAATTGGCAGGTTTTTTTTTATTCAGAATCTACTAATCTTGAAAAAAAGGCTATGGGTGTGGGAAGTGTTATTCATGTGGTATGATGCCATTCTCTGTATACTTTTGAAGTTTTTCAGAGGAATTCAGAATTAATTGCAATTAACCCTTTTAAAAGTGGCCATCAGCAGTTGCCATTTTGGTGGCAGAGGAAGTGTAACGGTAAGGGCCAGAAATTTGATTATATAGAATTAGCTGCAAATTCAAAAAAGAGATTTGGGAATCAAGGGTTGCTGTTATTGCCTCTAATTGTTAGATAAGGCTGTTTGGAGAGGAGCATGGGGGAAAGATGAAATGGCAGGAGGTTGAATATGCTGCAAGACAATAGCTAAATGCATCCCAGTGGTGATGTGGCTAGGCTCTCTGACTTTACCCTCGTGATTACTTTCTGGGAAAGGATGCAAAGCTTGGCTTGCTATAACTTTTTTTCTGTTCCTCCAGACCAGGGTGCACTTGATGGGGCCCAACCAGGTAGGTAGATTTTTTGTGGCGCTAACATTTGGTTCTGTAGATCATGGTATTCCTTTAGCATGACCATGGCCTGTAGCTGGACTGTCTCAGGGGAGCCCAAACTTTGCTCAGCCTTAGGCTGCACTGGCAATTTTTCAGGAGTCCAAAGGCTGCACAAAATTGTCTGAGGGCTGCACCTCTGCCTCAGGCACAGCAGAATCATCTGAGCCAAATTTGGCGTGTGGGCTGTACTTTGGGCACTTTGGGGCTCATGGGTCTCAGTGTAAATCCTGTTCCTGTCCTGTCATGGTGGTGGCCTGCTTGGACCAGTTCAGTTTGAACTCCAGTTTATCCTGTTATTATATGTGCTTTGGAAGTTCATTCTAGGATTGCT
Source organism: Daphoenositta chrysoptera (assembly GCA_013397915.1). Taxonomy (NCBI): domain Eukaryota; kingdom Metazoa; phylum Chordata; class Aves; order Passeriformes; genus Daphoenositta; species Daphoenositta chrysoptera. Next base: position 970,929 of record VZRO01002622.1, read on the forward strand.
TCCTATTCTTTCACATGATCTGCTGCTGCACTCACGTGCTAAGCAGCTGGCACTTATACTGGATTCTCCATCTGAAAGCAACTGTTATCTATTTCTTCTCCATTTGGCTGCAGAGATGTTGTGTTCTGGCAGCTTGTTTGCCCGAGGCCTTGCTTGACTGCCCTGTGCTTGCTGAGCATTTGTTAATACTCTCCGGACTTCAGTCCTAAGTCTCAATAATTTGGCTGCTGGTGCTTTCATGCTTCTCAGTGTACATGAAAACTTCTATTGGTGTGAAATTCTTTTGCTAAGATCTTCACACAATTCATGGAAATGCTGATTCTCATTTTCTCATTATGTGGAATCTTCTCCCCCTTTTTCTATGCTCTCAGACATCCTCCCATTCTGCATTCTTTACTCTGACCCTCTAGTATATTTTGTATCAGTTACAGCTATATTCACTTCATAAGGCTTTCTGATTTTGGCAGTGTTTGGATTTTGGGAATATCGAGGTGGAAGACAGCATGTATTAAAATACTTCCATTTTGAGCTCTTTACCTTCTCTTCCTGCAGGGCTAAATCCACTCTGGAATTCAATAGGCAACTAAAATCTACTATACTTAAACGTTTCCCAGCTGTGTCATAAGCTTAGCAGGAACCTGAAATTACATTTGACAGTTTTTTTACTGACAGTGGCTCTGATTAAACATGCTAAGCTTTGTGAAACTTGTGTAGTAATGTTCCAGTATTATGTAGTGGTGCCCTCTCCTTGACCCTGAACTCTGTTAACTTTGCTGTTTTACCAGTAACACTAGCTTTTGGTGGCAAGTTTTATCCATCTGCATTGTCTCGTTTTCAAAGTACTTGGATATCCCCATTTGAATCTTTCAACAAGGTGGGCACTTAACCGAGGCTGCCTGGTGAAGGTAGGAATGAGCAGAGTCTCTTGACTGCAGTTAGGCTGTGTCAAATCATGACATAAATGCTAAAGGATATATTTCAGTATATGTAATGGATATATTTCGATTTACTAGAAATAGTAAATAACAGGATTTGCAAGCCAAGCATGTATTTTCCATGTTGGCTGTGCAGATTCATTCAATAGCCCTGTCTTGGGACATTTATTGCCATCTTGATTTGAATTTCTGCTGTGATACGTTAGTACTGCTGCAGGTTTCAATCTGAAACATTAGCCTCAGTATTTAAATTTCAGCCCTTTTAGAAGTTTGGCCTTGCACTCATGGCTTGGAAACACAGCAGGGATTTTCCTTGCCCCTTGTCTCAGAAGTGCCCTGGAAATGCTGCTTTTCAGGTGAGAGAAAAAATGCAATTTGGGCCTTAAAAGTACCATAACAATGTTCAGGAGGTTATGCCCATCCATCAGTGCTATCAGTGCAAAGTTAGTATCTCTTTAGATGAGCAGCTGTCTTCATTGGAGAGGCTTTAGATATTGGCTACTGTCTTGCTCTTTGTTGTTAAAAGCAAAATAATCTGAATTACATCCTTCAGGGAGGTAGTTTAATTCGAGTGTACATTGAAAATATTTTTAATGTTTGAAGTTACAAAGTTGAGGCGCTCTGGGAGTACTGATGGTATATAATTGGTTATTGGTTTGTTGTTAACTATTGAGCATTCCTCATCTGGGAGAGGTAGGAGGCAGCCTGAGAAGCCAAGTGATTACTTCATGGTCTGTAGTTGTGTTCAGTGGAAACTTCAGCTATTTGCAATTGCAAACAAGGAGTGAAAACCTAGATACATAAGATTAATATTGCAAACAGGAAAGCAAATAGTACAAGGGATGGAGCATCTGGGAAAGATCAAACCTGATAAGAATCTGTTCTGTAGGAGGCAGAGGGGCCACCTGCAGGTAGTTTCCTCCAACAAAAATGCATGGAATGGACTTCAGGTTCTTGTTCATAAATTGGAGCAACTGCTTGTTCAGCTTTGATGCTGAATATGTGATTTTGTCATGTCTGGAGCAAGGAGACTGATCAGATATGTCAGGTAGAAACAAGATTGGCAGTTGATGGTTTTGAAAGTTTCTGTGTTGACAGGCTGAGCTCAGTGTGATGAAACTGGAGAAAAACCCGGAACTCGGAAAAAGGCATGCTGGTTCCTTTGTAGGTCTTATGCATAAATTCATTCTGATTTGGAAGGCAAAGCAGACCACTCCTTTTTCAGTCATTCAGGGCACTGTAGATTATCTTTTGATGTACTTGGCCCTGGAAATTATCCAGGGAATACATGCCATCTCCCCTTTGGCAGAATCATGGATTGTCTGTTTATTCTTTACCAGCGATCCCAGACATTTTCACCAAGGCTATATAAGGAACAAGATCCTAGACTTTGCATAGGCCCTGCTGTAGGCTTTTATGTCATTTCAGAGAAAGCTATTTAAGCTATGTGGTTCCTGAATTGTGACTTGTCAGGTCTGAGAATCGGTGCCCAGGAGCCTGAGCTGAGTATATGGCCACCCACAACATGGCACAAACATGGTGCTGTACTTCACATCACAAAGGCCTGCCTTGATCAAGCTTGCAGTCTGCATCTGGCCCTCAGACCATCCATTCCGGTGTGAAATGCAGCCTCTCAGTTAACTGAAGATATCACCTGTTCTGAATTTGGCGTAGAGCTAAGTATGATCTGCAAAGATCTGTTGTCTTTCTGACCATTCTCTTTCATGACTATAAAGCTCAGCAGCTTCTCAAATGCTGCATCTTCTTGGTGCTCTGTGCAGGCAGGACCCTAATGGGAATAGTCACAATATGCCATATTCCTTGCCCAGGACTTTGTAACCTGCACTTAGTCTTTTAGACAACTCAATTACGTTTGACCTGGCCCTAAAGCTCATAGCAAGCTACCGAGAAACTCTGGGCTAGGCAGAGAGTGGGCTACCGTGGGATATGTGATGTGATGTTGGTCTTGTGGCCTGGCTGTGACTGTATCCGGTTGTTCCAGATGAGCCTTGCAACACTCTCTCCCAGTCCTGCATTCCGGGTCATGTGTCCTCCCTAATTGCCCCGTATCTCCGCATGTGTATGTCATGTGATGGCCCACGCCCCTTTCCTGACCTGTACCTAGTGCTGCCGCAGTGTCCTTAGCTTTTGTAGAATTTCTGGCTTGTGTGCATCAGTAAATTCTGTGTTGTCTGGTGAGTGACTTGGAAATGGGACTTGCAAGGTGAAAATAAAAGTGAAAAATAGCAAGAGAATCTGTTCTGGCAGGATGGGGGCAAAAGGGTGCTGGTGGCATCTTAGTGTCATGGCTGGTGTATATGAGTTCTCTGGCTGCCAAATGGTCATCTGGTACTAACAGGCAGTGTTCCCAGAAATGTCAGGTTTGCTATTCCAAGACCTCAGTTGCTGTGTGGCAAGTGTAGCCAAGTGGTAGTTGAGGGTCAGAGCCTGTGCAAAGGTGAGAAAATAGCTGCATGATCAGAATATTGTAAATCCATGCGGGGAAAAGGATTTATTTCAAGAGAAATTAGGTATTGCAGGTCTGTCCTGCATAAGTAGTGATCCTTGCTGCTTTTCTGTGCTGTGGTCGGTATGAGATGGTTTACCATATGGGAGGAAGGAGGGTATTGTTGAGTATAACCTCAATAGCTCCATTCACTGTTGCACTCTCTGGTTGACAAGAAAATACAGGTTTCAGAGCAGGGTGAGTAGCTAAAAAGGTGGGAAGACTTTAACCCTTCACACTAAAGGAACCATTTAATCCCCACTGCTGCTAAAAAGAAGTCATCTTTGTGGAAATGGATTGGGCGTTGTGTCTGGGAGAGAATCAGACTTTCCCTCAAACTCTGTATGTCCGCAAGATTTGTGACCTGGTTCTTATTCATCCCAATCTCTCTATTCCCCAGCATGTCTGCTAAGCTTGGCTGTGCACATCTGCTTGGGCTTCGTTCATGGGGCTGAGCTCTCTGCTGGCAGAAGTTCACTGGCGGTGGAAGACTTGCATTGGGGAAAACTTGGCTTGTTGTCTCTGAAGCCTCAAGTGGTGGCTGGGAGTGTCCTCCATGACATGACGGTGCTCTATGGGTTATTTGGTTCTGGTGCCATGGGGACTGTTTTCTGCATGGCTTTTACAAAGAATGCTTTGTTGTGCTGCACTTTGCAGCTCCTTCCGTCTCAGGCTGGAAAAATCTCTTTGTGGATGGAAAATCTAGGAAGCAGTGAAGAGCTTATTCTACAATCCCCCTGGAGAATCCAGCAGTGCTGCTTGGCCAGTCTGTAGAAGAGACTTAGGATGATGCTTGCTTCTCATCTCTGGGGTGTGACTGGAACTGCTCTTTTTCTAGGAATTTCTTGGTTTCCAGAGTATGAAATAGCCTGTGTTCTGTGTGCAGGACTAAGCTTCAGGTGAAGCAAGAAACAGATGCACCAGACTATAAGCAGTCAGGGACTGTGTGCAGGATGGAAGGAGTTACTGTGCCAGCAAGGGGCAGCTTTCCCTGTGCTTCCCTGGACACGTGTGCATCAGGAGCACTGCCCAGGGACAGCTTGGCAGAATTAATGCTCTGAGCACTCTGCTCTGTACTTGCCTCCATCCTTATGTGCCCCGAGGCATCCTGGGTTCCAGTGCTTCCTCTCCTTTCAGGGCTGGAGCAGGGAATCTATTCTTCATTCTCATTGTTGACTTGCCAGGCCCTTGATGTTCAGGTTTCTGCTTCCACACTAGGCCCAGGGTAACTGCTGAAAATCAGATTTAGCTTTGCTGGCAGCTGTGGCAAACCAGACTTCTGCCTTGTTATGGTGATTTCCCATTCCTTCTTTACCTCGTGCTGCCAAGACTGCAGTGAAGTCCTTAGACTCCCTGTAATCTCTGGCATTTTATCTGCAGGTGATGACAATTATGGAAGAAAAGTAATTTTGTTCAGTGCCTGCCGGATGCCCCCAAGTCATCAACTAGATCATACGAAACTGCTGGGGTAAGTAGTGTCTTAGTAGGCTGCTGTTAATTTCTTAAATCTAACCTAATTCTCAGGTGCTGTATTCCTGGGGACAGATCCATCTGCAGTAGCTTCTTTAGCTGGACATGTCCTCCCAAGTGCTTACCTCCATTGCTGGGGATGCAAGTCCTCTGTTACGGCACACAAAAAGAGTCCCAAAGGGAGGAAAAACCTCTCTGTAGCAGAGCACAAAGTGAGTTTGTCAGTTCTTTCTTCTCAGGTACCTGAAATTCACACTGGACCAGTACGTGGAGAGTGATTACACACTGGTGTACCTGCACCATGGCCTGACCAGTGAGAACAGGCCATCCTTGAGGTGGTTGCGGGATGCCTACAGGGAATTTGATCGCAAGTGAGTAAGGGTGCAGCAAGCAAGGATGTTATGTGCTGTTCTGTAGCCTAACATAGAAGATCTTCCCCAGGCCCCCTGTGTAGCTTGGTGATCATAATTTACTGTCACTTATTCTCCTGCTTAAGGAGGTGGATTGTTGTTTAATGCAGACTGAATCATTGGATAAACAGCTGGTTCTGTAGTTACATCCTTTAAGCCAACAGGCAAGCGGCAAACCCAGGACCTGGTGCAAGTGTATTGGCCCCATGGTATAATTGTAGGTTCCTGGTGAGGCTGCTCACTTCTTTTAGATGAATGTTGGAATACAGGGTAGCATGCCCTTAGGCTGCTGAGCAGCCTGACACAGCTACAGAGCATGGGAGAGCAGAGGCCATGGGTGCTGGGGCGTGGTGATGCTCAGTGCAAAAGGGATGAAGCCACCAGGGTGCCTTAATCTTGTGGAAAGGTTGGTTCCTCTGCTTAAAGTTCAGCTTGTTGTTACTGGGCTTCTCTTGACAGGTACAAGAAGAACATCAAAGCCTTGTATATTGTGCACCCAACCATGTTCATCAGGACCCTACTGATACTCTTCAAGCCTCTGATCAGGTAGGAAGGAAGCACTAAGGAGGCTCACTCACATGTTCACACAGCGGGGGAACAGTGGGGCATTCTCAGAAGGGCACAAGGTGAGCCCAGGCTGCCAAGCCTATCCTGGTGTCTCTCACCTTATTCTATCTCCTCCTGCTTCTGAGCTCAGAAGTACTCACACACCAGAAATACCTCTTTAGGAACCTACAGACTTTGCAGCTCTGTGCTGCTCCTTTTCTCTCCAGACAAGTAGAAGTAAAAAGTTGCAGGCTCTGCTAATAGTGAAAAAGGAAGTAAGAGTATCAGTCCAAATTATATTTAATTTATTGTTATACTGAAATCATAACTCTGTTGAATAATTGGGAGTAAAACTTTCTCAAGCCTACTGCTGAACATTGGAAGGAGAAATCCAGCATTTTAGAGAGCCTGCTGCTGCTAGGGCTTCTAATGTATCTTGGAATGTCTTTGCTTCTCCTGGTAAAATAGGTGGAGTGGGAGAGCTATGTAGGTGACATCTCTGCTGCTCAGCCATACCTACCCTTTGCCCCACTGATGTTTCTTGCAGTCCCCTGCTCTCCTTTTCTGTAAGAAGTAAGTTCTGTTACTGGATTTCCCAATTCCTCATGTATCTACCTTTCTCTTGTTTTTCAGCTTTAAATTTGGACGAAAGATTTTTTATGTGAATTACCTTAGTGAGCTGGAGGAATATGTGAAGCTGGAACAGCTGGGGATCCCAAGCCAAGTGCTGAAGTGAGAATACTGCCTGTCTCCCACTTGCTTAGGGTTCTTTGAGAGGGGACTTTTTTTGAAAGAGTGGCAAGGGAAGGAAGAGTTTGTTCCACTCAGGCAGTAGTTTTGGACGGTGTGGTGACAAGTTGCCTTCAAGACTATGCTTTCTCTCTGTCGTCCTTCCTGCATGTCCTTGGCCCCAGTCCCCAGTTCTGTCTTTGAGTTAAAAATCCTCCTCACCAATCCTGCATCTCCCACTCACCCTCTGGGGACTTTCTGCAAGATGCTGACCCTAACACTGACCTGGAGCTCACGATGTGCATCTGCTGTGTTTGGGCACCTGCTCAGCTCATTCTGCACTGCTCAGTTTGTCTTTGGGGCTTCCCAAATTTGCCATAATCTCAGTCCTACCAGATTGCTTCCCCGTCCCACACCCACAAATGCATCTGTCTCATCACAAGCAGTGCTGTCCTGGCCTCCTGCCCACGCTGTTACTCAGCTACTCCAACTCTCAATTCCAGATAGATACTCCTTTTCTCCCTGCTTTTTTTCTGGCAACCAGATGTTTCTTCTTGTGTTCCAGAACTGCCTGTCCTGGTTTTAGATAGGTGTAATTGACCATACTAGTCTGGTGCTGTTACCAGTGGGTGTGTAGTGCTGGGTTCATGCACTTTCTGGGAGGTGGAGTGGCTTTTTTCTAGTCTGTGTTTTGTGGCAGGTATGATGAATACCTGAGATCCCTGCAGAAACCTTTGCAAGTGCCCCAGAAGCCAACACCCCCACGCCCACCGCTGCCAAACCAGCAGTTTGGAGTCTCCCTACAGCAGTGAGTATTTCTGGACTATGTTGCTTTTGCCCTGACTTGCTTGATATGAGGTCACTGTATTTATAACTGAACAACAGCAAAAATAGCTGAGAAATTTCTTGAAGTTCAAACTTCCTATGAAACTTTGATCATTTTCCTGAGGAACTCTGTGCTCATGTCCAGATCCTTACTAACTCAGTTCAGTTTCACCCTCTTGATCCCTGGGTTAGATTGTTTTTGCAGCTAAGGGAGGAGCAAAATAAGGGCCATGGGGAGAGCTTTATGGCACTAGGAACTTCCTTTTGAGCAAAAGAAGTCTGTAGAGGCTGACAGAGATCTCTTTAAGACTATCCTACTTTGAACAGTGCTGCAGATTTGTTTCTTAGTTTTTTTCCATATCATAAATTCTATTTTAAAAGCACTTCTATTCACCCTTGTAGTGAATCCCACTCCCTAGTCCTGCATAGTGATACAGGCAAACACAGACAGTGACAAGGGCTGGTGATACTGAGTAAGTGTTGAAGGTATTTTTAACTTTGAGTGTGGTTTTGCCTCCCTGGGGAATGAGGAGGAGCCAGTACTGTGTAGCTAGACAGATCTTCTGAGGCAGTCTGGGAGCACATCCCCCAGCTTCAGTGCAACATTTTCAGATGGTGTTTGCTGTGGTGCTGCGTGCCTGAGCTTGTTGGTAGCCTGGGAGGGGTGAACAGTGCCAAGCTATCAGGTGGTCTGGACAATCGAATGGGAGGCTGGCAGTGAACACCTTGGCATCACAAGGTTCTGTGTTGATAAATCTTCTGTCACAGGAGTGTGGTGGCTAACATTTTTTTTCTCATGTGTCAGCTTCTTTCTGCCCTTGCTCCTATGGGAAAGGAGAAAGGAAGCGTAACCCCTTTAACCAGATTCATAACTAGCATCCTTGCCTTCTGGGAAACCCTTTACCCTGGCTGAGGATTTTTTTTTTGCACAGGCTGGGATTTTTACAGAAGATGGAAAAATGTTCCTGTGGTCTAGTAATGAGCTCCTAGTTGCTCCAGTGAATGATGTAACATGATGGGTGAAGAGGCTAGAAGCCTGGAATGAATAATGGCTGAACCAGGGATGGCGATAGCAAGATCATACGTAGTACAGCTTGTGTGGGCAGCTTCAAGAGTTGGGGGCTGCATGCAGGGCAGGACCAGTCCTGTGTACCAGTCATGTGTAACCTGTTGTTTCTTGCTGCAGTCTCAGGGAGAAGAGCCCTGATCAGTCTCCTATTCCTCTGGTGGTCAGAGACACCATTGCTCATTTGCGGGAGCATGGTAAGTGTTTGGGGAAGCTGCAATCCCTTATCAATCCCTCTGTTCTGTCCAAGCTCCCATCAAGCCTGTGGTAAGATAAAGAAGAACAACGATCTAGAATAGGGTGTAAAGCCTGAACTAGGGAAGTTATCCTTCAAGTGAGATTGTGCAGGGATTAGGAGACCTCCTTCTCCAGGACTCCATACTCCCACTTGTGTAAGAGTAGCTAAATGCTCCTTGTATCCTTTGTCTGATAGTGGAAGCAGAAAGTACTTTTGTACTCTAAGAAAGGGACTTGTTGACATCTGTCTGAATGTCCCACAGCATGGATTTATAATTGTTAAGGCCAGCATTTTTAGAGACTCTCACATACCTGATTTTTTTCTTGTCCATCTTCTGTCACTTCCCAGCTCTTAATACAGAGGGGATTTTCCGGAGGTCAGCAAATACACAGGTTGTCAAAGAGATCCAGCACAAATACAATATGGGTAAGTGCCCAAACACATCAGAGCCCCTCTCATTCCCTAATTACTACTGTCCAACTGCAACTGTGTGATCCACATCATGGATCCTGTCCTTCTCTGATAGGCCTCACCTAGAGACCTCATCTTGGGGTATGACCTGAATTGCAAGGGAGAAGCATATGATACTTCTGCTGTGTGGAAAACATATTCCTTCCCACTCATGTTCCCCTTTCTACCCTTTTTTTTCGTGAAAGTTTCCCTGTTTCTTGGGGTGGGATATACCATCTTAATCTGCTTATACTGGAGGGACTGAAGATGACCAGGACGAAACTTAGTCATGTTTCATTTGATGACTTCTAAAGATGTAGAGCTGGATTCAGCACTGCTTTGTATATGATTTTGGGGTGTATTTTTCTGCTCTGCTAGAAGATGTGGTACTTCAGGATTCTGTGTTTAAAATACCCCTTCCTTAGTTTTGGGCTCTGACAATCATGTCCTGTCCTTTGTCTGGAGGAGGTGCTGCTTTGGCCAGTGAGCACTGAGTCTCTGCTCTGCTTTCTCAGGTGTGCCTGTAGATTTCCAGGAGTATGAAGATGTCCACCTTCCTGCTGTGATTCTCAAGACCTTCTTGAGGGAGCTACCTGAGCCCCTCCTCACTTTTGGCCTCTACAGCCATGTTGTCAACTTCCAGAGTGAGTTGTAACAAGTGTGCTACTCCCTGAATTTTGCACTGGTTAAGGACAGAGATATCTTAGTGGGGGCATGCATGGGATACCTTGTGACTGCCAACAGGGCTTTCATCAGGATGGGTGCTGAGTATTGTCCCACCTCTCTTGATTTTTAGGTGTGGAGGAGGTGAAACGTGTGGATGTTGTTCGCAAAACACTCCAGGATTTGCCAGAAGAAAACTACCAAGTGCTCCATTTACTGACAGCCTTTCTGGTGCAGGTGAGCACTAGCTTTCACTCATTTGCTTGTGAGAGGTGCAGGCAGGCCTTCAGCCTAAGAGCTGCAGGCATACAGCCTGTGTGGGCTATACCAGGGAGGCTGAAAGCTCCACAGGGTGGAGGTAGAACTACAAAGTAGCTGAGTAGAAGAGGGGTCTCAGATCTGCTTTACAGTACTTTCTGCTGCTAAGGAAGCCACTGCAAGGCTATTCAAGCAAGAGGGAAGATCATGAGGTCTTGAAGAAGATCATGAGAAGCAAGAGGGAAGATCATGAGATGGACTTGTAGAGATGTTATCTGACATTGAGCTTGGTCCTGTTGTTATGATATGGCCTGGTCAGCTTTTCTCCTCTCATTTTCTCTGGGAGTCTGTCAGCTCTGGCTTTGGGGAGGGTAGAGGGCAGCTGCTGTGGTAGTCTGTAGGATTCACAATGGTCTCTTTCCTTCCCACATAGGTCTCTGCTCACAGTGACAGAAACAAGATGACAAACACCAACCTGGCAGTTGTGTTTGGCCCAAATCTGCTCTGGGCCAAAGATGTGGCCATCACTCTAAAAGCCATCAATCCCATCAACACCTTTACCAAATTCCTGCTGGACCACCAGAAGGAGCTGTTTGAGGCTGCAGAGGCCTGAATCCAGGCCAGCCCACACCTGCACACTGCCCACCTTCCCCCTTCTTTGTCTTGGAGCTGTGACCAAGCTGTCTCCAGTACAAAGGGACCATTGATCTTCTGGGTGATGAGCAGAGTGAGGGCTGTGGAGATGGTGGTGAAAGTGTGCAAGTAAGTGAGCAGGAGACCTGCAGCTCTGGATGGGCAGGGGAGCTGGTCTCCCAGCTGCTGAGACTGGAGTCCTAACCCACCTGCACAGCTCTTCCAGGGCTCATCACCAGTTTTCTGCCCTATCAGATGACCTGCCTTCCTTTCCTCCTTCCCTTAGGTGCAGTTTTTCTGCCCTCCTGGTCCCTTCCTCAGCAGAGATCTTTTTGTTCAAGCTCCCAATAGCCCCAGCTTATCCCTCCTTGCCTCAGCTGGGCTGACTGGGCTAGGGCGGGCTTGCTGGGTTTTGTGATGGAGACACTGTTACTGCGAGTGCCATTTCTCAGCACTGGACATGCATCCTGCCTTTCCCCAGAGGCACCTAAAGCAGGGAAGGGAGCAGCAGCCCTTGTGCTTCCACAGCATGTCCTGTACTTGCAAACACGGCTCTAGACCCCCTGCTTTTGACAGGCAGCTGAAGGACAGGCTCACAGCAATGGGCTGTGTTACCTTGTCAGACTCCAAAACAATGAAGGTGAGTGTAGCCCAAAGCCCATCCTCTCTGGGGCCACCCACTCTAGACACTATTCAGTGTTTGCTGGACTGTAGTGGGTGACTTGCCTCCTGTAGTTATCCAGCTCAGGTGTGTTTGTCCCTCCAGCAGCACTTCAGCCTGGCTGGGACGGTTCATGCCAGGCCTGGCTGTGCATGTGGGCCAGCTGTGACCCTCTGACAGCTGGTGAGTCTGAATGGCAGGAGCAAGTGCCGTGGTGGCACTGAGCTGCTGAACGCCGTGAGGATCACAGTCTGTCCTGGCAGCAGCACAAGGCCTGCTCTTCTGGCACATGTATCTGTGCTGACTGGCACAGACTGCCTTGACTAGTTAGTTGTCTTTTTGAGCACAAATTTTCCCCAGCGTAGTGTAACAGAGAATGGCCTTGAGGGAAGGTCTGGGGGCTGGGGCTAACCCTCACCATGGAGTGCACCAGGCCTGGATTACAAATTTCTGCCCAGGTGCTGAGCAGTCATGTGCCAAAGCTGTGAGGGAACAGCTATTCCTTGCCAAGGGCCTATGCCGTGTCTCCTCCTGGTAGCTTCCATAGGGCAAAGTGGCCTTCCATAGGGCTACCACCCTACCACCTGGTCAGATGCATCCTGTATGCCCTGGGCACAGCTGGAGAGATCAGGTTCTGTGCAGGGCGGGCTCAGAGTGGGGTGGTCCTGGCACCTCCCCAGAGCAGCTGCAATACTGTTGGAGAGTTGGGTTTGGGTTGCCTCATTCCCATTACCTGAGCTGAAAGAGATCCTTCTCCTTAGCCTGGGCTTGTCAGGGTTTTAGGAGGGAGCTTCTAGCCTTACTTCACTGGTGTGATATATCTTTGTTATCTTGTGCCCTGTGTGCCTGGGCCAGACCTCCCTGTTGCATCTGGTCTTAGGGACAAATCTTTTGGACCAAGCAGAACTGTTTTTTTAAAAGCTACTGGATGCTAAATAGAATTTGCTTTTTCATAATATTTTAGCCTGCCTTTAAACACTGACCAAAGGTCAGTGCCCCTGGTGTAAATCAAAGTAAGTGGCATCTGCTGCAGGAATTAAGGAGATTGCTCTTTTTGCTAAACTCTGGAATGGGAATGGGTGCAAACATAGGCAGCTCTCCAAGGCAGCGCAGGTGCAGCCAGCTGGCTTGGAGGAGGCACACCAACACGTGGGTGGGAACAGTGAACAAGAAAGTGAGCGTTACTAAGACTGGAGCAAGAGATGTTGTAAGATAGGACTGGATCTGATCCATTCTAGATACTGGGAGACTTTGCCCTAGTGAAGCTACCAGGCTGCTGACTTCAAGTCTCCCTCTTCCAAGAGTAGGAGCCTTCCCTGTTTGGCCAGGATATGAATTGTTTCATCCTGAACAATTCACAGCAGTAACCAAGTAACTGTTTTGGAGGCAGAGATAATCTGCTCCTAATTCATCTGTGATATCTTCTAGAGGGAGTTAGCAGGGCTGATGTGCTGTGGAGGAGTACTCTGGGGTGGACTAGTGTGGAGAGTGGTGTACTTGCCCCAGTGTTAAGGGGCAAGGCTGTGCAGGCTGAGGGAGCCCAGTGCAGCCACTCTTTCCCTGCAGGCACCCTGCTCTGTGGAGGTTTTGGTAGGGGAAGAAGGAGACTTGGTGCTCTGACTGTATCTGCCGCTGACACTGGCCTCACCTTCATCTCCCTAGGGGAAAGGCAAGCCCAGATAACTTCTGGGACAAACAAGCCCAAGCTCGGCAACCTGGAATCCAAGTGCCTGTGTGCATGAGGCCTGGCCCTGTGCACTCTCTGGGGAGGTGGCGTGTTCCGGCCTTGCAGAGCAGCAAGGACTGTTCCCTGCCCAGTAGCTAGAGGAGCAGTGCTGGAGTAGCTCCTCTCCAGGGAGATTACTGCAAGTGTCTGAGTTCTGGCTGGAGTTCGGTGGTTTATTTTGTGTATTTTTGGGATTTGTTTTTTTTTTTTTAGTGAATTCTTGAATCGACATTTCCGTTTTTAGCAAAATAGAGGCTGGTTCATCCCCTGCAGGCAGGGATAAAAGCCTGTTCCAGTTCAGTGCCTGCAGGGAGCAGATTTGGAGAGTGTTCAGGGAACTACTACTGCTCATGGTGGGAAAGTGCTTGCAGATCCTGGAAGGGACCCACTGTAAATACCCCCTTTCCTCTGCTGCTCCTTGTGCTGGAGCTGCTGAGGGCCCTGGAGCAGGCACAGCAACCAGGGTTCTTTGCAGTCTGTTCTCCTGAATGCCTTGTATTGAAATACCCCTCCTGTGACCTAAGCAAGGAACTGGCCCGGGCCTGCCTGCAGCCTGTGTCAGGTGGGTGGTCACCAGAGGCTGCACCCACCAAGGCCAGGGGGTTAAAATCCCTGCTCACGTGGGGAGGGTGCAGGCTGGGCTGGGTTTCTCTGCCTTGTATAGGTCAGGGGTAGTACACAGTTAAGGTGCTGGTCTGTGTCGGTTTTCTCCTTGCTGTAGAGCTGGCCAAGGGTCTCTTCCCTGGCTTATCTTTCAGGCTAGCTATTAGCCATTTCTTCCTGTGGGGGTACTTGTTCTGTATCAACCTCCTGCTTTTAGCACCTAGAACATTCCCCTCTGCTAGGCCTCCTGCTGTCTTAATGGCCTCTGATCACTCCCTGGCCCAAGCTATGAACTGACACCAGACCTTTTGGATGGTGCAGGGGCTCTGGGGCAGATGCCTTGTGGCAATGTGTGTTAACTTGAGAGAGCCGAGGGCCAGTTTGGTCCCGGTTTCCTTTTTTATGCACAGGGGCTCCTGTGCAAAAACTTTGGCTTTGCTATTGTTGCTGGTGTTCCCTGCCTTCTTCTTTGTTGATGTTCACCAGGTGCAGGCCTGGGTTTTCACGGTTCACACTGTTTGTTTTCTTTTAATCTGCACCAATCTTGTATTTCACGGTTTGCACTTTTTGTATTTCAATAAAAATCAAAATGTAATCTCAGATCCATGTCTGTCAAGTGGCAGCAGCAGTGGCACATCTACAAGAAACAGAAGTAAGGCTGCCTATGCTGCCAACCACAACAATGCTGAGAGGGAGGAAAGAAAGTACTCCTATGTGAGTAACTCTGAAGAAATACACTAGTTTGCAGAAGCCTTGGCTTGGAAACCAAGTTAAAACAAAAATGGAATATAGATTTGGCTCTTTCCTGAAGAGGGCTGTTCTTGCACATTACCATCTTCCTGTCTTGATGAGCAGTCTGCCTAGGAGTGCCCAGGGTGCCAAGTGGGAGCCACCTTATGATTGATTAGCTGGCTAAGTTTATCCTGTGGCCAGGTGATGCAGTGGAAGCCTGCACCATCTCAGTTCAATGTATGTGGATTGTTAACTTGATGAACAATAGTCTGGATAGGACCACCAGACTCCTCTTCATCCATATTCAGTTCACTGCCTTTTTCTAAAGACTCTCATTTGCCTGTTAGATCAGTAAGCTTTTTGGCTAGGATGCAAGAATTAGGAGTAGAATGGAGAGCACTGGAGCCGAAACCCTCAGCCTGACTGCTGGGATGTCAGCGATGATGTGTCAGGATGATGTGTTAATGCTGATGTCAACACTGGCATGTCTAAACTGTGTGCTGCTTGTCAGTTTTTATTGTTCATAAACTGTCCAATTAAGGGCTTCCCAGTGTTGCCAGTTCTCCTGCATGTTGACATGGCCCCTGTAATGGGGTCAGCATGGTTAACATGCCAACTATACACCAAGATCTCAAACCTCCTCTCAGTGTAGCAGCTGGTCCTGGTTCTGGGCTTTGTCACAGTGGCCTGTGTGGCAGTGTGCTGTAGCAACATCTGCTCAGAGGAGCTGGAGAGCAGGTGCCTCTGTCCCTTGACAGGGAGCTGGCATTGGCAGGACCTACATTATGTGCAGCCATGGGCAGTACTGAATGCAGTGTAAACACCATTGCACCTGAACACGATCCCATGAGTAGCTGCCCCGTGGCTGTATGGCCATTGTTCTGAGAACTTTTTTTTTTATAAATACATACAGTAGGCTCACAATGGGATGGTATTTAATTGTTCATGACCTTGGTGATTAATCATACTTCTGTGATAGTTTACTTTCTCACTTAGTTGCTGATGGTTTTTCCAATCCCTTGTCTTACTGGTGACATGGTGTAAATGGTGGATCCTGAAAGCCCTGTAGTAAACTCCAGATCCTACAGGATGGTTTCTGTGAGTTTTGACACTGTACAGTATCTTTTTAAGTTCATGAAATGACACTTATAAATACACACATATACCTGCATATAATGTAGATAGATCAGCTATCTGTAAGATTGCAGTGGGATGCTCAGTTTACTGTGTTACCCCTGAAGACGTGATTAAGAAAAGATTGCTTTTATTAGTTACCCTTGTATCCCAAGCTGGAATATTCCCTTCATAGAAACTTCTAATATACACAGTAATTTTTCTTTTTTCCCCCCCATTTTTGCCATTTTATCCACTGTGTCTTTTTTCTAATAGACACTCTTTACACTGCAGCTTAAATCAGCAGTTGTTTTAAGTACACAGATTTTTATAATCTTGTCTTTTGTTTAAAGGGAAGGTGTTGGCACCCTACCTGGCATTGTGTGTTATACAGAGTTAACTTTTATCAATACTAGAATACAGCTAAGTTTGGTTATTCTTTCTTATTAGTCTCTGCTAACTCTCAAAACATTCCTATGCTTCTTTAAGTGTGAAGTAGCAACCACGTACAATGCAAATTTTGCAGGTATATTTTTTGCCCCTTCTCCTACCCCTTTCCTCTGAGGACAAGTTAATATTTCAGTGAGGGTGGGACATGCAGATAATTCAGTTTCCCAGTTTGCTGGTGAGGTCAGCAGGGTCAAACACTGTATGACTGTTCCCCCCACCTCCAGGCACCTGTTCTGTCTGGCCCTTGCTGTCATTCCAGGAGGTTGATCTCAGTAGGATCCCAGTGACTGCTCCAACTGTAATGCACCAGTTCACTTTGCCCTATCTAATAGAGGCAGCAACTTGCTCTGTCCTGCATTCACTGACAGGCCTCTGACCCTCCTTTCCTGGAGGAAAACAAGCATGAGCATGGGAGTGTCCCAGACCTGCTGGTACACACAGAGAAAAGCACAGAGTGTTGCTTACATAAAAGGTTTATTGGAAATTCTTTGAATACTTGAAGTACACTGGAGACTTTCCTAAACAATACACTTGAGGAGCCTTCCCCTCCACCCAAAGTATCTGTAAATCAGCAGCTACATACATACTGTCCTTAATATTGAGTCGAGCAGAGAGCTGCTAAAATAAACAGCCTTCTTAACACAATCTGTGGCAGGCCACAGCAGCAGCTAGATCTTTACTGAAGCAGAGCATTTGTGTAGTGGTCAGGGAACTCAAGAGCCTAGATGAAGCAACTGTGTGTTGAAACTGAGGACTGTCCAGAGAAGAGGCAGGTAACTCAGGCCCCTGGAGAATCTCTAATTGCTGTGGCCATCCAGCTCAACACTAGCAGCTTATAGAGGCAATTTTCCAGCCTTTTGAAGTAGAAAAAAATCTGCCACGGTGACATTCTGCCTAACGAGATGTGAGAGCTGAAGCCACCTTAGGAACTCCCATCAATGAAAGAGCACAAGAGTACAAGCACTGACCTCCTGGCTGGGACTAACAAGAATGGCAGTGCTCCCTGCCAGCTCCACAGTTTGTCAGCAGAAGAGCACAGCAGGAGTGCTGGCTAGGTAAGTTTAACCTTGACTGTTCTCCATTCATATGGTGTGAACTGAACCAGCACTTTGCCTCATCTCTGCTGCTCTGTAGCCCAGATTGTATCACTTTAGAGACTAAAGGTGACAGCCACCTGTCTATGAGCTACTTCCTACAAGGCAGCAGACCAACTTCCTGAGCACAGGTAGGCAGCTAATCCATTACTTCCTTGTGTTCCTGCACCCTTCTGCGACCCTTTCCACCTGTGAAACAAGGTGGCTGTTGGCTGGGGATCGAGTATTTGTTAGAGCCCATGTAACTAAAGCCCTCTTATAAACTGTTTCATCTTGGAAGCTTTCTTAAATGTTTGTGCATCTTACTTTGCACGGACAAAGCAATTTCCCTGTGAGGTTACAAAAAAGTTGAATTGGTTGAGTAAAATAAAAAGGTTCTGGTAGGCAACTTTCCTTCAATAAAGTTCTTACATAGAGTTTTAGAGCTTACAAGGCCTCCCACCAAATACACTGCTCAATAAAAAATCTGGTAAAGTTCAAAGCATTGCATTGCTCTGACCTTACAGTAAGCTCTGTTCTGAATCTGGCTCCTTGCTCCAGCAGTGGCACAGAAATAGTGTTCCAGAGTGGAGCCAGGTTCTCTCATCAGCTGCAGGCAATCTCAACTGAATGGAGCTAAGGTGAAGAAGCTGCCACATTGCACTAACTAGAAGGCTGGTTACTCAGCCATTCTGAGGAAATGGTTTCTTGGTACTCAAGCAACACAACTCCACTTGAAAGAAAGGGGAAAAAAAGTGGTTTTGGATAGCAAGGGGTCTTGCAGTTGCTCACTGTAGTTACACATGGGACGAGGAAAGAGAACCACAAGAAAACCCCGCTTATCTAAGTTTTTGTTTAGTGTCACTGTTTGTCCTCCCATCCTTACATGAGGCAGAAGACATGCAACAGCCAAATCACCCACAGAGCACTGCCAGCCAGTCACACTGTCGATGGCCAGATTATTACAAAAATACAATTTCAGCTACTCAAAAGCCAGCTGATTAAAAAGTACCATAAGCTTCCCAAAAAAGTGTGCTTCTTTAAAGAAGCTGCCTTCTGAATGGCCAAAGAACTCTACAAATTCATCCATGCCTATCAGAAAACAGCTTTTTACCAAGTCCTTGCCACGCCATTCCACTGATGTGTGCATTTCATTCCATCAATGAGCCCTGACTGGATGTAATGGACACACAGTCCCCAAAACAGAGTATAATATTAATCAAGTCTGTCTTAGAAAATAAGCATCTTGGATATTTTCCTGCAAAGAGAGACCAGTCTCACTGGCCAGGGTTCCATGGCACACTTGCTCTCTGCAGTGATCAGAACAGAATGACCCGCACTACTACATGAAAACAGAACATCTTTTAAATATAGGTTTCTTTAAAAGCAATAAATATTTTTTAATTCTTAAGATCATCTATTAACCATAAAGCAGGAAGGCTTGCAAGGATTACAGGAAAAAATCTTGGACTAAGACTCCTAGTTACATAACCCTAAAGAAATAGGATTCCTAGTATTTACAGTTGTGTTTCAGAAGCAGAGACTAAGAATTCAGCATTGTCACAGCTGCTACGTGCAGGCTTGCCAACAACAGTCAACACTGCTGAACTCAGCATGGCTGAGTGTCGGTGCACTCGGGAAGGAAATGTGGAAAGCATTTCTGTAGTTTCACTCCTGCTTATCAGTGCCCCAAGAGAGGGCCTTGCACAAAATGACTATGTAGAGACCCAGTTCCTTAGAAGCAGGAAAACAAAGGTAACTTGTATTATGCAGGTCCCAAAGCAGATGTCTCTCCCTGGGCTTCAAGCATGCTCTCTGAAGTCAGGATGAAATGCCCAGTTCTGCGGAATGGATGTCCTGGACTTCAAACTGTCGAGTTTGCTGAACTCACAGACCCTGGAAATAAGCCAAAGCTTTCTATGCTCTAACAGGATCAGAGACTGTAGGAAAAAGTCTGTTAGGAAGAAGCTCTACCTAGAGAACTTACACCATAGAACCCTTGGAGGAAACTATATGGCAACTTTTCACAAAATCCCTCCATACAGAACATGGACTGAGGAGAAGGTAAGTTTCCATACACTGGAGTTTGACTTCCTGTGTTCCTACTGAAGTCTTAAAACTGACTGTGAGCAGGAAAAGCAGTCCAGAACTATGTGGTGGAAAAGTTGAGGAGAATGAGCAGATAAGCTGTATCTGTCCTTGAAGAGAGCAAAGAAAGCTCACTTGATGGAAAGAACTAGTCAACGTGAACAAAAGGCAGAGCAGGGGCAATAGAGATATTTGTTGATGTCATCTCCAGGATGCCTTGAGGAGGAAGAATTGCTGCAGCAGAACTGGGAAACAGCTTCACTGCAAAGTTTCCACAAAAGCATCAAATTCTTTGACGTTTTTCTCGTGGACTGCCAGCTTCTCTGGTAATGAGTCCTGGAAGGGTAAGGAAAGGTACAGATCAGGGCTCATTCACAGCAGACAGAAGGCAATTTTAAACACCCTATGAAAAAATCTTAGTCATGCAATCCCTCTCCAATGCTCTGGGCTCTCCTTTCTACATGCACAAAACCAGAAGCCCTCTGGCAGCATCCAGCAAGTGACCCTGAGAAGGGCACTCTGCCCAGAGTCTGTTTGTTCTGCAGGAACAGGAGATGGACTGGGCCTTGTGCAATCCCCACCAGCTGCAGCACAATAACCCACTCACGTCACTGCCTTCAATAAGTCACTTTCTGCTCTCAGACTTTGGTTTTCATCTTTCTCCACATATGGTACAATGCCAGAGAGCCTAATGGAGCACTCACCCAGGTATGACTTTCACCAGCCACACCAGAACTTCAACTCTGCTCAGGCTGCCAGGTCAGGCCTGGTTTGCCACAACGTGTGACACCCCAGGGGCAGGATTAGTTTGGGGGCTTTCAATGACAACCAGAGCAAGCATGCTAGCCTCCAGCTTCAAGACAAACACAGCAGTTTCAGAGGCTCAGATGTGCCACAAAAAAATCTGCATTTATTTTGAATATATTAGGGATGGACCCCTTTTGGGCAGGGTCTTTCTTCTAAAAAGTATAGGAAAGACATGGGGCCTGTTAGAGTGGGTCCAGGGGAGAGCCACAAAAATGATTTGAGGGCTGGAGCACCTCTCCTGTGAAGACAGGCTGAGAGACTTGGGGTCATTCAGCCTGGAGAAGCGAAGGCTCTGAGGAGACCTAATTGTGGATTTTCAGTATTAAAAGGAGATCTTTAAGAAAGATGGAAACAGACTTTTTAGCAGAGCCTCTTGTAATAGGACAAGGGGGAACAATTTTAATTAAAAGAGGGTAGATTCAGACTAGATAAAAGGAAGAAAGTTTTTTATGGAACTGGTGAAAAAAACTTTTAACAGCCTGCCCAGAGAGGTCGTGGATGTCCCGTCCATGGAAATACTCAAGGCCAGGTTGGATGGGGCTCTGAGCAACCCGATTTAGCTGAAGATGTCCCTGCTCATTGCGGAGGAGTTGGACTAGATGACCTTTAAAGGTTCTTTCAAACCCAAACTATTCTACAATTCTATGAAGATACTTTTTTCAAACTAGGAATAGGTAGAGCATTATAAAGTACATATAATTCCCACAAACAGATATTTCAGGGTTCCATACCAAATCCTCTGCCATGGACTGTGCTCCAATGTCAATGGATAGGCTGCTGAGTTGAGGGGGGTTCTGAAACTCACGGTAAAATGTCCCCAGGTCCATTGGAAGAATATCATCTTTTGAAAATGCTGGTTTCTAGAATCAAAGATACTGCTGTTAATTCCCAGAGACATTGGCTTCCCTTTTGTTATAATCTCAGGTAAAGTCATTTCCTGCTATCAGTAAACATCTTGACATTACAACTGTTGCTGCAATAATGCATATTAAATACCTGAAGAACAGCCAATATCACTTGATATCACAATATCACTTGAGCAGTTGAAAGAGAACCTTTCTTTGGAATCTGGCTCCTTTAGGTGTTAAGAGAGAGGATATGCCAAGCCCAGATACTGGTAGAGAACTGAAATGGTATTTAATTTGTAGCTGTTGATTCTCAGTACCAGTGTCTTTGCAGTTCTGGGACTGTCAAGCCCTAGTGTGCTACTGTGAATGATGTGTCTTTTCCACTCCCACGGAAAACCACTCTGGCATCCTTTTGCCATTGCACCAGCAGGTGAAGCCCACCTAAGGTGCAGGTGTTGTGTAAAAGCTCTGATGAGGGCACTTACAAAGTCGATCATAACAAAGTCATCATGGGTGTTCCCTGTGCTGCTGCCACTGGAGCCCTCCGAGTGTAAGCTGCCTTGTAGAGGAGATTCAGTTTCTGGGGATTCAGGAGGATTGACCTGCCCAAGAAATCAAAGACGGTGAGTACTGATCTTACAGTCATGTCTGTCTGCATACTTGGGCAGCGAGGGGGCACTTAGGAGGTTGGACAATAAACATTAACTACAGCAGGGACAGCAAACACATGCTGTTATTTGCATGTCTAGAGAGCCCAAGATTCAACACAGGAGACTTCTTGAAACCAAACAAATCTGAGTAACTAGTTATTTTCTCCAAAACCAATGTGTATTCAAGGCAGAGAATAGCATGGATGTTTGCATAAGGGATGCTGAGAAGGCACATATACCTCTGGAAGAGTCTTACCATGGGGTCGTTATCTTCCAGCTCAACATTCTTGGGAGCAAACATGGCAAAAGGAATGTCTAAGTTGGCCATGGTCACCTGAGGAGATTTAGCAAACAGAATTTCACTAAGATGCTCTCCTTACCTGGCACAGAAAAGGATATTGAACGTCTTTGTCAGGCCAGCTAAAAATGGCCCAAAATCATGTCAGCAGTTAGGCAGGAGGCTGACAACCTCATTTAAAAGGCACAAAATCCAGAGATGATACTCACTTGATCTAATGCACATACATACCTTGAGGTGGGAGTGCTTCTATACATATCTTGTATAATATAGGCAAGGATTAATGAACTGCTACAAATTGAAACAATTCTCCTTCCTTCATACAAAAGGCCTAGAACTGCAGCCCTAGGGACTGGGTAGATCTCTAAGCTGCCCTAGCTGAACTTAAATACTTGCTTCTAGTGATGAACTGGTCTACTGCATATTCCTTCAGGGAAGGGAGGCTTGCTACCAGCTTTCCTAGTTTATGGACCTGTGGTAGTGGCAGATCATTGTGAGATCCAAGTGGAGTAACAAGTCTTCAATTCTCAAATAGGGTGTTGGCAAAGTGGAGCAAATTCAATGGCTATCATATCCCAAAAGGATTTTATGAAAAACAAAGTAAGCCTTGGCAAAACCTCGTAGGGAAATGCAGCAGGCAGAAATATGCACTCTCAGTCTCTGAGGTTGCCCTGGCATTGGGGTGCTTTTTGCTCCTCTATGTATGAACAGAAAAGAAAAGAAAAGAAAGGTATTATGGTGCCCTCTGAGAAGATCTACTGATCATTACCTGGTTAATGGGTTTGTTGACAAAAGCTCCCACCTTCCGGATAAAGATGGTCTCCAAAAGGTCATGGGGGGAGCCACACTTTCCTTCACTGCTGTTGGATACTGTTTCTGTGTCCTCACTGGGGGAGGAAAATACATAATTAGTGCTTTGTGACACAAACAATGTAGATAAATAACACTCTATGAGACTCTGTCTTTGTTCTTGGCTTACTCCTAGTATTGGAAGAAGGACAGCAGAAATCTGTCCTTGTACCATACCTTCCTTCACAGTTGGGAGCACAGAAAGAGAATGGACACTTGTGGAATCAGATTTTTGTTTAAAGCTGGACAAAAACTATTTAGTGGAATGAAAAGTTGCTGCCAACTGAAATAGGCTTTTCTTCTGGGAAATGGACTTCTAATTTGTGTGTGTTCACAGCAATTCCTGTTCATCACTAGTATTTTTTCAGTAACAGAGTAGTCACAGATCTCTCAGGATGTGAGGGCAAGAACCACAATTATATCTATCACTCAGTTTATAAAGGCAGCAATCTGGTACATCACAAAAGCCATTCCCAGTATGATTAATTCACTCCATGGCTTTTAGGCACCTCTATGACTTGTTTGTTTTTTTTCCTACCATAAGTATTCAGAACATTAAAACAAAACTTGGTTTAGTCTCATGGAAAGAGGATTACTTAGATTGTATACCCAGGAAAGTGGTAGTGCAAATGAGTTTTGGTTTCCCCAGAGCAAGATCTCCATGACTCACAACTATGTGACCCCAAGAGAGATTTCTCAAGAAATAAATACGGTGATCAAAAAACCAGAAGTATTTAATTAGCTGAGAGGGAGTTGATTTAGTGCACTTTGAGGTTGCATTGTTTCCTTTTAAGTAACTTTGTGCCTAAAGTTTCTTACTAAAATGGTGAACAGGTTTATGGTAACTACAGCTGGCTTTGGTAACAATGCACATTAAGTCGCTAGAGAATTTAAGACTCATTTGTGAACTTACTTCATCTTATTTTACAATCAGCAAAACCAGCAGAAAGATTGAAAAAAATTATAATATTGATTATAAAGTTGACATAACAGGAGGGTATTACATGGACTATCAGGTTTAAAAAGATGGGCAAGATCATTGTTTGGAGAAAGGGTGAAAAAGCCCCAATCAGAGAAAGCTGTAAGTTGTTTTGAGGGATGGAAAGACAATAGATAAAAGGGGGAAATAAAAGGTTTTATCTTAATAGGCTTATAAATGGGTTAGCAAAAGTGGTGGATCATCTAAACCCAACCTACCTACTAGAAGGTGTAGCTGCTGAGTAATGGACTCCATCCAGCGGGGTGCACATCCTCTCTTGGTCAGCTTGAGTGCCATGTGCTGGCTGGCTAGGAACTGGGGGAACTCCCCCTTCTTTGCCTGGACCAATCAACTGAGATACAGAGCAACAGCTTAGTTAGAGATCTCAAACCAACACCACAGTGCAATACAAAGGAGATTTCATCATACTGGGCATAAGTTGTGGAGGTTTTGGTATATGACTGGGCTCTAGCCCCCATAAGGCTAAGAGAGATGTCATGTGGAAATGGATTATCACAATACAAAACCATTTTTTATTCCCTTTCTACTCTACTACTCTCCACTTCAGGCCTGTTTTACACTGCAGAGTTCTCTGGCTGTAGGTCCTCTGCTTCATGGGGAGGAATGAAAGAAAAAAACTTATATCCTCTTGCTACAACCCCAGGGCTCCCTACATCTTCCTGAGAAGGGGAAGTGGATACAGAGGTGCTGATCTCTTCTCCATGGGATCCTGTGATAGGATGCATGGGAGTGGTTTGAAGCTGCACCAGGGGAGGCTTAGACTGGACATTACAAAGCATTTCTTTGCAGAGAGGGTGGTCAAATGCTGGAAGAGTGTTCTCTTCCCAGAAAGGTGGCCAATGCCCCAGGCTGACAGTTTTTAAGAGGCATTTGGACAATGCCCCAATACCAGACTTTAACTTGGCCAGCCCTGAACTGGTCAGGCAGTTGGATTAGATGTTCACTGTAGGACCATTCCAACTGAAATTATTATATTCCATTAACATCGTGTCAGCAAAACTGGTGTAACACCAACGTCACAGGCAGAGAAACACTTCTGTCAACTTTGCTTATTTGTCTGATGAACCCATGTAACTATGTCAGTATGAACTGTCAGTGTATCCTATGTCTAGCCTACAGAACTGGGCTTGGACAGCTACAGTGGCAGCAGCTCTGTAAGACAGGCAAAGTTTGGAATCAGTGACAAGCTGGTGCAGGCAAAGAGGTGGAGTGCCTGCTCTTTTGGTGTAGTTTTTCCACATGACCCCCACCCTGGTAAAGTCAGGGATGCTGAGGAGGAAATTCCCAGCTCCTGTAGAAGTTGTGCTTTCTCTGTATTTACCCTACATTCTTTCCATTCCTGACAGACAGGATACCAATGCATGCACTAGTTTCAATGCCTCTCTCGGGGGTACAAGTGACACAAATGGCTGCAATACCAGCCACACTAGTTCTACTCTCTACAAGTACCTGGTGAGGGTGTGCAGCATTCAAGCCACCAGCAAAGAGTACAGGATACCCCATGTCAGCTGATCCAACTCCCAGGGCAGCAGGCTGATAGGAAAGACGAGAGCTGGAAAGCTAAGAAAGAAGAGAAAAAACAAGGGCAAAGGGAGAGGAGAGAGGAAAGGGAAGGGGAATGCCCCACAGCCTGAATAATCACCAGTCACTGAAGAAGGAACAGGAAAAGTCAGAGGCACAGCATTTCAGGCTGGCAGAAGGATGCTAGATTTTCACTGGAATCAATAATGTAGGTTATTGCTCTAAAAAATTCTTATTGCTACAAAGGACTACTTGACAGTAGTCCAGGGAACTAAGTCTGAGCCTTGACAGGAAAACAAGATTGGCTTCCTACATGTGTAGGGGGAGGCTGTGCAACATATGACTGACATCCAGTCACAGGGAAGCTCTGCACTATAGGCCTGTTGGAAATACTGGTGTAGTGGGTTGACACTGGCCAGATGCATGAATGCCATCATGAACTTACTAAAGAGCTAATGTTTAATATTTTTTCATCCAAAACCAACTACATTATCAACTGTTTGAACCTACTCCCACTGCAAATTAAAACAGCTGATCTTCCAGACCTATTCAAATAGCTTCAGTGAAAGAATACAGGGTCCCATAAATGTGCAAGGTAAAGAGAACTGGGAAGCTAATCGTTGTGAGATTGCTTTAGGAATTAAGTATTGGAAGCAGTGAAATCCAGGAGAAATTCCTTACACATCCCAGGCAGAAATCTACCCAGTCAGATTAGATAAAACTTTCCTGTTCTGACTTGCCTGACCTCAAGAGGAACATTTCTTCCAGAGCTCAATGTGAGCTCCAGCAGCACCAAAGCTGACATCCTTTACAGGGATCAAAATGAGGAACAGCACTTTCATTCACATAAGGCTACGTTAACTGAGTAGAGCTCTAATGACTGTACAGGTTCCAGGGACATTGGCTGTTAACAGAAAACTCTCAGAATTGTGCCATACTACTTGTGTCTTTCACTAACAATCTTTGGCAGCTGTTGTGTTTTTAGGGGTGCTTGTCCTGTCTTTGGGAGACCTTCATCTGCAAAGCTATTTAAGAAGCCAGTCTCAGTAAAGTGCCTGGCTCATTGTGGGTCCACCAGTCTTTCCCATGCACAACAAACACTCCACACTGTCAAATTTCTACTTTCCTGTATTTGTTTTGTCATGCCAAAACTCATATTCTGGCCATGTAGAGCATATTCTATTGACAACTCACTTGATGTGAAAAGGCCAGTCCCATCACTGGGACCTTCAGGGTGTCCGTCACCACAGGAGGAGGGGTCTGAAAATGTGCCTTTGTGACAGTAAAAACACACTGTGCACAGACAAACAGAGGAAACAAGGAAGAGAGAGAGTGAGGGGGGAGAGAGAAAGAGAGAGAGAAGGACTTCAGAGAGGAATTATGAAGAGTTGGATGAACTGAATGCTAGTGAAGAGGTTTTGGCTGCAGCAGCCACACCTACACAGAGAGCAGAAGTCTCAGTACTGCCAGAAGCACATTCATTTTATAAAGAATTAACTGTTTTCCAATCTGAATGAACCACTGAACACAGGTAATATTTTAGACTCCAGTGAAACCTGACAGAAAGTAACTGCCAGAGACTCTGTTCCACAGTTACTTATAATTGGTACCAGCCAATTAGCAAGGAGAAGGCTGAACAGATGCCAGAAAAAGTCAAGTACTTTTTTTTTTAAATTTACAAATGACTTGTATTTCAACACTCCATCCATCCATACTCCTTATCCTCCAGCTTTCTGAGGGATCCTATCTTGGCAGGTCTGTGCTGCAGCCTTAGAATAAAGGAGACCCAGACTACAGTGCAATTCAAACACACTGATGTGAAGTGAGAACTCCATCAACAGGAGCAAAACTCCAAAAGTAAAAATCTCATAGCGAGTGCTAATGCAAAAAGGGCAATCCAAACCTGGTTCAGTCCCAAACCTCCTCCCAGTCATTTTCCTACCAATGATTTTTCTTTGAGGAAAGCTTCAGCTTCATTTCTGGGTATTACTCATGGCCAGACTCTCCTGAATTTTGGGCTACTTCAAAACACACACACACACATACATGCAAGCTCACAGAGAAGGTAACAACTATTTCCTTGTATCACACAGGTTGGCCTTACTTTTACTGAGAAGGCAGGTAGAGATTCACACAATTTGCCCACAAAATCACACAGTTCCTAGTATTTCCCTAGTCATTAAGCTAGACAGGACATATAGAAAGCTGGAGAAAAAAAATTAACTTCTTTTTTCCCTTTTAATTTACTTTAAAGTCCACTCTGCCAAGGCAGCCTTACAATTCTAACTGTGGTAACAAAGACTGGCAGTTGCTTTAGAAATAAGGGCACAGCATATGGCAACTATGAGCCACAGAAAAAGCAAGAACATAGGCTCATACTTAATGTGAATCCTCAAGGTTCAAGTGGTTTCATAAAGCTTTTCCCCCTGAATGACAGTAAAGCTTCGTGACCCCTGGGGAAATGTCAACTTCATTGCAGTTACATACACTACTACTGTTAAGTAACACTGGCACAAGCAAGCCAGTGGAAATTTCCTTATGAAATCTTTTGTATTTACCTCACTTTAGGAAAACATAAGACACAACTTAGCCACAAACTCATTTCCTGAACTGTGTATTGCAGAATAAGAAAAGTTTTATTCCATCAGACTTACCGTGAGTGCTGGCTAATTCAACATTGCCTGATGCTTTGTCACCTGAAATCACTTTGGCACAAAAATGCTTCCTACGAGAAGCTCATTTCTAGCTCATTCATAAAGCAGAATACATTCTGCTAAACCAGGCATATTAATTCCTCTGAAGCAGCAGAAAGAACCATGACAAATTCTTTCAGTTTGGAACAGCATTCCAATTATACTTCATTCTATGTTTCACATTGACAGCAAAAGAGATTTAGAGTCTTTATATTGTCTTTAAAGGTCAGTAGAGCCATCTGCTTGGCTGGACAACAAGGCAGGGCAATCCTGAATATTTAAAGCAATAGGACAACTGCAACTCTGGCCAAGTCTTCAAAACACAGAACTGTGGAGTCAGATATATAAGACAGCAAAAGGACTTGGGAGTTTCTGGGTTTTCATAACTAAAAGGAAACCATTATCAATTTATTTTAAAATTGAAATGTAAATGACATTTGCATGGGCAATTTTTTTGCCAATACTTATTTCTGCTGCCTCAACTAATTTTAGATGGTCCAACAAATACAGCCTTTGTCTTTTTTCTGTCTTCCTCCAGCATTTTCCTGGTATTCCAATGTTTCTTTCTCAATGTCAGTCTGTTACCCCTACTGGCATCAATGTCTTGAATTCCTCCTCTTGCAGTATTGGTGTGTAAATGTGTAAGCACACTGCTATCCTCTTCAAGTACACCTCAGCCAAGTTCAGGAGTAGGCTCTTTTAATTGTTCTCAGTAATCCTGTCTTTCTAGTCCCCTGGAATTTTGTTGAAATTAGTATCTAATTTCAATAGATTTTACTCAAGAGTGTAATGACATAAATAACCCACACATTAAATTTTAATTAGCAGCAGGAGGCTTTCAGTTTGCACAATAACTGATGTAGGAATATGCAAACTATTCTTACAGCAATTGTTCTGTCTAGTAAAAAGAGCCTGGTTTCTCTTACCTGAGATGGAGGAGAGGTGGAAAAAGATGTGGTACACACTTCTTGGGAATCTTCTACTGAGGGGTACACTGCACCATTGTCCTCACCAGCTCTAAAGCAGCAAGAAAAGACAAGTTTTCTAAGTGGAAATATTCCTTAAAACAAACAAATAGTAAAACACACTGGGATAAACACTGCAGGGAGGTTGAGAGTATTTGGGTGTAGTTGAAAGGAGAATTATGAAGGGCTCTCATCTACTTGGCAGAACTGAGGAAAAAAAAGTGGGAAAACATCAGTTTTCCTCAGGTGTTTGTCTTCTACCCCACGTAAAATAACAGAGGTGTTTCTAACTAATGCTTTTGTTATACCAGCTAGTGCTACTGGCTTTGGTGCTTACACAACCATTCTCAAACAACACCACTGGTCCCAATTTGAATGCCCTCACATTCATTTTAGAGAAGACAAACCTCTCATCTCTGCAAAGAGAAATTAAACTGATCTTCCCCCAGTGGAAATATCCAGGGATGTGTGCATCTGGACATGTAGTTCTGCATTAGGATTAACCATTATACTTTCAAATCCCTAAAGGCAACCAAGATTAAACATCCTTTGTGTCCAAGTGCTTCTGTAAAGAATTTGGGAAAATACTGGGGCTTGCTGCACTCAGTCTTCTCAATGTGAGGAGAAAAATGCCACCCTTCATCACATGCTTAACTATGTCAATATGACTGACACTAACTCTCCAGTGTCCCTTCCCATGCTGTCAACAAATAGTGGAAAAGGCTCTGTATTTGGCCATAATTGATGCCTTTACCATGGCCCATGACTTCAACTCAGTATTTCCTCACCTGTAATTGCAGGGATGCATGGGTGAAGAGCTGGGATAGGGACGGTCCACAAAATGATCAATTATAATCCCCATGATAGGAGGGGTCCTCTCAAACTGCCTGCAAGGCAACAAGCAATGGTGTTATTGGCTTTTTCTCTCTACTCTTCCCAATTCATGGTGCCCTCACAGAAAACCCTTGTGTCTATTAATGGGACCAGAGCATCTTTACGATTTAGTCCTGTGACTCCAGGCATGCATCAACAATTTGGAGTTCTAGAGCCTGGCTCAGGGCTACCCAAATACTCCCCTTGCTGCAAGGCTTAAGCGTGAGAGAGAGCATCCTTCATGAAAGAGAATCTCAGCAGGAAAGGATAAGCAGAAGGGAAAGATTTGCAGGCTCAGAATACGAGGGGTTTAGCAGTAAATTATTGTAAAACAGTTTCTGGCACGATCACATTTTCTTACCTGGTTGACATGAAAGCGAGGTTGATTCTGTAGGCACAAGACAGAGTGATGGTGCCCACTGGGGTACCCACTGTCCCAACACGGACTGTCTGGAAACCTGCAAAAGTTAAGGAATAATTATCAGTTTCATTGATTATTTATGTGCCATACTTTTTTATTCTGAGTTTACATTATCTTATTTCTTTAGTGTTTCCATTATGTCTTGCAATCTGAACTCCAAAAACACACATAGAACCTGTAACAAAACTGCAGCACTAGGTTGCTTTGCTGATAGGCTTCACCTGCAAGCCTTCTGATATTGCTTCCTGGCTTCTTGGTCTAAAATATTGTTCTGAAGTGCTTCTTGTTCCTCAGTAGATCATGATCTCCTTTGCCAGTCCTGCCCCTTTATCAACATTAATTCCATATTCTTATTTCAGTTCTGGATCACTAAAATCAAAATGACAATCACCCTAGACTTTGTCCAAGTACCATCATTATACTTGTCACCTTGTGACACAAGGCTGCACTGGCAGATCCAGATAAAAAGCCTATGTAAGCCTCAGACTAATTTTCCTTATGGTACTTGGGAACAGTAACAAAACGCTAGTCAGAATGAAACACAGTTCTGCTCTAGTTTATGTGTTGTCTAATCATACCTTCTCCCAAGCCACTCAGTTGCACTTCACCAAAATATATCCTGAAGGAAAAGGAAAAAGAAAAGCTATTAGGTCCAGCTGGGACATCATGCTATACATATCCTTATCCCTTATTTAATTTTGTAAGTTGAAAGGTTGGAACTACTTTTCCTCTTCAGGAAAAAAAGCCCAAAATAAATGGCTGGAATGTCCATCTCAAAAATCCTTAGAGCTACTTCAGAGGAAGACATGTCATGTAAAAAGAAGGAGGAAGAGGAAATGGTAGTCCAATCAGAAGTTTATCTTTAGGTTTTTTAAGCCTCTGTGGTTAAGTCTGCAGTTCAGAACAAAAATGTTGAGTGATACAAACTTCACAGACAGGTCTGAGTCTAAAAGCTGATGCTCATCACACAACATAAAAGATTACCTGTGCTGTAAAGAGACTTGCTCTTAAGTACATTCCAAGTCACCAGTGGAGGCAAAAATGAGAAAATGGCTGGAATTTCTTTTTGAATTCTCAGCTGTGCAAATGGTAACAAACCTGAGATTTACAATCATATAAATTAGCTAAGCAAATATGTCAAAGACTTTTCTCACAGCTAAAAACAGGGTCTGGAAGATAACTATGAACCACAAGCCAGTCAGACTCGCAGGCTAAATAGAGCTGAACCCAGTATTTGGATGAGTAAACTGCAAGAACTACAGGAAGTGGAGATGAGGATGCATGGAGTAAGAGGAGAGAGTCTGAAGCTATGTTGGAGAAATACACATTACAGTTATGTGCAATGTAGAGAGGCATTTATCAAATACAGGCCAGACACCAAACAACTGGATACTAGTAAGCCATTTAACCAGGGACTGCGTGTAGAATTTTTTTTACTCTTCCTAACATGGTAGGCAAACACTTCACAGCCTGTGCTTAGCTCTTCTTTCAATGGCTCAAGTGAAGGCTATAATGTGATGCATAGATCAAAGTTTTCTTCTGTCACTGATCAGCAGTAGTGCTATCCAAATAATTTGATTTTATTATTACTCAACCTTAGTTAACTACATTTGCAGCTACACTGTGCAAGTCTACAGTCTCTGCTGTTTGCATTTCAAATGGGAAATTTCTGCTTTACCTGTACAATATTACATATTCATGGCCTTGTTTCCTTGAGAGTCTGTAGGCTGGAGTTACTCTGGTTATAGCAAGCAAAGACTTCAGCAGTAGAGACAGCCTGTTGTATACAGTGTATGAAACTTTGATTTCTTTGTCACACCTAGAGAACACAAAGGAAAAAAATTAGTCTTTTGTTCACAACTAAGTTGCATGGGTTTGGGTTTTTTGTTTGTTTTAGTTTGCAGTTGCTTTTGTTTATTTTATTTTAAATAAAAATTAGTCTGGGCCAGTTGTTTAATTTTATTGCCAAAATAAATAAATCCCCAGTGTGGCTACCTGTACTGACCAACCAGCTAAGAGTCCTGCTTCAACCTAGTCACCTGCTGTAGAAGAAAATTGCTGAAAAATGCCATACAGCCTTCTACTAAACAGAGACATCTTTTCAATATTAAAAACAGTTGTCATTACTGAGCATATGAATTCTTGTATCTGAGGAAACTACAAGTTGTAATGGAAGAAGGAAGAAGGAATTAAATTACTAGTTTACTTTCTTGACACTGGTGTTAAACAGTTTGACTGCTGCTCTAGACAAAGAGGGGAGCTCCCCCTGAAGTGCTCCTGGCCACACAGCCAGTGTGTGCTCATTGATCACCATGGATTAACCACAAGTACCCATTTCATCAGCTAAAAACTGCAAACACTAACAATGTGTGAAGAGTGCACTTACTTTTCATTCATTTCTAGACACCAAATTTCCAGCTCCATGGAGTCCCCCTAGATCAGAGAAAAGACAGCAGACAAGGGCTCATTTCAGAACATAGACCTTTCAAATCTCATTAGTGAGCAGCAATGGCCACACCTCTCAGTGATTTGTCTTCTGACTCCCACTTTCTTGTGATGCAATGATAGAAAAAGGTGCACTGGAAGTCTCCCTGCACACTTATATCATCTGAGGGAATACCTTCCTCAGAATGCCTAAGTTCTTCATGGTCTAAGAAACTAAATTTTGCTGCTGTGTCATTTGTGTGTTTGGCCTCAGATGTTTGCAGTGAATTGTGTCTGTTAAACAATACATTGCTTTTCATTAGCATATCACCTAACTTAATAAAATTTAGATATTCCCACATTGTCTTGGACTAAAGGGCAGGAGCTCTGGTAGTTGACTTAAGATTCAAGTAAAAAAACCCACAGACAAAAAAAGGGCATCTGTTTTGACCCAGTTCTCACCTCTGAGGTTTTGAGAGAAATCTCCACGCACATAGACCGTCCAACAGCGGGCAGCTGTCCTGCCAGGGCTTTCTTTGCTTCATGAGTAACCTCTGGTATATCTTTGATTGCCAAATTGAACTGCAGAATCAAAGAGATGGTTCCATTTTTTTTATTATTTCTTTGAAAAACTGCCTAATGGTACACTTCAGACAGGCTCACAGACCCATATATAACATACTAGGTCAGTGTTCACTGAAATATTTATGAAACAGAAAATTCCCAGCTGAGTTCAGGCTTTTCATATTTACAACGATTCCCTTGGCTGCTAACTCAAATGTTTTTCTTGATCCTGCTATAAAAATATGCTCCTTTTCCCTCACTTGAGTCCTATCTTCACCCACAGAGTACCTTGAGTCTTTTTAATTTTAATAAAGCCCATTACTAAAGAGTCCTGAATTGCAGAGTAGCAAACTTTTGACAGAAAAGAACTCGTCACCCCACCCCCAAGCAGATCTTGGAAATGTGCCTTAGCTGGCAGGAGCTGCTGAGAGGCATCATTTCTCTTTCCCCTAATCAGCCTCTAAGAGTCCAGAGTGATTTGTAGCATGTGAACAATACCAACCACCAAAAAAACCACCCTCACATCACCAATGGACATACCTAAATATAATAGCTATTCTATGAATAATTATTCTTGTCTGCACAAGACTGTAACAATCACACGGTGTTCTCAGCACACACACACAGAGTTATGGAGTTGCTTTAAAAACTGTGACTTTACCCAGTCAGAACCTGTTGGGGAGGATGATGAGCGGGTACAGATTTTCTCTCCAAGTCGGGCCTGGACAATTACTTGTACTGTCTGGAATAGAAAGAAAAATATGCATAATAATGTCTTGGGCTCAGCACAGCCCTCAGTTCAGAGCCTGAGCTACACAAGCTACGAGTGAAAAAAATGAAAGGGCTGACCAGGATGTAGAGAAGTAGAGTTTGCTACACCGATTTTCAGGTCTAATCAATTTAAATTATTACATTTAACAGGCAAATGTATTTCAGAGAGAAAATAATTTTAGGCTGACCTTTCTGTGTAACAACATTGAGTGACTAAGTCAATTTTGCAATCAGGATTTGCAGTTTTCAGTAAAAATTAAAGTCAAGTGAATCTGTACACTTATACCAAAGCCATCGTCTTTACTTTTTACCAAAGTCATCGTATCTACTTGCATCTATGTACCAAGTGAGGACACATTTTATAATTACATATCAATATAATTCAAAAGAACACTCTGGTATTATTGGTTTTGGATGCAATATAAGAATTTAGATAGGCTGAAAGAGTGGAGTCCAGCAGAATAAACTACCCAACAGCTGGATGGTTGGACGTACTGCTAGAAACCCAAAACCAACAGAGGTGTGAAGTACCTACAACTGATTCTAAAGCAGGATGCTTCTGGAGGATGGAAGAGGATTTGAGGGTAGAAAAAGGGGGAAAACATGTTTTTCTAGTTGCTCTCAGGAATCTTTAAATATGACATCTGCTTTTCTTGCTTCGTTCCTCAGCAAAACAAAAAAAAACAAACCAAAACCAAACCCAAACCCCAATCTTGTTACTCTAGCCACACCAAGTACGTTGTTTTTCGGGGTTTTTTAAGCAAGGGAGAAGAGACACTTGTCCAAAGGAGAAAAATTACCTTTAAAGCAAAAAATTTGATGAACTTGTCCAGGTCCTTCCTGTCCTGGGAACTGAGATCAGTGTCCATTGCATATGGCAATCTGAAATATAGCACAGGTCTGGGAATGAAGTCTTCCTTCAGCTTTCTGTTTAGATTTCAAAATATTTTTGCCATTAGAGGCCACTTCAAAAGAAATGATAAGCACCAAAGCCCTCTACCTGTCAAAATCTTAACATGTTAAAACCTTTGGGACGTGAGTGTGAGGTATAAATGCACATTGATATTTTATCTCTTCACTGCAAAGATAAAAAAAATTTAAAAACCGAAGAGGGCTCACAATTAAAACTCAGTACAAGTTCTACAGTTTTGCCAGCTTAATTTTAAAAAGCAAAACAACAACAAAAAAAACAAACCCAGAACACCCTAACACCACACTGACTGCATTCTATGCCAAGCTAACCATCAGACATGGAGGTCTCTGCTTCATAAATAATGTATCTTCAGCTATCAGCACTAGTCAAAACCAAGCCAAATTGTTTTCTTGAGCCTGAAATTCTTAAAAAGTATTTCAGCAGAAATCTATATAATACACTATTGCTGGAACATGCTACACTGCTTCTTTACTTTCAACAAATAGTACTTGCAATAAAACTATACAGCTACAAATTTACCTACAACCAACTAAAAATACACATTTTTATCAAGAAAGAGACCAAAATCCTCTGTTCACTTTCTTGAAAGCTCTGATAATAAATACTTAGCTTTGACATTGACACTGCCTTGTTTTTCAAAATACAATTGTTTCTAGGAACACAATGAACTTGCACAGCGTCTGAAGCAGGGCAGGGCAAGGCACTAATCCTGTTTCTGCCACCATCATGTCACATGGCCTGGGATAAATCACAATTCTTCTGTCTCTCTGTTTCTCCACATGTAAGTTAATAATCATATAGAGACCATTGGGGAGGAACGCCTTAATTAGCAGCATTCATTGCAGTTTTTGCTCATAAGCCTTGAAAGCATTAATTCACTCTTAACTCCTGTTGCAGTTTTGAGACAGCTAATCAGCCTGGAGCAGCTTGTCAAGCATCCCGTGTTTATGGAACGTGCTGCTCCTCACAGGAACGTCAGCGAGCTGAGGTCAGAGAGCACGAGCAGCTGCTGTGCACAACACTACTCAGTGTTCAATCATTAAGCAAAAACTGAACTTACAGCAAGGTCTGCTATTTATACAAATTAAAGCTTGCAGGGCAAAAGGGCCAATAGCTCTGTTCACATAGAAAATACAGAATCTTTAATGACCACGCACATGCAGTACTTCTATTTAAAATATTGCACTTAATGACAGTAAAGGCCTAAAGCTTTAGGAGCATCAATCAAAAAGGGCTGCGAGATAAGAGTACTGCAATTTACAGAGCATTTTATAGAGAACAGTGCTGCTTTCTGAATGACTCTGTTAAAACAAAGCTGGACATATAATATGGTCAAAAGCTCCTAGGCTACATTCATACCACATCTCCTTGAGCTGTACTGTTCTCATTACAAATTATAATTTAAACTGAGAACTAACAATACAAGTGATTCAACATCAGATGCATTATCAAATTATCCTTTGGATATTTTAACCTCCTTATTAAAACTGTTATGCCTTCTTTCCCTGTGTTTACCTCCACTAGACTGCGATTACAGGCCTTTCCACTGTGGGGGTACAAAAGGAAGTCAGTATTTTAAGTGCTAGATGGTTAATTGGTGCAGCACTCAAAACTAAAAAAAATAACCCTTTAGTACAGACATGTACCACTACAAAAAAACACAAACCCCCAAACAAACAAACAAACAAACCCCCATGCAAGAACAACCTGCTTTTACTCTTTTGACTTAATTAAGTAAAGCACTGTAAGGGTTGAGGAGATCTGAGATCTTTGACAAACCCGTCTGATATAGGCAATAAAATACTGCATTTAAAAATACATTTTTCTCAGCAAAGAGAATGTTGACATTTAAATGCTTAAATACTAAAAAAAATCATACCGGTTTTTAATGTGAAAAGTGGTATGTGACCCCTGATATTGTGGGAGAGCTGTCAAATAAAGCACCCACATTTGCCTTTTGAGGCTGGAAAAAAAATCTGATATCAACTATTTCAAGACACTTGGGAACTAATGGAAGGTGTTAGGCTCACTGTCTGTTAGGAAAGGAAATAAAGATGGTCATCAGCATGGTTCTGTATGCAGTACAGGAATTATTTCTGATGACCAGATACTCAAATTTCTCTAGAGGAGAGAAACAGCCACCAGAGGGTTCAAAAAGTGAGAGCCTCATGGTTCTGCCCCACTGCAGCAGAACTGAGATTCTTCCTGCAAGATCTCAAACTACCTGTGCCATTCATGAAACATTTGGAGATTCATAATTTTACCTCTCAAGCTCCAACAGTTGACCCACCAGAGCCCAAAGTAGAGCAGAAAGTATCAGGCAAGGATTCCTGGAAAGGAATAAGTACTTCCATGGGGAAACTGGGACTTTGGAACTTAGCTCATGAAATGTCTGAGGGCTCTCATCTGGCAACCATCATCTCCTTGTTTTTGTAGGAGGGCCTCTGGTGATTGGCTGAGACCTTCTAAGGCTTAGAACAGTGTTCACCTTTAGAATCAGTCTTGATAAGAGTTAAGATGGAGACAGAATCACAGCAAACTTTTTATTTACAAAAATTCTTCAGTACTCACAGGTTAGCTGCCACAGCTGACCTGAACAGGAAGGAAATTCTTTAAACTTAGTTCCACCTTACTCTACTTCTCACTTCTTGTAGGTTGCAATGCCAGCACAGCTCCCTGTTAAGTGCTACTGCACAGGCCTATGCTTAACTCAAGGAAAACACTGGCTCATTTTACACTGAATAACAACTAGAAGGAAATAACCTTTGGTCTAGGTTAGGAAAATACAGATGACTGATTTCCCCTCAACCAGGTAATCCCTTAAGTAAACTGATATATCTGCCAGCATATGATGCAACAAGCATCTTGTCCATATGGCTTTTTGCTTTGTCTCTCTCTTCCTGCAACACTCATTTTTATACTATTGTTTTTATTTATATGCCTTTGTCTTCACTTTACTGTGAACAGAAACATCAGAAACAGGATGTTCAAAGGAGAACTGCCACATGTGGCTCTCTTGACTAAATCCTTATTCCTTCTCACAAGGCTGAGGCAGATTTTATCCAACAGTTTAACATCTAAGCGCTGTGCCTTACACGCCCTACTGCTATTTATACCCGCCTTCTCCGAGAAGGACACATCAGCATAAGGTGATGGCGCTGTTTGCATGATGCAAGGAACTGCAAGAGCCCTCCCCTCCATGCCTCGGCAGAGCCCAGGGGAACCACAGCGCCCGGCCGCGCCCGGTGCTCCCGGCCGCGCTCGGTGCTCCCGGCCGCGCCCGGTGCTCCCGGCCGAGAGCGGCCCCGCTGCGGCACACACCTGTAACACGGGGCACAACAGGGGCAGCACAACACCTGGGATCACCGGCGTTACCGTACGTGCTCCGTCCGCGGGAGCTGGGCGAGTACATCTCTGGCACCGACATCAACAGGAAAGGAGCAGAAGCGCCTGACACACACCAGGCATTATTACTGCTGCTGGGGAAGGCATATACAGGCTGCTTCCATCATCTCCTACATTTCTCTCTGAGCCATGGCTGCTACAACTTAGAGTCATCTTGCTTTCCTTTCAACCAGACATTCACCAGTGCAAAATAATTACTCATGGTTCTTATCCCAGAGTGAAATTGAAAAGACAAGAGGGAAGAAACCAGAGAGGGTGCAGCTGTAAGGAGAGGGCTGTGGACAGGTCTCATCCCAGATGTTTGTTCCCAGTTACCTGACTGTGCCCCCCAGACTGTGCTTTTTGCCCATACCACTCTTTCAGAACTTGTTAATACAGGACCCAAATCCAATCTCCAAGGATGTCCTACAAGAAGCTCTGAAAAGCCTTGCTAAATCATGCAGTAAACAAGAAGCACATGGAAGTCTTTAAAGCTTTTCAGAGTGCCTAGAACACATCCCCCCTTGAATGACCAAGAAGCTTCACTGGAAGCAGGTATTTTGAGCACACTAATAAGCAACTATAAAAAGATCTTCATAAATACAGAGTACTGTTCCAAGACTGGGCCTACAAGTCAAACTTCAGTATCCTACAATTACTTAAAATTAATCTCCATTCTGCCTTCTTAGTAGATTAGTCAGAAACCTAGGGAGAAGTAGCAAACAGTTCTTAGTTTTAATGTGTGACACTCTCATTCTTTGAAGTTTATGGATTTTATTTTTAAGACAAGATTAAATTTTAGCAGAAAAACTGTTTCACACAATATAAACATTCTGATGTAATCAAAGGCTCTGTAGTTTACTATATGCTCAGGTTTTGACTGATAGAGAGGTAATTTTTCATCCTGATCAGGAATCAGATTCACTTTATAATCAATAAATGACTCTGCAACTTAGCAAATACCTTACTAAAGCCAGCACTGCCAGTTATACTGACTTAGAAACAAAATTAAGTAATTCCTGTTGACCAGCAGTTACATTCTGTACTTCCCTAAGGTCTAAAAATGGTGTCAGTTCAAAGGTCCATCCTCTCTGTTTGTCAAGCCAAAGTATACAGACTAAACCAGAATCTGCTTCTACATACCCTGTACTATAACCACCAACATAATCACCACCTCTCAACTATTGTATAAACACATGTTCAGAAATTTTAAGATTATACAATACCATTTAAGCAAAATAAAGTGATCCTGTATGATCCTTCTGGACATCTACATACAGCCTGGCTCATCTGAAAGACTTATTTCTTGCCATAAGAATGAGGGGTCCTCCAAGTCAGGCCACTTCTGCAATAATTTGGAGATGCTCTAAACTTTATTTGGACAGCCAACTAATTTTCAGCTAACGCAGTAATGTGCCATGTTTTTCCCCCTTGGTATGTGCCTAGTCACACCACTTTGGGGATTTGTAAGTAGGCAGCTTGTAGGCTTAGTCCAAAGAGTCTACCTGTTCACTGACGTGGAAGGTGTCTCTGCTCCCACCGAATCCGCGGGAATGACTCTGACTGTGCCCTAAGGGCCACAGCTCCAACAGGAAAGAAAGATACGACCACCTGTAAACCTCTGCTCTTTCCTATGCAAACTCGCATGTTACAGGAAAACTATATACCGGCAGGTGGGGTCTCCTTCTACTATTTCCAACAGGCTCTGAAGCATTTTGATTTTAAAAGACCACTTGCTGAGATTACAGCGGGCCACATCTTTCCCAGGCTTCACTGACAGCCACCAGTCGTTAGGAAAACGAATCGCAGCCCAGACGCGGCTGTCGGGAACCGACCCCCGCGAGCAGCGAAGCAAAGTAAAACGGAGACACCAAGCCGCCGCCAAAGGCTTGAGACCCACGCCGCGGCCCCCTCCCCTGGAAGGGCTCCCGCAGGCTCGCGGAGCTCCCGGCCCTCCCCTGCGGGCCGCGGTACCTGCGCGGGGCCGGCAGTGCTGGCGGCGCGGCGGCTC
>VZRO01002622.1:1016653-1161333 GCA_013397915.1 Daphoenositta chrysoptera
GACGGGAGCCCGGGCAGAGCGTCCCCCGGTCCCGGGGAGCGGCCCGTGCCCCGCTGCCGCCGCCTGAGCGTGCCTCAGACCGGGTTTTCTGTCCGAGCTGGGGGGCCTGGCGCTTGCCTGTCCATCGCCCCGGCCCCTCTTGCTGCCCCCCCGGCACCGTCCGAGCGCCCGTGGTCCGGGCTCGCTCCGGTTGCCTTTTGGGGCTGCTGCTTTGAAAGAATGCCTTTTATTGTTGTTGTTGTTGTTTTCCGGCCTCACCCAAATATAATGTGCAGCAAGTGTCGTCTGCTCCATCTCTCCTGTTTTTCACCGTGTGTTGCAGAACACTTGCCTGTGAAAGTAGTGTTTGGCATAAAATGCATTTAGGTGTGCCTCTAGTTAAATCTTGTGAGGAAACGAGCCCAGGTAATTCACCACCTATGGGAACGTTTTTGTTGTCATCTACCACATTTTTCCCGACAACACAAAAATTTCTGTAGTGTTCGTGCAGTGTTTTTTGGGTTGCTTGTGGTTCTGTCGATACCATGTGTTCGGCTGCCTTTGGAAAGCAATTTTTCCTGCACTAAATCAGCTTTTCATCTTCAAGAGATCCTGTGGGTGGTTACAAGTAGCTTTTCTCACTACACACTCTTGAGTATTGTTCTGTGGTAACAGACTGATTCAAGTTGTTATCTAAATGCAAGCATGTCTTCAGGAAGATCAGTTTTATAAATGTGAGGTCTGTGTAAATATGGCCAGTGCTCGGTGCTGCTCCGTTTTCTTCTCTGTATAAAGTGTTCTTTGGTCTTTATTTAAAAACCCAGTGTGTTTTTCTATATTTGTCCTTGTTTACTGCTCCACCCAGCTTGGTGTCCTCTGCAAATGTCATCTGGCTTCTTTGCCTTTGCCACTCCCATCCTCTTTCAAATTGCTAATGGGAATGTTAAAAAGGGACCTAAGAATGACCTGCTGGTAATGTGCACTTATTGCCAGTCCATTACTGGTCTGTTAAGTTTGTTGTTGGGTCAGTTTTCAGAATGTGGTATGGGGTTAAATCCATGCAGATTTGAATGCCTTATGGGTGATGCAGGCAACAGGACCTGAAATTCTCTGCTAAATTTAAAATCCTTTCTTGTGTTCTGAAGGGCTGCTGTAATGCATTTCCTAACATTCATAACTCTTCAGTGTAGCCTGCGTGCCAGTTCTGGAGTCCACAATTGCTGCTTCTCTGGGTAATTTAAAAAAAAATTTTGGTCCATTTGTATTTTGGTGGTCACAAATAAGTGTGTGATTTGTGGCAGTGTGCCTCTAAATGAGTAGGGCAGTCCACAAGCATTTATATTTTTGCTAATACTTGGAATGAAGAATGTATTTGGATCCAAATATCTGGACATGCCTTTTCAGATTGAGTTGCTGGGCAGTTTCTGCTGAATGTTTACTTTGCTGACAGCTTCTTCTCAGTTTTCTTTCTTTTGCCCTTTTCTGAGTCATAACTGACCCTCTAGATTCTTATTTGGTTGTTTCCTACTTTTCCATTTTCTGAGCAGCACTTCTAACTTTTATGCAGCTGTAACAACCAGTTCTAAAGAAGGCAAGCAATGATCCTGTTTGCTGCAATCCCTCTGCCAGAAGTTTGGCATTTGAATAATTATTTTTAAAAGAAACTTCTGGAAAGAAACTCTAGTATCTTTTATGCCATGGTTAGAAAGCTGACTGAACTCATGGGTCTTGCACAGTTATTGCTGATGTGAATCCTTACTAGTACTACTAATGCAAACAGCACTAAGGTACTTTTCTTTCCCCCTGTTGAGTTTCTGGGGACCTGATAAAGGGCATAGTGCATAGTAATAGTTATCTTGCGTGTTTTGTGTTAGTCGCCCTGTGCTAGCCTAGCAAGGAGGGTGATAGAAACAAGCCATTAGTAAGTCAAGCACAGAAGAATTTTGATTTACAAAAGTGAATGACTGTGATATGCGGTGGAAGAGCATTAATATTAGAAATATTTTACTGGAAGGTTATTACAGGATATAGTAGTTGCCTAATGAAAGACCGCCTTACTGGGTTGCTTGAAACAAGAGGAGACCTGCTTTCCTCTACCAGAGGAAGCAATACATGTCTGCATCTCAGGACTTAGTTGGTTGTTTGGAACTCTGTCTGGGATTGTTGCCTAGTAGCTGTTTGTTGTCTCCAGTTTTTGTCAACTGTTTGTTGAACAGGATGATGAGGTGTCAGGCTTGAGTGTGGAGAGCATGCTCTTAATGTGTGTGCTCGCACAGCTCCACTACAGATGTTCTCAGTGAGGTGTTTCAAGTTGTCCTTGCAGAGTGATTCCTGCTTCCTTCTTCCTGGTATGTATTACTAATTCTCCACCTTGAGCAGCATAGAATTGCTGAGAGGAGTCTCTGACTCATGTTTTGGACACTTCTCCCCCTCCCTTTATATTTCTCCCACGGACTCAGTGTAAGGCCAAGAAGGGCAGTGGTGTCAAGAACTGGCTGTGTTTCTTTCTTCAGAGTCTAAATCTTCATTGTCTCCCACCTCTTCTATAATTCTGATACATCTTTGTGTGAAGACTTCAGCTTCTGTGTGGATCATTTTTGCTTTTGGTCTTGTTACCATATTTCCATGTGAGCAGGAAATTATATGACTTTTGTTTTCTAAAACATGTCCTTGCTTCCAGTTGCTTTTTCTTTATTACTTGGATAAGGTGCATATTCCTTAAGTGCAGCCTTGGATGCCTAAGACACTTTGTCTTCACCTTGGGGGTACTTGATGCTGCTTCTGCTGCTCTGTAGTGTTG
The DNA here is from genome assembly GCA_013397915.1 of Daphoenositta chrysoptera. NCBI lineage: Eukaryota > Metazoa > Chordata > Aves > Passeriformes > Daphoenositta > Daphoenositta chrysoptera. Next base: position 1,019,433 of record VZRO01002622.1, read on the forward strand.
GCACTCCCACATTTCTGTGGAATGTCTGATGTCACTTGGGGGGCCCTTGAGCTTGAGGAACCTTGATGCGACTTCTAATGTAAACAATAGGATTTTGAATTGAAAATTCCTTTACCTTTCAATCTAAACAAGAATAATGTTCTAGGGGGTTAATCTGAATTCTGTATTGCTCTGTTTGTCTCTCTATTGCTCTGGCTTTCTCTTCTCTCTGCCCCTCATTTCCTGCTGTGTATGGTACTTAACAGAAAATGCTATGGTTTGAGTATGGAGTTGTGGAAACCAACTCTTTAATCTTCCAGATCTCAGTTCTGCTGTTTGACTTACCTTACAGCTTTATGAAATTATATTTATTCTCTTCCTATCTTCTGGATTGAAACTAATATCTCTCTTCTCAAGAATTCATTAAGTTTATGTGGAAGTTGTAATAATAGTTATGAAAGTGCTCCATATTCTCATTGATAAATGAAACTGTCAGGCTTCAGACATGGGTGATCACTTACATTTATTTTTATTACTTCCCTTTTTATATTTACCATTCATTTTCTGGCCTCTAGGAGTTGATATATGGAAGTTTCTCTTCCATGTCTTCATCATTTTGCTGTGAGTAGCTAGCATTTTAATGTACTTCTTTTGACTGAAAAGTTCTTTTATGTGTATTTAGCTCATTTAATCCAGACTGGGAAGACAAATTAAGATTCTAATGGCAATAAGCTCCTTGTTGCAGTCATACAGGATCTTGAAATGACAAAGTACTATTGACATCTTTGTAATGTAATTGAATTTTCTGAGCTGTTTGTAGTTGCAGTTTAAAACGCAGCATTGAATTTTTCAGTCATGAAGCACTAAGACCAGTTATTTTTCTTTAGGAATCCTGTTGTATGTGTAAACACTTATTGCAGTGAATGCAATTTAGAGCAGTGTGTCTACTGCATCTACAGAAAATGTGCTTTTGAATTACTTTCCACCTCTCTCTGGCTTTAATCAAGGAAAAACTTCAGCTTACAGTATAATACTTTGGGGAATATTTAAAAACTTGGAAGAGTAAAACCGGGGTCATATAATGGAAGTGCCTTCATGGTATTAGTTTTGGATTCTGTTGGATAGTTGCATCATAAACTTTCTTTCACTTCTCGTAAGTGTTTTTTATTTTCCATGTTTAGAGGCACTTAGTTGAAGACTGACTCTTGTTCTAACTAAATTCCTAAATTAAGTAGCTTTTTTTTTAAAGCATAATCAAGGACACATAAATAGAAACAGAACAAAATAATGGCTTCTAGTTCTGCTTTTTTCATTGTTTTGATTAATCATGCTTAAGATAGTTGTTTGTTACCCTTCTATAGACTGTTTTTGTTTGTGGGTTAGCCTTGTTTAAAGATTCTAGTCCAATGTAGTTTTATTTCAATTTTTTGTTCATTTAGATACTACTACTGCAAGGTATCTTGAAGTTTGCTCTATGCAAAATGTTTTCTGGTGTTTCCGGGTTTTTTTGATTGTTTGGGTTTGAAGGGGTTTTTTGTGGTTTTGTTTTTGGGGTGGTTTTTTTTTGGTTTGGTTTTTTTTTGGTTTGTTTTTAACCCGAGAAGAGCTAATAGCTCCACGGTCTCAAGGCTCATCTGGAATTACCACAAATGGAGTTAAGGGAAGACAAATCATGTTGTTTGAAGTAAATTTAAACATGTAGTTGATCAGGTACATTACCAGAAATTCATATGGCCCTGTCATTTAATAATGAACACAGTCCTGTTCTTCCAACACTTAGGTTTTGATCCGTGCAACTATTTGGGATGCGAGTCATGTCACCTATTTTTTACTGATTTTGTTGTTGTTAGAGCATTGTTTAAATGCCAGTGCTACATAGTTCAATTACTTACCAAACTAGGACTCCTTGAGTTGTCTTGTTTGTTGAGTTGATGCAGTGCAAAGAGGGCAAATCAGCTTTTTAGTTTTGGTTTTACATAAACTTTTTTTTTAATTTTGCTCAGTTTTTCAGGTGGAGACACAAAAAGGGTTAGAGGGAATTGCATGACATTTGGTATGGATTGAATCAGTATTTTAAATAAAACTGCAAGTATAATTCAGGTCTTCTATCTGGCGTAGTGTTTTTGGAGCGTCTTACATGGTATTCTTTCATGCAATTTAGGAAAACGATGGCATCATAATCTCCATATTGCAGAAGGGAGGGTAACACAGATTATAGACAAGGAAGGGAGCTATAAAGTCCCTGGAGCTGTGTGATTGCTCATATATATTCCAGATTGTGTTCTAGGCATCTGATTTGTTCTTGGAGATCTCCTGTCTGTGGATCTCAGAACCAGATTTTATTGTTTCATCAATGAAGTGGCTGCAAAAGGAGGGGCTATGTAGTCTGTAGTCCTTGGCAAGATGATATTTGGCTGTTTTGAGTGGGCACTTTTTGCTCTTTCGAGCTTCTGAAAAGCATAAGTGGTCTTGATAAGGCAGTTTGCTTCAAAATTAAACTGTGTAAAATACAAGGGAAACCGACTTGTAGAAAATCCTTAGAGGAAATAGCCTGTCTTGTGGCTGCAGCCTTCATTGGGATCACTGTCATTGAAGATAAAGCATTTGGGCTGTAGTAGCTGCATACACCATTTTCATGCCTGTCTGATGATCTGATTGCTCTTGGAGAACCCACCCACATGTGCAGGAATGGGAATGTTAAATTATTGCTAATATTTATTAAATTAAATTTCAATTACTAACATTTATTAAATGCAATTAACAGTTACCTTGAAATTTTTAGTATGTTGTTGGTGTTAAAGCCTGAGATGCTGCACTTTAATTTGGAATAACTGAAATGGCATTGTTAGTGCTGGACATGCTGCTTAAGAACGTTTTGAAAACAGAAATAACTCTGGGTTGCAAGATAGGTAGGCCCCTGGCCAGAGCAGGGGGAATTCAGTGTAATAATCTGTTTCCTCTTCTTTTCTAGAGACAAGTTTGCTTGTGGTTTTGCAGGACAGTGGCATGCCTCATTGTTCACCACAGTTTTGCTTTTGTGGTGTTTTGAATATTTTTTTTTTCCATGCATGTTCTTTTAATACAAAGTATACTGCTTGCCCTGGCCCATCAGCTGTGTGGCTCATGCCTGGTTTACAGTCAGTGTGTTCTGGAAGTCTTAAAACTTGACAAAGGGACTTGGAGACCAAAACTGGTGTGTGCCTTTTTTTCCTCTGGTTTCTTATAGGGAGCCTTATAAATGCGTTCTCTCTGTGGAACCCAGATTGCAAAGTCAGTGACAGCTTTAATATTTCACTTCATATTGCCTCTTTCTTCATCAGTCACATGAGGTCCCTTTGGGCAGCAAAATTGTCTGAAATTATTTGGACATTTGTATCTTCTGGATAGATCTCCCATTGTAAATCTCATTTACTGATTGCAGCTTTTTTTCCCTTTCTTTCCTTTTTAAACACTGATGGAGCTTTTTACCCTGATTCTGTGCACATGCGTTAGGAAAGGCTTTTAGTGTTGGGCTCAGCACACAACCACAAAGTTCTTTGGAGTGGTGATAGATTAGTCTGAGAGCTGAAGGCCACATGTAATAACGTTTTTCCCCCATGAAGAATGGAGTAACATGAAGTAGTATTGCAGTGTTTGGCTTTGTATCAAAGCCAGCTGTGGTCCCAGCGTGGTGGTACCAGAATCTCCACAAAACTAACAGCAACAAAGATGGGGAGGGGCACATTAAGAGATGGGACCATCATCTCTGTAAAGTGCTGAAGTTTTGAACTGGAGTGGTGAGCCATTCCATAATGCATAAAATAACTTGATATCCTTTCTGTATGGCAATTTCAATGTGCTTCTTTTTATTCCTCTTCTCTCCCTACCTTTTTGTCAGTGTTTTCAGGGGGTCATGTACCACTATGAAGTATTACCAATTTGCAGCTTCACTTTGGTTTATTAGAAGTTCAGCATCTGTAAAAATGACAATTACAAGTGAACCTACATTACTCTAATGCTGAGAATTCTTCAGGCTTCTTTGAGGATGGCTGGTACAGAGCAAGTAAAAGGCTTCAGTTTGGGCTGTGTAATGGTCTTTCCAAAAGTGTAAACAGCCCAGCATGTTGTCCTGAAATGCCCTGAAGAGAGAAAACTCTCAAGGAAAGAAAGCTGCCAAATATAGAAAATTTTCTTGACTCTCCATTTTCAGAATTTTCTATGGTGCTCTGGATCACATTCAGGGCATCAGTTAATCTTGCAGTTGTTGGACACTTTTGGTCATCCTGATTAAACCAACCAACCAAATTGCCCTTCCTCCCCCCTAAAACAAATAAACAAACCCGACAAGAAGAAGAAAACAGAGCAATACCAATCCCTCTTTAGGTGGTCAGCTATTTATCATTTGTGATAGTTGTGGGTATTTGTAATAGACACTGCTACTGAATCAGTCCACCACTCACCTGAGCAGGTTTGATCCAGTGAGCTGCCAGTTTTACTTATGCTGAGCCCCAATAAGTATTTTCAAACCCACTGCATTTAATTTAAACTTTGTTAGTCAGACAGCTAATGAATAGCTGCAAATATGGTTGGTACTTCAGTGGTTTATCTGGTAATGGTATTTAAGAACATGCTGTCATTGTTAACTTTTATTCGAGCAAAATGTTTGGAGTTGGTGGGTATCTTTACTAGATTAGAGAAAAAATAGGCTCCTTTAACACCATCACAAAAAACCCCTGTACAAACCAAAAACCCAAAGAAAAAAACAAAACACAAAAACCCCACACGAAAACAAACTGAAGGTGAACACATGTTCCAATAGAAAGGTTAAAGGCTTCCTGCTAAAATGAGCGAAGATAATACCAGTGTCTGTAATGCATCTGTTTCTCCATTTGAAGGCTCTGAGTTTCTTTGCCTGTCTGAAGTTTTGCTGAATGTGTCACCAGCTAGTGGAGCAGTTACTGTGTTCAGGCTAATGCAGACAAAGGATAAAGTTTGGCCCCTGAAGGGACCCGAGGTAACACTGAAATCTCAGCATCACTCCAGAAGGATACATTCAGTGTTTTCTGAAGAGATCCCAGCTTTTAAAAATGTTGAGCAGGTTAGCAGGGTAGTGTGAAGGCATTAGAACCCTGAGTTTTTCTTTGTTTACTTTTAGAATGGGATAAAGACATGAGTCAGAAGAAGCTGAAAAAATGAGGGACAGTCCCTGAGGGAAAAACATCAAGTTCAAACACTCAGGCTCACATATGAAGTGTTTGTTATAGCCAGATTAGTTGAATAAATTAGGACACACATGCAGAGATTTAGATAAGCTGTTTTAAGGTATGTACTTGGTTTTATATAGTGGAGATGACTTGGCCTTTCAATAAGGTGAATACTAGAACTTCACTGACTGCAGTTGTAGGAGTTATCTCCCCGTTTATTTTACAATATGTAAACTTGTCCATGGCATAAATAAAGTGGTTTGTTAAACCTGATGATTTCCTTGTTGCTATTGTACTTTAGGGAACATTAGTTCTGATAGGACTGAAATGTTGTGACGTTGTAAGAGCTTGTTCTTTCTCATGAGTGATTGGGTTATCCTGCTTGTAAATTACAATGATCTCAAGTAATTTATGTGGTTTATCTTTTACAGCTATCAAAAGGCTATTCCAAAGCTTAATGTTTTAAATCTTTTCAAACTTCAGCTTATTCCAGCTGCAGGACTTGTCTTCCATTGCTGTGCTGTTTATATGTTTATTCTTCGGTTGTTATAGTCCAAATTCCTTGAATACACCCATATAGAATATTCAACTGCTGTTTTCTTAATTTTACTAGATTAAGAATTGAACTAGATTTACAGTTTCCTCCTGTAAAGTAGACTTTTTGTTGCCTGTATTGTTCTGAGCTGTTCTTCTCCTCCATGCTGCTTACCATCTGAATCTAGTAATTTCTGAACATGGGTGCCTGGGGCTGTTTGCAGAATCTGGATCAGGATTTATTAGCATTTATTTAAAAGAGATAAGGAGATTTTTAGTTTAGGGATTCCTGTATTATATTGTGCTTTTGGATATATCTATTCCAGTTAACCTTCTTCTAGCCTTTTTGGATCGGGGCTTTTTTAATCTGTACAGGTATTTTAAAGAATTCTCATGCAGCATGATATCTTTAGTTTTTGTGTTGCTTTCCAGTAAGACTTTTATTTTGTAGAATAATTCCTACCTAATGTTTGGCTGACTTTCACAGATTCTCAAAAGAAGGTTTATTGTACACTGTGGAGTTCAGCTTCTCTAAAATACACGGTCCCCATGCTGTTCATATTAAGCATTAGGGAATTTCCAGCTAGCTCAACTTTCACTGTGGAGAATTTGTTTTCTAGGAAGATGGATGCCTTTACTTGTTAATCTCTTCAGTACTCTTTATTTTACTTATACAAATAAAAACTGGTTTGCTTTATTAGAACTCATTTTCCTGATTTATCTCTTCAGACAGTTCCTCCCTATAAGCTGCAGCTGTTCAGGAGAGTTTTTTTAGGGAGGGTGGGAAGAAAGAAAGTTGTGCTAATGACCATTCTGAGTTCTGTTATTTAAAGATTTGTCTCTTGTGCACATGAACCTTTTTTTCTTCTTTATGTGGTTTTTTTCTTTTTTAAATAGCTATTTCCTTCTCTATTGAATATTGATGGTTTTGTTCAATGTAACATGAACTGAGTAGGATTTATCTTTAGGTCTTCATGTTATCAAGAGATGGCAGAGTAGTATGCACACTCTGCTGGGATCTCAAAAGATAATAGCATTGCAGCAGAGTTTCTTGGTTTATCTGTTCTAAGAAACTTTTCTGGAGAGCTTTTTGTGGCAAACTCCACTGTATGACACCACTGAAAAGCTGTGTCACTTGGTTGTAGTAGAGTCACTGTATTATTTGTTTATTATATTTATTTAGCATTTTTTGTAGACAATGGGTATTAAAGTTTCCCTTTGCAGCTCAAAGTGTTCCAAAAGCATTATTCTTTGCCATTGTGCATTACGTGGGTGAACTGTTGTTCTAAGAGCAGTGCAGATTGAAAGATGATGTGCAGATGATGGAATAATCTTGATGCAGTTGTCCCATACGTCATTTTCATGTTTGTATGCAGTTGATTGCATTGGAAATAATTTGGACCTGAAGTCTATCAATCAGCTGACCTTGATAGTTTGACCTGTGACTGAAATTTGAGTAGTTCCTGAGAGACATCTCTGTCATATTATCAGTTTGGTAATGCTATTCCTCTAGCTGTCAGAAACCGTTCCCAGACAGGACCTATATCTTCAAGGTGTAAAGACTGTATCTTCTTAAATCTTTTTTTCTTTGTTATATACAGCAAGAGATGAAGGCAAGGGAAGGAAAGAGTTTCAAGGCCAATTTTTAATTCTCCATATGTATAGTGTGCCTAGGGCATGTGTACAAGGGGAGAGCTGGATGTTTTCAAAGTAATCTTTGGCTGCAGAAATGTCAAAGTTGGGCCTCGATAATGGAAGCAGGTAGCAAAGGCTATGTAAGACAAAAGATTTGTCTCTCAATCTAGTGTTTTTTGGATTTTAAGCTTTTACTTCATCTGGGTGATCAAAGTAAAAGCTGCCTTGCTTATCAGTCTCTTATCTTTTTAGGTTTCCATGAAGATAAACAACTGAAATGTGGATAGCCCATTTGTAGCTTGGTGGTGGTTGTCATCTGGAACCTGCTGGTGTCTCCTCTCAGTAGTTGGCGTGGTGCTGGTGGCTGAGAGCCATGAAGGTGGTCCCAGAGAAGAACGCTGTCCGCATCCTGTGGGGTAGGGAACGGGGTACCCAAGCCTTGGGTGCTCAGCGGCTTCTGCAGGAGCTGGTGGAGGACAAAACTCGATGGATGAAATGGGAGGGAAAGGTAAGGTTGTGGGATAGAGCTGCATAGCTTGATCTTGGAGTGGGGGAAGGGAGGCAGGGATTTGAAATAAATTGTCTTGTGATTGTACCTTTGATGTGTTACACTTGATATGCTCTCTGGCTCTGTTCAGTTCCTGCAGTGATGTGATACTAGATATGTTCCTGCAGCGGGTTCCCCTTGTTGTCTGTGTGGTTTACAGTTAAAGTATCGTCATATGACTCTTGCAACACTTCCTGCTTTGTTGGCTTTTTCAGAAAGTTGAGTTACCAGACAGTCCACGCTCCACCTTCTTGCTGGCGTTTAGTCCAGACAGGTAATTAACTCCTAGTTCGTTCCCTGTTTCAGCAGTCTCCCTACACTTACAAAAGTGATGGAGGCTTGTGCCCATTGAGTTGTCCAGTCCTGAACAGCCGAGTGAAACTTCTGGTTCCTGACACGCATGGATGGAACGTGTGCACCTTCCTAATCTCACAGCTTCGAGCATAGTTGGTGTTTAATTTCTGAGGTACCCAGGTGATACAAAGTTCTAAGGAAAAAGGATCTGTGCAGACACCGTGGGATTTCATAAAAAACTAAAGGGAGTAAAGGATGTTTTAATACAACATACCCAAATGATGTGACACATTCACTGGGATATCTAGGAATAAAGAACAGAGCAGAATGATGTCTGTACTGGAAGCAGAAATGGAGGTGGGATCTCTCATAGTATCACTTGATTTGACAGTGGTTGAGACGGTGTGGAGAATTGGGAATATTTATTTGCCCCAGACTGTCACTCATGAGTGCCTTCTGAGCTGCATGTTCACGCTGACATTCAAGGTCAAGTTTGTGCTTGCAGATTCAGATGAGCTCATGTTTGCATGGACCCTGAAATCTGGCTCCAGGAAGCTTTGTGACCATTGGTGAAACAGTAGCCTCTTACCCTTTGACCTCTGTGTGGGAGAGCTGCTGGGTTAGGTGTGAACAGACCCTGTTGAGATGAAGCTAACCATGGTCTGATTTTGCTGTGTTCTTCTCATGCTAATGTTTGTCATACCTTCTGCATTCCCAGGACCCTAATGGCTTCCACACATGTGAACCACAACATCTACATCACAGAGGTGAAAACGGGCAAGTGTGTTCATTCCTTGGTTGGACATCGCCGCACTCCCTGGTGTGTCACCTTCCATCCCACCATCCCAGGCCTCATTGCTTCAGGATGCCTAGATGGGGAGGTTAGAATTTGGGATTTACATGTAAGTGTTTCTTGAAACATATGTTCCTTTGATACTTGGTGGGTGGTGACTTTCTTTTGGCTGAATTTGTTTTCCAAATGTTACCTGGTAAGAGAGCTGTTCGGAAGCTTTTCCGGGACCTGTCTCTAAAAGCATAGAACAGATCATAGCCATCCTCTTCTGTCTAGAGAGGAGGTGACAGATTCTTCATTCAATCCTGCCAGGTAGGTCATGCTTCTTAAACAGTGCCTGTTTCATTGATTACAGTGGTACAGGTAATGATGGAGAACTTTGTACAAGGTGCCTATTTAGCCTTTGTGAGAGATATACCATATGTCATTCCACTGAGCGTATCTGAACTGTTCATTAGAGAAGCTGCTGCTCTACCTAGTTTGGTGATTGGCACAGAGACAAAACACGTGGACTTAGCTGGTTGCTTTGAAATGAAGTGTTTTTACAGGCTGCTTGAGACACACCTACAAAAATGTATCTGTGGTCATTGTTGCAAGTAGTGTTACATTCTAGACCTGGCACATGACCTTGTACGGGGACAGCTGCTGTTGTTGTCAAGAGGGCATGTCACTTTCAATGCTGTAGGCAGCCTGGGAGGCATGGCAAGGACATGGAAACTTAATGATCGCAAACTTTGTGATAAATTGCTTGTGATTCTTGACTCCTCACTCTAGGGTGGAAGTGAGAGCTGGTTCACAGATAGCAACAATGCCATTGCATCGCTTGCTTTTCATCCTACGGCTCAGCTCTTGCTGATTGCTACTGCCAATGAGATACATTTCTGGGACTGGAGTCGTCGGGAGCCTTTTGCAGTGGTGAAAACGGCCAGTGAAATGGAGCGGGTCAGGTGAGCTCCTGCTTCTGGGTGAAGGGAACACTTGTATGTGAAAAATGGTCAGATTTGGGAAGTATGTGTGAGGTTCCTCTGGGATGCTGCACCCTCTGCACTCAGGCAGTGGAGAGAAGTGTTGCTTGCAGCTCCTTGACTCAGCTGGTAGAAAACCAGTTCTGTGGGCAGAAAGAAAAGCAATTGAGAGTAATAGATCAGCTTGGTTGTTCATATTTGTAATAGGGCATGTGTCCATTAAATGCCCAGAATCTACTTCATGTTGATTTGTAAGCTTAGTAATTAAACTCATCAGCCACAAGGATGAGAAAAACCAGCAACTGCCGGAACAGAGTGCTGAGCTATTGCTTTGGCACACTTGTAGAGGACACTGGGTTGCTGAAACCTGATGCCTTCTTTTGAGCAATTTAAAATAAGACAATGATGGGACATTGAAGGCAAATTAATCGCACCCTTTGCACCAAATTCCATTTTGTAATATACATGTGTATTCCTATAAATTTTCTGGCTATTTCAATTGGTACAGCAGTACTTACTTCCAGCTTTTAACTTTGGTGTAGTGTTGCTGTGGACTATAAAATACCTGCAATCTTCAGCTAGATAGCCACATTTTGTTCTTCTTAATGCATAAACTTTTTGACATCCTTCATAAAAAGATGATGATAATGTAGTAATGTTCTCATTGCAAATATGTCATGTGGGCTTTTCTTCCCTGCTGTGTTCAGCTTCCTGTGTCAATGTGGAATGTGAACTGGTGATTGATGTTCTGGCACTGCTTTTGTTTTAGGCTGGTACGGTTTGATCCCTTGGGACACTACTTGCTCACAGCGATTGTTAACCCTTCTAACCAGCAGGTAAGGGGAATGTCACTACTTGTATTGACTGGCTAATTACAAGATACTCTATGTGCTTTAGCCCTAGTCTGTTTCTAAGCAGCCTTGTGCTTTTCTGAAAACCTGAAGTCTTCTTAAGCTGGGTTCTGTCTCACCTTGATTGGTCACGTCAATGTTCTTGTGTTATGTGCATGGCTAATAAAGTGCTTTCCGAAATGTGTTTGTTTCGCCCTCTCTGTCTGACTAGTGGTGGGACAGACGTCCCAATGGTCCTGCTCTTTCAGTTCTATTGCGATGTAGTTTTGGATTTGAAGCTATTTGAGGTATTAACAATTCTCCCCTCAGCTGTTGACTCTCAGATGCTGATACTTCTGTTTGTATGAAGAGTCTATTGTGACAGCTCTCTGGACTGTAGGAGGAGGTTATCTAGATCCATGAAATGAACTTGGAAGTCATCTCATCTGGTTTCCTCCAAGTCAAGGCCTTTAGGAAGGGACTTACCATGTCCTTTCATCTGTCTGGGCTGGTAGCTGACTTTCTGCTGTTTATTTGGAGGTACAGGATTTTGCTTTGAGGTGACTGAACTTTGACTGTTTCCTTCTGCAGAGCGATGAGGAAGTGGAAATCTCCGTGGACAGCACAGAGATGCCTCATTATCGTCAGCGCGCTATCCTTCCGTCTCAGCCTGTGAGGCGCACACCCCTCCTCCACAACTTCCTGCATATGTTGTCCTCCCGCTCCTCTGGCATACAGGTGGGAGAGCAAAACAGTGTTCAAGACTCTGCTACCCCATCCCCTCCACCGCCTCCACCACCACCACCTCCGCCTCCAGCCAGTGAGAACACAAGGGCATCTGTCTATAACAGGCTCCGGGAGCGAGTCAGCTATCCCACAGCAGAGTGCTGCCAGCACCTGGGGATGTTGTGCCTTTGCAGCCGATGCTCTAGTGCAAGACTTCCTTCTTCTCTCTTCCCACACCAGGAAAACGCACCCTCCACGTCTTCTGGGGCCACTGGCACTTCCTTCTCCTCTGTGCAGACAGAGCCTTATCAACCCCCAGAGCAGGCATCCGTAGCGCAGGAGGAGCAGGGGATACTTAACAGGCCCTCTGCTTTCAGCACAGTTCAGAGCAGCACTGCTGGCAACACCCTGCGCAACCTTAGCCTGGGCCCCACGCGGCGGTCCCTCAGCGGGTCCTTGGCAGGCCACCAGTCCCGGTACCAACAGTCTGCGAGAGAGATGGCTTCAGGCTTGGGTGGGTCTGACTGGTCCAGGACAGTGCTGAACATGAGCTCTCGGTCCGAGCTGGAAGCCATGCCTCCCCCTAGGACCAGTGCCTCCTCCGTGAGCTTGCTGTCCGTGCTCAGACAGCAGGAGGGGGGTTCCCAGGCATCAGTCTATACCTCTGCAACAGAAGGGAGGGGCTTTCTGGCCCCAGGGGCTGAGGTGAACAGTGGTAGTAGCGCTGGCCCGAGCAATCCGGCCAGTATTCGTAATGAGCTCCATTGTGATTTGAGGCGATTCTTCCTGGAATATGACCGGCTTCAGGAGTTAGATCAGGGGATTGGTGGGGAGCCCAGCCAGTCGCAACAGGCTCAAGAAATGCTCAACAACAACATTGAGCCTGATCGACCAGGTCCCTCCCATCAGCAGACTCCACAAAGCAGTGAAAACAATTCCAATTTGTCCCGGGGTCACCTGAACCGCTGTCGTGCTTGTCATAACCTGCTGACCTTTAACAATGACACGCTGCGCTGGGAAAGAAGCACGCCTAGCTACACACCAGGGCAGGTCCAAAGCACATTTGAGGGTGTGCCTCCAAATACCAGCCAGGTGCAGCCTGCAGAGAGAACCGAGGGCAGAGCTCCTGCCTCTAGCAGACTGCAGCTGGGCAGCTCTTCCACCCCGCAGGAGGAGAGGACCGTGGGAGTGGTCTTTAACCAGGAGACGGGGCACTGGGAAAGAGTTTACAGCCAGTCGGCTTCAAGCAGACCTGGGAATGTATCACAGGAGGCCTTAAACCAGGAAATGCCTGAGGAAAGCTCAGAGGAGGATTCACTCAGGAGGTAAGATACATGCTTGCCCTTCCTCCTCTATTTTTTCTTAAACCTTTCCCATCTAGTCTGAGGTTTTTAAATATTTTCAGAGTTAAAAACCTTTTCTCATATGGCTGTGTGCTATTCATATAGATGAAAATAGAGATGTTGGTGTTGATGTGTTTATAGCTGCCATTGTCATGCTGCAGATGGGTTCTGAAGATTGTAAGGGCAGAGACTGGACCTCTCAATGGTAGTACAGACAGGCAAAAGGATGGGCTGTTGCAGCAGATCTCTGGGGTGAACTGTGCTCCTGGTGTTTGCCAGACCCTGCAGAAGGGTGGAAACACAGGATGCGTTAATGCTGTCCTTGGTGCCCCCATCACACACCTTATCATCACGTGCTACGCATGGAGAATCTGCCGAGGGTTGGCATGGAAAATTGGGCATGAGTAAGTTGTTAAGTTAAAAGGGTGAATAATAATTTTCTTAGTGTTGCCCAGAGGGGAAAAGAAAGTCAAAGCTCTGTGTCAGTGGTTTGGGTATATGCAGTTGGTTTGCGCTTGATAAGAGAGGTAAGTTTTCAAAGTGGCTCCTGTTGACCTGAGCTGGTTGGGGACATGCTGATCATTGAAAATTTTAGGCTTTGCTGTCTTCTTTTTTAAGAAGGTGATTCTTTTTTTGGAAGGATATTTTTCATCTGCCTCAGATATGTTACAAGAAACAGGATAAGCTAAACTGAACTTGCATCAGGAAAGACCTGTCCTTTGTGTGAAAGTGTCTTCACTGGCTTGTGTGGATGATATAGCTACAATGGTACTTTGGGTAGGGCTTCCATACTGGGTTTCAGTTTCACATCTTCTCTGTCAAGTGGTTTGTGCTCTCACCAGAGGAAAGATCCAGTCTTGCTGTTTCTCTGAAACAGATGCTTTGAGCTGCAGAAAAGCAAAATTGCCAGGTTGGATGCAGATGTAACTAACTAAGGCTTTGTACACAGGAGTGCCTGAGAAAAGGGAGTTCTTTCCTCTGTCCTGCAGATAAGCTGATTATACTGAGTCTGGAACAGTGACTGCCTTTCTTGTTGCTGTAGTTGCATAGCAAATAAGTAGTGGTGGTCATAAAATTATTCATCTGTTTCTAAATCCTTGCCCCAGTTTTTTTTTTTTAATAGCCTGCCATAATGAGAGTCTCAAGCTGATTACATGGTAGCTACTTCTTGGGCCTGAACCTACCTACTGTTAATTTAAGTCAGATATCCTCTTGTCCCCTATTAAAGGGCATAAAAGTGAGAAGGAGCTGATAAAGTTAGCTTTAAAATGGCACTTGAGTAAGTCTTGCTTTATCTTTCTTTTGAAACAGTGGTACATGCTTATGTCATCTCCACTGTGTCTGGTTTTCTGGGATGAGTCACTGAAGTGTCAGAAGTAACAGGGCAAATAACCTTCTTATTGATCAGGCAGTTGGCACATATTTGGACAATGAGATGTAGTGGTGTATGTAGATATGATCTTTTCTGTGGTAACTGTATAATTTTAAACATGCCCTGAGGCATATAATTCAATCCACCTCAGCCTGCAGGAGTCTTAACAACTAGAGGCCTATGACTAAATCTCTGGGTCACTTTGCCTGTCATCCATGGTGGTTGCTGCTGCCTGGTCCAGTGGCTGTAGCATTTGTGAAGGTTTAGTTGCCTACCTGGTCACAAACCAGGAGCAAACAGGTGCTTTTTGCTGAGACTTCTAATTTGGAGTGTGTAGTTCAAAGCATGAGGTTAATTCCAGAGGAATTCCTGTAAGATGAAACCTTTAATGAAACCTTTCTGGCAAAGGTTGTTGAGAATCTTCTAGGGACTCTTGTTTTCCTAGTCTCCTGCTTCTGTTGTCGGGCCTTTGAAAAGAACAGGCACAGCAGGGGTTTCTGCTTTCCTTCTAACTGAAGTTAAGGTTGTCTGTAGAGTTCTGAGGTAAGAAGCTGGAAGCAGTGGGCAGTCTGGTATTAAATGCTTGTGGCAATTTCCTTGAAGTAAAACTTCATTTCCTTTCTTGTTAAACACATCAGGTGGACTTGGGGCTTTATGAAATCTCTTCCCTTAAAAGGAACCCTGCATGCAGGATAGCTATGTCCTGCAGGTGTAATTTTCTGCCATTCTCTAATTAGCTGTGTCTATTTTTCTTTGTAGAATGTGGGAGATGAGATTAGCTCAGTTGGGTTAGAGCATGGTGCTAATAACACCAGGGCTGTGGGTTCAATCCCCATACAGGCCATTTACTTAAGAGTTGGCCTTGATCATCCTAGTGGGTCCCTTCCAACTCAATATGCTGAGAATCTGTGAATCTATTAACAAGTCAGCAAGCACCCACTTACCTAAGTTTTGCATAGAGTGAATATCCTCACACCAAGCCTTCAGGTCTCCCAGTCCTAGGGTGTGCTTTCACAATGGGAAGTGCTGGAACCACTTCTGCACAGCAGAGTCCAAAATGTCTATTAACCTTTGGAGCTGCAGAAGCATGCCAAGATGGGGGCTAAGGGTCCTGCTATATAAGCTATGTAATGCTGAAAGTCCTGAGGAAATAGAAGGGGGAGGATAAATCTTCAAACCTGAGGGTACAAGTGGTAACTGCATGCACACTTCCAATCAATGTAATTTTGTGCCTTTCAGCCTCTGGTTAATTCTTAGTGTTGGAATCCAAGAAGTGCTCATAACCTGTTTTATAATTCTGTTCTTCTTTGTCTCTCCATTAGATGTCCTCATTGGGCAATTGAGCTCTGTATTCTAAGGTCAGCCGAAAAATGTAAGATAAAAATTGTATGTGGAAATTGTGTATGTTCTCATTCCCTGTCTATGGGCAGGATTCATTCCCTGACATGGCCTTCCTAGTTGAGAAGTAGCTTTCTGGGAAAACATTGCCATTGAGGGTCAATTAAGTTAATAGGGTAGTTTAGTGAAGGCTGTTCTTTGAATTCTGTTTATACCACTATGTCAGCTGGGTAAGAAGAGAATTCTGCTCTTTCTGATAGTACTGGGCTAATTATCCTGGACTAATCACAAAGGCATTAATAAGCAGGTAATGACACTATTTCTAACTAACAGCTCTGGCACCTCTGTTAGGAGAAGCATGTCACTGGGAGCCTCAGCAATATAAGCAGTCCTGTCCCATTCAGCTTGGCCTGAAAACAGTGTGGCATTGAGCTGTGTGCTTCTTCAAGTTGTGCTGGTGAGGCATGAATTTGGGGAAAGTTTATGGTCTACAATAAGCAAAAATTTGTGAGACTGAGCTTCAGCTTTTCAGAGGTTCTCCAGGCTGATCTCATTAATTAAAATGTAGGGGCTTTTCCCCTGTGGATGTCTTTGCCTCACTTTTAACATCAAAGTGAAAAGAATCTCATGAAGTTGCCATGTGAAATGTGCTGAATAAAATTGGTCATAGAAGCTATTGGAAAAATGTGGATGAAGGAAGGATAAATGAGCAGCAGATGATAGCTAGTTTAATTTTTTTATAGCTACCTGCTAATTTAAAGATGGGTTGAGGCAGTATTGTATTAATACTGTAATCTCAGTGAGGGAGAAGATCCTCTAAGTACTTTAAGCCATTGTTGCTGTATGGGCCAATTCAGGTTGATAATGAAAAATTGAACAAGGAATGAAACAGGGTTCTTCTAGTCAGCTGCTTGTTTGAGGGGAGCTGGTGCCACCTTCTTAAGACAGTGATACACAGAATCTAGCAGTGATCTCTGCTGAAGTATGTATCAGTTCATCAGTTAAAGCTAGGTACAGTGCAGTGCTGACTAATAAAACTGATCCAGATTTTCTCTTCGGCTGTTTTAGTATGACACAAGTGATATCTACAGAATTAGTGTGTGGTTTTTAGAAAAAAAAGGAAAATAATTAGGTTCTAAATTTATTTTTGTTTCTGAGTTCTGGCATGGTACCCCAGGCCACAGTATTTCTGGAATGGATGCAAGGAGCAGGTAGTGATGTGTGTCCCTGCTAACGTATTTCAAACCTTATTCTGTGAAACAGTTCCTATCTGTGGGGAAAAAAAAGGAAGAGGAAAATATTTCTCTATAGATTTAGCTGCTTGTGATACATGAAGGTGACAATTTTGATATGGTTTACCTGTTTATTGTGTCTAGAGATTTGAGTACGTTATTGCAAATGAAAGCTGTGCTCTGTCCTACTGCCAGGCAGGTTTGCATGAAACTTACGTTTTACAAGGAAATGCTTATTACCCTTATCCTTCCATGAAGAAGCTTTGTCTGGCAATTATGTTAAACTTCTCTAGCCACTCCACTGCACTCATTCCAGAGGTCAAATTCTGTAGGCTGCGGTATGAGTAACTCTGTGCCTGCATTTTATGAATGCATAATGTTTTCACCTTGCCTAACCTATTTAGTTTGACAGACAAGATACATTATTGAAGTTATCTGAAAATCTGAGAAGTCTTTTGAACCATCCTGGGTGACACTCTTGTCATGCATACAGGCAGAAAGGAGTGAGCGAATGTGAGGTGAGGGAATTTTTGTCTGGGGACCCATGTATAAACTCTTTTATTTTGTTTGTGAGTGTACAAAAGGCAGAGTCCACAGTGCTGTGTAAATGTTTGACCCAGTGAGGTTGGCACAGCTTGCCAAAGACTTTGGTGTGTTTTAGTCTGTTGGATGCACTGTGCACAAGTGACAGGTGAAACGAGCTTCCCTGGAACCATGTAGCAGGGTCCAGGGACAAATTTATGTCTTTCATTTTGTCAGGTCTCATTTGAGGACTCTGGTCCCTCCTGCCTCGTTCTTGCTATGTGATGTGAACCCAGCCTTATATAGCACAGTGACTCCAGCTCATCTTGTTTCTCTTCAGTGTTGATGGCCTTCCTGGCCGCACGTAGTGCTCCTTACAGCAGCTATGAAGAGAAGCATTCCTAGTCTGTTCCCCTTTGAATTTTTCAGACCTTATTTCCTTTCCATATTGCTTTGCTGCCACAAGGGGGTAATGTTGCTTCTGCTCCTTCCTGTCTCCTTTCAGAACCTAAAAGTTTCCGACTTCTTGTATGAAGGGTAGCTTAAGGACCCTCCCCACTCCTGAACGGCAGCTTATCTCTGTAGTTACCATACATCTGCAAGTTCTTCTGTGTTGGGAGAAAGGCGTGAATGCAGGGATCCAGACGGGAAATGGCTGATACAGAATGCAAGCAAGGGAGGAGCTTATCCTTTTGGCTTTTGTAAGGGTTTGAAAGAGATAGATGTGGATCTGAGGTGAGACAGGTATTTTGTCTTTCTGATATGTAAATGCTCATGAGTTAGAGCACTAAAAGACCTGGCAACTTTGTAGAATTCGTCTGGACTTCTTGCTTATTGCCTGCCAAGGCTGGAGCAGACCTTTCTTTGTAGTCTGCCTTCTCAAAGGTTTCGTTTTCGTTCTAATGGTTGTCCACCCCCGCGGATGACTTTTGTAATATGGAGCTTGTTTTCTGGAGGATTGCTTGGCAGATGTTGGTTGGAGTCTGGCCAGTCACCTTTTCCCCGGGGCTCTGTTTGTTTTCTTCTTCAAGTATGCCTTGAGCTATTACCTAAATTTTGGAGCTTTTCTGTAAGAAGGCAAGGAATATGTTTGGGGATTTTTTGTGTTGGGTTTGTTTTTTTTTTCTAGTGCAAATAGGTATGGCTTGCTCAAGGCCTTGAGGGGATGCCTCTTCCGGTTCTAAGTTGTAGATACAATGCTGACTTGTGGTCAAATTGGGACCAGTCTATGGTTAAAGTAGATGGACAGGGTAGGAGCACCCCCACTCCTGCCCAACAGTGGTCAGTGCTGTATATTAAATGGAAAAGAGTACTTTTTGGTACTGGAATGAAATGGAAGAGAGTCACTTTTGCAGCATTTGTTCCTGAGTTTGTGCTGGAGCCTGAGCTTCTTACGTGCAGCTCTGGTTTTTGATGTAAATGACCAAGGCTGATCGGATCTCTGCATGTATTGACTTCTGGTAGCTTTCTCACTGTGCAAAGCACTGAATGAAAGAGTGTATGTCACTCATGTCCTTGCATCAAAAACTAAACAACCAGAACACTTCCTTGTCCCCTGCTGTGGATACAGAATTGCCTAGGAAGAGACAGTTCTGGGACTGGCATTTACCATTAAAATCAGAGAGGAGGGTAGTGCTACTCACTTTACTTCTTGGGGGAGAGGAACTAAAGCAGGAGGGAATTACCTTATATAAAGCTACAAAATGTGTTTTGTGGTGGAGAAAAGAACACACACCTAGTGTATTCTGCCTTTTGTTCCATTCCTTATTTCTCAAAATCCTTGTAGTTACTATTTTTTTCCTAACTACTTACAGCAGTTGTGGCTTGCTTAATCAAGTATTTAATATATATTGTGGCAGTGGTGTTGAGTTCTCAGAGAAAGGGAGGCTTGAGCAGGAGAAGGGCACACCTGAGCTGTGGAGAAGAGGCAGCAATATCTGGTGCTGGCTGCTCAGACTGCACATCGGTGGGAATATGGCCTGTGCTAAATCTAAATAGACCTACCCAACATAATTTTCCTGACCCTTTTTGTTCAGACCCATTACCTGTGGAAACCTTGCTTGCCTTGTGTCCTGGCATTTGTAGTATTTTGTTTAAAGTTATGGTGTGTAGACCTTACCAGTACTGTGGAAGGAAGGATTTTTCTGACAAATCTTGGAGCCTCCATGTGCACTGTGATAGTTTATGAAGAGTTTATGCTGTGCTGTTTTCAGGCTTGGTAAGAAATAATTCCAAAGATGCTTTGTTACAATTCTTGAAAAGGGTTGTGATAGAGATAAGTAATATCTCAGCAGTCAGTGGGAGTAGTGGGGTAAACAGAAGTTATAAATGGATTTGCAAGCACAAAAAAGAGCTTTGGGTTTGTGCTTGGGAAGATGTGCTTGAGGGTAGAAAGCCAGAACTGTGGGTATGGGAATGATTTCTCTAAATGTTAAGCAGGACACAAGAGTGAACAAAGACCTTATTTGTCTGTTGCGAACGTAAAGTGAAATGATAGTCTGAAGGTGATGTGAGCGTTTAGACATGATAATTAGCAGTGTTTATATGTGAAATGTGCAGGCTGTGGACTAACTTGGTGAGTATTGTTTGTTTGGCCTTTACTAAAACTGGAAAATAGAAATTAGTTTTATCATGAGACTGACATAAAAACATAGCCTGAACTATAGGAGAGGTTGCCATGCTATCGAAATGGTCAGTTAATGCCTATGAGCTCTGAGGTTATTACTGTCACCTTCCTGCTTTGTGGGGTTTTTCCCAGACCGAGCCTGCTGTCTCTGTGTGGGCAGGAAAGACTGTTTTACTGAAGTTCTAGAAGTTTGAGCTCTTTAGTATGCTGCTAGTTATGTCGAAGAACAAGTGAAAGAAGTGCCTGTTTTCTTGCACAAATATTCCTTCCCCTGCCTTTGCTAGTTTCCTGATTTAAAAGAAATGTAAGGTTGCTAGAGCCCTATTCTTCTTCACTGAGAGTTGGTGGGTGAGAAAAACTATGCCTTGCACTTTCCTTCTTGCAGTAACTAATAGAGGTCACTCCCAGCTGCTGAGTTTCCCCCACTGCTTTGGAAAACTGGACATGTGTCTGCAGCCTTTGCCAAATTTTTAGAAGGGTGCAAGCTGCTTTTTCTTTTTCTTGGCCTGAATTTAAATATACAGCAATGACTATAGCAGACTAAAAGAGATTCTTTTCCCCATGTGCCTCTTGTAGCAGCTTGACTTGCAAACTAGGCAGGTGTGGAAATAACTCTGCTTTCTCAAATACCTTTATCGTATTTTCCCGTTTGAATCACTGCCCTTCTCCCACCCCCTTTCTTAGTAGTTCAGGCCTAGCAGTGAGGAGTTCACCTGTAAAAGAAATGGGTAAAGTTTGTTCCTCTGCATTATTCAGGCAACAGAAGCCTCTTTCCCTACAAGTGTCTTTTCTGTGGGAACTCTTCTGGAATTTCACCTGCTGCAGTGTGGCAGCAAGGGAACTTACTGAATTTGGATTAAAGTGATGTTTTAGTGAGAATAGAAGAGGTATATGCTTCCAAACTGGTTATTGAGATCTAGACTTGGGTGGGGTTTTTGGGTTTTTGGTGGCGGTTTTCTCTGTGTGTGTGTGTGTGTATGGGTTTTTTTATTGGGATGTGGGGGTTTTTTATTGTTGTTTGGGTGGGTGGATGTTGGTTGTTGTTGTTTTTGGCAGGTTTTTTTGGTGGGGTTGTTTGTTTTTTTGAGGAATGCATATATGGCTGTAGACCAAAGATCTTGAATAAACACAAATTGCTTAGTAGTTTAAAGACAGCTGACTTCAAACAGATAGCTATTTGAGGATACCATAAAATATATTCAGTTCTCAACTTTCCTACAACGAGGGAAGAAGTGTGAATAGCTTCCCTCTCTTGAAAGCCATCCTTTGTTAGGCTGTCTGTCTCCTCTGCTGTCTGCACAGTTTCCCTGCAGCCACCTGATCCAGCTGCTGCAGGGTGGGCAGCATGTCCATACAAGCTCACTTGACCAGGCAGAGTTGTTCCTGTTTCTTTTTTTTTCATCTATGTGCCTTGAGTTCCTGTAATTGTGGTATTCTGTCTAGGGGCTTGATGCTCAGCTTACGATTAATGGAGGTCTGTGACATGCTTAAACTATCTAGCTGTGATTTCTAGAGCTTGTAGTCTAGCTTCAGGTAAGTCACATTAAAACAGTGTCTAAGTTTCAATTTGGTTTTGGTTTCTGCCAAAGAAACAAGTTGGGCAGGCCCTCAGACCTTCTGTTTCGGGCCTGCTTGCTCATCTAAAAGCTCTCTGTAGCTTTCTTCACTGGGGGGAAGAGCTGGAGATGTTGGCAGTGTAGTGTGCCTTTTTATTGTAATACAAGTCCTTAATCTTTAAATATGCATTCACTTTACATATATTGCATGTGTGCACTCACTCTTCATACTCTTTAGAAATTCTCACAGCATGGTGTGTCTGGGGACAAAGTGCCCTTGTCCAATTATTTGCTCCTTTTTACAGAATCTGGGCTGGGCAACTTGCAGTAGGGCATCATTCATCTAATCTGTGGGCCTGGAGCAAGAGGAGAGAGGGAGACCTGTGATCTGACTCAGTAATACAACTGTAACCAAAATAGTGATGACTCTAGATTTCTCCAGTTGAGCTGTTCTGGTCTGTTGAATAGCTAACATGCATTTTAAACATTTTCCACATACATATTTAACTGATTGCACCAAATGGCTGTTTGTGTGATGATGTAAGTGACCTCCTCCCTTGCTCTTCTTGAGAGAGCACCTGCTGAAACTGAAGGCTGTAAATAAACAGGGTTCATTATCTGCCAGGAAACTGACTCATTTTTCTGCTTGAAATGCATTAGTATCAAATCATGCCCCTGTCTTCCTGAAGTGGGAAGGCTGGACTAAGTGACTGAACTACCCTGCCAGTCATCTGTTGACCTGACTTTCCTCATTACTCCAGTGTGAACAAGAGTATTTTAAACGAATTACTTGATTTGTGATGAGACCTCTGTTATCATAGCCTTAGAAACCTATGGAGATAATGGTATGGCTTCTGCCTCTCAAGAAAAACACCTCCTCTTCAATTCCCTATGGAGAAACATGAGTCGTGTGTAATTATCCCAGAGGCTGACGCAGATCTGCGTGTGTGGGTAAGCAGAGATTTCTGCTGGCCACAGAGTCTGTGGTGTTGGGAACTCCCAGAACAAGGAAAATTTGAAGCAGACATACAGATGAAGGTAGGCAGAAGAGCCCTCAGAAGAGTAAAGCTGTCTGCAGGCTGAGGGAGTTCAGTGTGTTAGCTATGTTCTGGCCATGCTTTCAAACCTTATCATAACTAGAAACCCATACCCTCTAGCTGAATTTCTGGTATTATGGCATGTTGTTAAGGGTCT
The DNA here is from genome assembly GCA_013397915.1 of Daphoenositta chrysoptera. Taxonomy (NCBI): domain Eukaryota; kingdom Metazoa; phylum Chordata; class Aves; order Passeriformes; genus Daphoenositta; species Daphoenositta chrysoptera. Next base: position 1,042,102 of record VZRO01002622.1, read on the forward strand.
AGGTGGAGAAATGTGACGTCTGTCTTCAGCTTGGTGCAGGGGCCTGCCCCATCCTGAGCACTGGTGTGAAACTGCTGCTGTAGAGCAAAATAGCACATGTAGTACCTTGAACTGATTTTAATTTCTTCTCCCCTCCTGTCCCTCAAGCTTTGTCCCTGTAAAATAGAAGTGCAAGATCTTTCATTGTTCTTTTCATGTTGGAGTTATTGCCAAACCTAATCAATGCTGCTAGCTGTAGCTGGTCTTGACCCTTTTAATGTCTGTCATGGATGTGTGTTCCCTCTTGCTTGTTGAAATAATGAAATAATAATTCTCCAGATACTGTTTGATGAGGACCTCTCCATAATGCTCATTCATTTTTCATTCTGATGCATGGCCTTTTTCAGCGAGTGAACTAATAGATTAACAGAGCAGCCTTAGGTCTTCTAAAAAGAATCTGTCACTTTCTGTAAAGCCATCCACCTTCCCTGTGATGAGCTCCAGAGTTGCTGTGTAGCTCCTGCAGCATCAGGTGGTAAATGGAAATTGGAGTTCCTAGTCCAAGAGCAGAGGTGCAGTAATAGCACAATTCATCACGAGGTATTACTATCTAGTTAAATTGAAGTAAGTTTAAAGGGTTAACCATGTTTTCCTTGAAACTCTGCTCCCCACCATGTAGTTAGGAGAACTCAATTCCCAGTGCTCATTTCTGCTGTTCAAACTCTTAGCTACACTTCTTTGTTTCATGTAATTGTGCTCTTTTTCTCTGTACTCCTTCCCATCTTGGCGGAAGACCTCATGTGCTGTCTCTTTTCTGACTGAGAAATCCTTACAGTTTTTCTACAGGATTCTTGCCCAGAATCAGTGAAGGCGAAAAATCACTTTCTGTGATGACTTCTGCGTTATATCAGATCTGTTCCTCTGATAACTCTGCACCTCCAACTGTGAAGGATGTTTTCTCTGTCCCTAGTTGCACCTTCAGCGTTAACACAAGTTCTTTCCCACAAAGAGGCCAAAGTGTTCTGTAAAAGCTGTGTTTGGAACTTGTCTCTGATCACATATTGCATCTTTGCTTTCCCTAAACAATGGAAATTTTCTTGTAAAGGTTGCTTACTGTATGGAATAACTTTAAAAAGGTGATGAAAAGGATGCCTAGCAGGGTTTGGATACTCGTAAGAAAGACATCCACCAACTCTTGTTCCTCAGTGAGGATAAGTTGTTTGGCACAGATGTGAACAAGGGGATGGAGGAGCTAACTCAGAACTGTAAAAGTGACTGCTGAGGTTTTAATGAGTAGTGATATTTTAAGGTTATTTATCTCTTGTAGATGGTTACAACTATCTTAAGAAAAGCTTGATCCTTTTGTTTGACTATTTTTTCTTTCCTAATCTCTGTTTCTGACCTGTCCTAATCCAGTTTTGCTGCCAGGCTAAATATGTCTAACCATAGCCATGTGAAAGCTGAAACAGTCTAGAAATGTTAGCTTAGAGGTATCAGAGCAGATTATGTTAAGAACTTAATTTTAGAAATCATTTTTTCGGGCAATCTTTAGAACTGCATACTGATTGCTTTTTTATTTTAAGCTTGAATATGAAACTGGTGAGGAGCAATAGTGTTTTTCTGTTTGACAAGGACTACAAAACTTTTATGGAAAATGAAGCTATGGAACAAAATGCTTGATGGTTTCTGCTTACGTGATTTCAATTTGCTTTTTGAAAGTAGGCAACACAATGCAGATGTCTGAAATAATTTTTTCCTATTCTTCTGAGAAAAGGGAAGGGAAAAATACTCAAACCAGTGAGATTTTTATTTAAAATAGTCTTTTAGTGCTCTATCAAGGCTATAATTGATCTCCAGGAATGAATATGGTTTGTTAACAGTTAATAATTGAGTTCAAGGTTTGAGGGAGGGTATTGGTGTTACCGGACAGCTGAAGAACATTCAGCTGTTTTCATGCTTCAGCTTTCTTGTTATCTTTAGGTTATACATTGCCTGGCTGTAAGAGGAAGATGATTGAAGGGAATCTAGTTTTAAACTGTTGCTATTCTTTACCTACTTATGAGAAACCACAGGAGCACATTCACAGGGATGAGTGCTTGGGGGAACTGAGTGCTGGCTGTAAATTGGAGGGCTGAAAGAGGGATGTAATATGTAGTGTGATAATTTTCACCTCTGAATGGGCAGTATGCAATATAAAAGTCTTCTCAGGGAAGACACAAAACCAGGGGAGGAAAGTCAGAGGCTTCCAAGAGTCATAAGGATAACTAGGAATTGCTCTGTTTTAAGCTCTCCTTATAGCTGAAGGCTGGGAGTAGGGGAGGAGTAGGTGTGATTGCTGTCCTTAGAGTGCTTCATTTTACTGGTTTGCCCTGGTTGTTGGTGAAGAGCAGCTTAGGAGAATGGCAGCTGACGGAACACCCTTTTGATTCTATGGAAACTAGGCCTCAGTGCTGGTTGTTAACGCCTCCCTTTTGGATGGGGAGGAAAACCCTTCCCTCAGTGTGGCTTGGAGTAGCATTACTCAGTAACGCACATGCTGTGACAGCAAATCTAAGATGTGGTGTAGGGATTGCATATCCTTAGAAACTGTTACTGGAAAGTTAAATTTGCTGCAGTTAAGTATCTTCTCAAAGCCTGCTGAGAAAAGGCTTTGGCGGTGATCCTCACCCCCCGTAGGGAGAATGGGGTATAGCCCAGGGGCTGATGTGCTGTGAGGAGATTGCTTCATGACTTTTTTTCCCCTCGAACTGCAGCTTCTGGCATTCAGCTTCATTTCTGAAAAATCTCCCTTTTCTGCTTGTAGTGTCTTGTATGCGTGCACTCTTTCTCTCTCCCATGTAGAAGTGTCCTGTAACTTGGAGTTTGCTTCCTTTACCCCCTTGCTAGCGATTGCTGCAGACCTGAGTTAACAGAGCAAGTGTAGCGCAGCAGTTCCAGAGCTGTTGATGTCTGACAGAAAAGGAGCCTGATCTCAATCAGAGAGTTGAGATCTCAGTGCTGCTGAACAGAGGCAATTTATATCTTGTAGTAGTTTTAATAAAAAAAATAAACCCAACAAAAACTACAGTCCCCCTCCTCCTAATTTAGCAAGCTGGGACAGAAGCATCTCTCAGAGTGAGCAGAGTTAATCTTCATCATTTGCAGGAGTGACTGACAACCTGGAGGACGATAATGTATGATTTTTTTTTTTTCCTGGTGAGCGGGGGAAGAGAGTAGAAATTGCAGTTTCTCTACTAATTGTACTTTAGATGTCATTTGTGACAATTTCATATTGTCTAGACAGAGATAGTGGAGCAATTGCTTCCATAGAGCCTAGTGCTAGCCTGTTACATATCTGGATAGCAAAAATGGGGGATGTGGGAGAGGAGGAGGTTGCTGCAAGCTGTAGAAAGGATTCAGGAGTCAAGCGTGATCTACTGAAATGTTTCAAAAGGAGATGCAAGCAATATGCATTTCTGTTCTCTCTTTTCGTGTTGCTCTGTTGGAAACTTAAATGTTTAGTGGCTAGCAGTTTAGTGCAACAGAGCTGCTTCTATTCATCCATGGATTATGTTTGTCCTCCTTAGCAGAACTGCTCCCAACCTTGTATTTACTGTGATAGGATATTGGACTATCTTACACTTCAGGTTTACTGAAAACAAATAGTCTGTGTCTCTTTTGGGATTTGGGGTGGCAGAAGCTATGGGTGTGACACCTAAGACTTGTTTGAGTGCAGCATGACTTACTTTAAGAATATTTATCTGCACCTTCTTGAGGGACAGGAGGTTACACTACCAGTGACACAGATGAGACACTTCGATGATTATAGCAGTGTATCTGTTATTGAACCCGTTTGTCAGTACTAAACGCATGTGGATTTGTAACTTTGGGTCTCAAGGGCTAAGTCTAGAATGAGTTAGTTAAAAATGGATTTTATTTGTGCGTAGTACTCTGCCTCAGTACAAATATTGTTATTCTCTGGAGCATTAAGCGCTGAGATGGTCTGTCTGGATCTCATGAGGTTGTTTGTAGCCTTGTTTCAGATTTTTTGCCTGTTATGTGTGTTTGTATCCCTCTGTTCATTGCTCTGTGATCTGAGAGGGCACAGTTGTAGGATAATTAAGATCTACTAATCAGACTTAAAATCAGCTCTAGCTTTTAGCAGTTACTGTTAACTGAATTAATTATCTTTGTCCACATGATCTGAATGTGGCCCTAGTATGTGGCTTGTGTGCCTCACTGTGAGGTAGTGCAGGAGCTGGATTTGGTCTTGGCAGGCTTGGAAGGCTCTGCTGGAAAGGCCATGTTAACTGTAACCATTCAACTCGGACAGTGCAAGCTCAGAGAGGGTTCTGGGAAATGTATCTAACAGTGTTTGCCATCCTGTTCCTTACAACCCTGTAGCTACTGGTCTTCCAAGGGAGCCCTTCTGGTGAAGGAGATGCTCCTGCTGCAGCAGCTTCTTTTGCTGCATGGGATGGAATTGTAGGCTGTTCAGGTAGTGTCACAGGGCTTTTGAAGCCCAAAGGAAGTCTCTTTACCTGGACACTTGGCCATCCTGTGGCTCAGACAACTGTTGGTTGCTAAAGTAACCCATACCAGTTCTCATCTGAGGTGCCAAGTACCTGCTGTAGCAAGACTCTTCAAATATTTATTTCAAGGATCTGTAGCAGTGTAGTGGTGAGAACGATAGATTCCTGAAAGTGCTGTTCCCAAGCCAAGCAGAGGGTCTCCTGGCAGACCCACACCAAGTTACAATGATGTGTGCTCTGCTCCTGCACCCTTGTGGTGTCCTCTGCTTAGCATAGAATTTGATTTCTTTCAGCATAGCTGCTGGATGCTTTGTGAAGGTGATCCCTCAAAGATAATGATCATCTTAGGCAATTGCTGGTTTTTTCCAAAGTTGAGAAGACAAATATGTGTGGAGAATACCAGGAGACTTCTTTCTAACAGGGTTTGCTAGGCCGTGCAGCATGTACTGGTCATCTTCCCTTGTGGCTTTGATTTTACTTTGTCATTTAGTGGACAGATGCTGAAAGGCTGGGAAAGAGGGTGGGATGTGTAGTGTGTAGGCACCAGGACTTTTTATAGGGGTGAGTTTGATGATCATTTGTGTGCATATTATTGGAACGCCGTGGGCATTGCTCACATCAGGAGGCAGCTGCTGTTTCTAGGGTTGTGACCCTGCCAGAATCTGCATGCTCTGGAAGCTCTTTCTCTTTGATTAAGTTTGGTGATCAGGCAGGATGTTCCAGTAAGGTGGCAGCCTTAGCATATCCAAGTTGCTTGCAAAATGCTGGTTTTGGAGCACTCTGCACAAGCAGCTTTGAAAAGCAGATTTCTAAAAAGCGTGTTGGTATTGCAGTAGCAGTAACCTAGTCTCTAAACTCTGAGCCAGTGGTTTAGAAAGGGCCAGCTGCTTGAGTAAGTATAATATCCTTTCTGCTAATTTTAATCTGTCTACCTTTCCCTTAGAGGGACTTAAAGCAGTTTATATGTGATGCAACCTGTATGATGATACCTGTATACCTCACAGGTATGGGACTTCAGGTATACCTCATAAAGCTGTAGCACTGGATTCATTCTGGATTGGCTGCTTTTTGCACATATTGATAAATAGTTGGAGCAGAAGGAAGGGTTTGGTAAAACAGGATTGAAGTATGATGACTTTTTGGGTAGCCAAGGGATTAATAATATCTAGCAGTATTGAAGGTCAGAGCTTTTGACTCAGTAACCTAGGAACCAGGGGAATTAATTAATCTCAAACTTTAAGAGATTTAATAACTGTTCTTGAATAAGACAAATGGTTGCCAAACAGCTTTGTGCTGGAAAGGACAGGATTTCCTACACTGTGTGTAGTCCCAGTGCTTTGCAGCAAGTACTGAGTTTCTCAAGCTGATACACACCTTTCTGACTGGGAAACTGAAGCAATCTCTCACTGTTTTCTGTATTCTAGATCTATAATATAAAAAGGAAGTAATTTTTTTTTAATTGCTGGAAGGCATTAAAAATTTTTCTTGATCCTGATGGGTGGGCTACTGCTAGAAAAAAAGACATCTCATTTGCAATTCTACTGTCCTTATGTGGCTAGAAATGGGAAGTTGGGTGTGGATTTTATCTGGTCCTTCTTCCTGCTTCCTGTGTTGATGCTTGCTGTCCTGGATTGCAAAGGTTAATTGATTATTGTGAGTGTGGGGCTAACACGGAAGGATTCAGGTCTTTCTCAACAGCTGTGTGTGTGAGTGAATAGAACAGATGTGGTGTTGGACCTCTTTGACTTTAAACCACCTCCATTTTCATTAAGTTACAGACTGGAAAACAAAATTTAGTGGGAGTTCTGAGGAAGAAAGATTTGAAAGGGAACTCAGCAATCTTATAAACTTTGAGTGTTGGTTTTTCCACTTTCTGTACCTGCCCCAAATCATCTCTCTTGTGTTAATCTAATGGCTGCAACAGGCCATGAGTCAGTCTTGAAACAGTGCTGTCCTCTGGTTTATGACAGAAGCTAGACAGAGGTGTGTGTAGAAGCCAGGGTGGAGGACATGTTCCTGCTGTATACTTTTGATTCTGCTGCCTTCATGACTCAGTCTCACTTCTCTTATATTCAGGCTGTCTGGCTGCATTTGCATACATTTACTTCTTGAGTGAATATTTGGTATCTCTCCCTGTGGCTGATTAAAATACAGAGGAGAAGAACACTTTTTTTATTTTTTTTTTTGTAGTTGAGGACCTCTCTTTCAGAGCCTTGAGTCTAAGATTTAAGATCTTCCTGTGAATAGACACCAGTGGTGCCATTGAAGTCCACATGCTAATGTGTGTTCTTTGTCCCCTGCTCCCCAGCCCATTCCATGTGTAGCCACCTTTGAGTAGGTAAGAATTTGACAGATGGCCAATGCAGTGGTAGTGTTTATGGACTTGACAAATTGGAATGGGTTTTCTCCAGAGCAGTGACATCTGCATCTTTCTCTTGGAACTTGGAAGCGGATATGGGACCACTCTTCTTCCTTACTCGAGGTGTTCTTTCTCCAGGGCAGTGAGAATATAAAACTTTGAATAGCTGTGTGGTGAAAACGCTTATGCCATCGGTCAGTGGTTCAGTATGTTGCAGAATTGTCTTCACTAATGATAGAAATAGCCTTAAGAGGTTTAAGAAACTAGGTCATACATAGGAAGGATGTTCCTGAATGATTTTTGACCTTGTAATTTGTTTTTCCTTTCTAGGAGGTTGCTGGAGTCTTCCCTCATTTCATTATCTCGCTATGATGGAGCAGGATCCCGGGAACATCCAATCTACCCAGATCCAGCCAGGTAAAATCTAAATGCAGTCTAAAGGCATTTAAGTTTTAAGTTTCATATGCAAAAGCATAACTTCAGTATAACACACTGAATCCTCTGGCAATGGTTCTAATATTGGGCTTATCTCCTCCTTAATGACTTGCCATGGGGACAGAGAGCAAAATAAGTGAGCAGATGCTATTAAGTCTGGGGGGAAATGAGGAAAACAGGAAGGAATTACTGTTGAAGTAAACACATAAGAATTCCTGAAATCATTTGGGATGGGGAACACTAGGTGGCAAACAGGTCCAACAGTAAATGAGATACAGCAATGTATTAAAAATCTCTTTTGAAGAAAAATGAATTAAAAAACAAATAGTCTATTCAGGAGAAAGAAGGAATGCAGTAAAAGCAGTTAGGAGCTGGTGTGAGCAGACAACGTGCTTGGAAGCAGGAATTGTCTCCATAAATGTATCCATACAAGAGAGAGCATAGCCAGAAGGTTATGTATACTTAACTAAGAACAAAATACTGACAATTATTTTTGAAGAGTCATGAATCATTGACATTAGACATAGAAACACCTGTAGTGCTGCTTAATCTTCAAAAGAGGTGGGAGTGTTTCAGAGGACTGGAAAAAGCAAATGTGGCAGTTATCAAAAATGGAAAGAAATGATCTTTGCAGTTTCTATTTAGTGTATTAAGAAAGCAACAGATGGGATACTGCGACCCAAAGACTCTGTCAGAAGAAATGATAGAATCGTGAACAGCAAGCAGCTTTGGAAACTTCCAAAGAATAAATCATGACAAATAAGCTTTCTTTAGATGGGTTTAGCAAAGCTATGAATGAGGAAACTCAGTAAGTGTAAAATATATCTGATTTAGCCTTTTGGGAAACCTCTTGCATAGCTTTGTGAATTGAAGGCTACTAAGATTTATCATAAAGAAGAGTACAGGAATATCACTGAAAATTAAATCTTGAGTTGCTGAAGGAGGTTTGTTGTTTTGTGAGTTTGGGGAGGGGAGGTTATCTTATTATTTTCTTCATCATTAACAACAAAATCTGCATTTTTACACAGATGATACTCTTAAGTACAAGTTCTGAAATAAAAGGCTGTGTTGCAAACTGGCCAGATGGTATAATTGTGTTGGTAAATAACTCCTTGCTAACTGTCTCTGTAGATAAAGCTTTGTTGAGGTGAAATCTTAAATTTGGCGTTTTTCCATTTATCATGAAGAAAGTTGCTTTGTAAAGATAATTCAAAGGCTTAGGAATGATGTAAACAAAACTGTAGTGAAATGAAAGTAAGGTGGAGTGTGCTGCCTATATGTAGGATCCTTTGGAACCCAACTTAGGTGACTGCAGGACTTGGTGACTGCTATCAGAACTGCTGATAAATGTAAAATCTTCTAAATGGTAGTTGGTTAAATGACAGGTAAAGGTATTGATTTACCTGGAAAGGTAAAAATGATATTCTGCAAATGTTAATTTACAGCTCTTGCTACTTTCAGGTTAATTTATGAGTGCCAAAAGCTGCTGTATTGCTGGAAGTGCACCATTCCTTGTTTCTGGAATGCCTTGTCCAAAACAGGCAGATTGATAGAGCAGAGATTTTTAGAACTGATTCCAGCTCTCTGGGAGCTGCCTTTTAAAAAAGAAAAGAAGGGCCTGCCTAGGTATCTGAATTCTTTTTTTTCCCTTCTGTCAGATATCTGCTATGATGAAGCTCAGTAAAATGTATGAAAAGGGATCAATGCCTGAGACATTTCCTAGCATAAGCAGCATTGTCAAACATATTTTTCTACTTGGAGCCATTTTAGAACTGCTACAGTGCTCTTCATGTGACAGTTCAAGTGGTTTTTAGGTTGTGGTAGAAGCCATAGTAACTTGAGTTTGTAAGGAGCTTTGGAAGAAAAGTCCAGTTTTGAAACTCTTCTAAGAGGGTTAATTTGTTCCAGTAAATATCACTGTCCTTTTCAGAGGATGAGACTCATAGGGGCGTAATCAGTACCAGCTGGAAGTTTGAGTGGGATAGGATTAGAGTCTTCCTCCATAACCCTTACTGGTGTGCTGGGCTAGTAGGATATTTTTAACTGTCCCTTTAACTTGTTAGAAATTTGAAAAATGATTAAAATGAGTGTTACTGCATTTTGAAGGGTTTTTTGTAGCATCATAAGTTCCAAATGTAAACCTATGTCTTTGAGAAGTTAAACGACAAGGTGGAAAAGTGAAACAAACGTGAAATAAACACATCTATATCTATAAATAAACATCTATATATGTCTCTGTGTGTTTATGTGTTTTAAATATATATTAAAAATGTATACCTCCTTAAGACCAAGCTCTCTCCAATGGAGTCTTTTTTAAAAGACTGCTTAAACTACATGATCTGAAAAATTTATTTTTGAGAGCGTGTGTATGTGTTAGTTTTGTTCCTGCATTTACTGTCTGTAATGGTGCTATATTTGAATAACCCAGGTCAGCAGTGAGGCGGGGAGAATATTTTTTGAAGTTCCCTCAGATCTAGAATGAATATTCTGATGTAGAGTGCTGCAGTATTTCTCAGTGGCCTTGCTGAACTTCTCTAAGGGCAGCTTGGCTGTTGTGATTCTCCACAGTTTCCATATGTACTGAGCTCAGAAAATAATCTGTAGAAGAATCAAATAAAGCTGTCATCAAAGAACACCTATAGCAATGTTTTTTAAATAGAAATAGTCAGTAAGAGTTATATATGCTCCCAAGCTGCGTATATAAAGCATCACAGGGTATTTGTTGGATATATCTCTGGAAAAAATCTAAGCAGCCAGAAAGTATTTTATCCCTTACAACTTTCTCTCTGTGTATCAGGCTTAAGTTTCTTGTGTTGTCTTTTGAGATCTTTTTCACAGTCTATCCAGTGTACACACCATGTGCTGTCAGGAAGCTGAATGTGGCATCTTGTCATCGGTTACGGCCACTCTTTATTGCCTACTCTTTCTTCTAACAAGCATCACCATGTTTTTTCTTCTGGTGTCCTGCATAATTTTAGAAGACTGCTAAACTTATTCTTCGTATTCTTCTGTAATATTCTCCCTTGGTGTGATACTAGGAAAAAGAAAACTTTCAGTGGTTAAACTGCTGGACTGCTGAGACCACTGTTCATGTTTTCCAGTGTTTGCCTTGTTTCCATGTTCCTCTTTTCTCTCTCTGTATATACTATGCTGTAGATTTATTTTTAGGCATGCACAAAGGCTTCGGCTTATGGAAAAGCCCAGAGAAGAGAACAGCTCCTCGTTTATGAATGTGCATCTGTAATGCCTTGCTTTTTTGCACTTGGCCTATTAAGTCTTATGGGGAGTAGAGAGAAGTGGTATGTTAGTCCAGCAAAGCCTTCTTCCTTATGTAAGCATGAACAGGTTTAACTCATTAAACAGTGCATAAAACATTCAGGAGGAATCAAGCTGAGTGTGTCATTCCTCTTACCCTTTGATGCATATTGGCTTAAGTTTTTACACCCCTGAACATGTAGTCTGTCTCCTAAACTTGTCCTCCCCCCAAATTAGAATTCAAGTCTAACCGAATAAGGCTAATGAAATGATCAATGAAGCATCTCAGGTGCCTGGATTTTAACACTGAGTAACTGTGTCACAGAAAGCATGTGTGAGGAGCCGTGGAGCACAGGGTAGGAAAAGAGAGTATGTGTTTACCTGTCTCAGGAGAGTAATACTGGTGTGTGATAGCTGATGCAAACAAATTCTGGGTTATGCATGAGAGAGAACTAAGAGTTAATTACAAAGGAAAGATTTCCTTTCAGGTTGGATGCAAGGCTTTTAAAGCTCCACTTATCTAGTGGATCTGATGAAATTGCCACTATATAAAATCCCTACCATTTAGATTACAAAGTAATTAAAGCTATGAAACGTTTTTTTCTCGTGCTTGATATTCCATGGTACTCCATAAATACCATCAAAACAACAGTACCTTCCTTCAATGTTTATTTCAACAGTGTTGCTGTTTGGCATTGCAGGCAGAGTTCACACTGGGACTGGGCTTGGTTCTTAGAAGTGATGCTTGCTGGGCTTACTTGAGTGAACTGGTAATAAATGAATCAGTGAGCTCCAGAGAGTCCCGAGAAGCAAATTTCTCTGTGCTGTGGATGAGCTTTTTGTCTGTAGGTACTTGTGTGGTGCTTCTGTTTGCAAAGGGGATCACGTGGGAGTATAGAGTATAAAGGGAAAATTACTTCTTGCTTTCTTTATTTACTCTATCTTACTCACGGATAAAATGCAAACAGTCAGTTTTGTGATAGGCTGTACTGGCCTGGCACGTGGAGTTCAAAAGGAAAAATAGGACTGGCTGTCATTCTATACTTATGTAATGAGTATTTGTGTATCTTTTTCTTCCTCAGGTTGTCTCCTGCTGCATATTATGCTCAGAGGATGATCCAGTATCTTTCCCGGAGGGACAGTATTCGACAGCGCTCTATGCGATATCAGCAAAACCGTCTCCGCTCTTCCTCCTCCTCTGCTTCCACTTCAGAGAACTCAAGCCCATCGGTGGAGGGAAATGATCTGGAATTTGAAGATTTTGAGTAAGTGTGTGTGCTGCCTAGCCCTCTTGCTTTAGTCTTTTGTCAACACAGGACTGCTTTCTGGTTCCCTACTGTTTATCAATCAAAGACACCTTAGGCTTCTTGTAGGAATAGGTTAAGTAATTCAATCAATAATTAGAGTAGTGATTGCTAGAAGTAAGTCTTGTAATTTCTGTTGTGAAAATTAAGGATGTTGTAGGCTACCTTCAACACTTTAGGCTATCTCAACCACATTTAGAAGACTGGTTAAATAAAGAAAATGAGAATCTTTTTCTCCTATGGAACAGATGGGGAACCAAGAGTTTACTAGAGTTGTCAAATCTTGAGACAAAACAGGAATCACTAAGAGGCTTTGCAAAACTTAGTTCTTTGGCCTAAGGCTATAGGAGATGGCCAAACATGTCCTGTTGTTTTTACTTGCTCTATCTCTATCTAGCTTTGTCAAATTAGCTGACATTCCTGGGATTGGGCATTTCTTGGTTTGGTTTGGTTTTTTTTTTTAAATTTGGTGATTGTGAATCTGTGTTAAGGCTTAGTTTCCTGTGATGAGATAAAAAGGCCTCTTGTGTCAAGGTGAGGAATGACTGCATCCAGACATTAGAAGAATATTCCTGTTAGCCACTGTATTTCTTTCTGAGTGGTTCTGCTGACAAACTTTTAAAGTTTGCTCTCCAGCATCTGCTTTTAGACTTCCAGTGATACCCAGTGTAATCCCAGAAAAAAATTTATTGCAAACCCTTTCCAATAAATGGAAGAGTATGGTAATGTATTCTTTAGCTGGCATGTAGACCAAAAGCTCAGGAATTTAGATTAAAATCCATTTTAGCAGCAAAGAGGCTGTAACCTATCTAGCCTGTCTTCAGTAATTTCCTTTTAAATACAGGATTTTCCCTCAGTAGTCTTAAGTATTACTCTGAATTTTCCCCCATTTGTGTATATTGCAATTAAAACATAGGATAATTCTGAGCATGGTTGTAGAAGTAGTTTATGGTTGTAGTGTAGTAGGGAGGTGTGTTTGATGGGAGCTGTGAACTCCTCAAAAAATCTAGGTTGTTACATTGCAGCTGCCAGCAAAGGATGCTTTCAACTTCCCTACTATTTTAATTTGCACGTTCACTTGCTGCAGTGGCACATACCTGAGGTGGCATGTTGTTAAAGCTCCATGTCCTTTGTGTCAGAAAGAAGTCCCTTGATGAAGGATGCTAGTAACACTAGCTATTCCCAAAAGCGAGATACTAATCCCTTTCTAACTTTTTAAGTGGCGGTAGACTTTTTTCTGTAGAAAGTTGTTATGCAAAGCTGCCATTTCATGCTCCAGCAATTAAATATTCAGAAGAACAGGGTGAGAGAATGTCTTTCCCTCTTATTGTGATTTTGTTTGTGTAAAATGTAAACGAGGGGAGATAGTGCAGAAGACTCCCTGCCTAATAGCTTTTCTCAAGCATCTTTGTGGTCTGGAAGACCAGAAATATGGTGGCTGCTGGGCCCGTTTTTGTGAAGTGGGTATGTTGCAAGCATAGACCTTACTATTTCCATTATTCCATTTTATTTGTCTGGGGCAGCTTGTTCTGCTCAGAAAGTATAATATGGTATGTTCTTCATTCACAGAGCCAGGCAAATGCCTGCAGAGAAGTGTGTTCCCCTGCAGATAATGTTCACACAGTAAGAACACTCAGTCAGGGAAGCAATTCAATCAGCCGTACTAAGGTTGTCTTTCATTTCATACTGAGCAAAAGAAGTGTTTATTCCTTAATGTGCAGTGCCTGAATTTGTTGGTTGAATATTTCATATTGAATTCTGGTCTGTGCATTCAAGACCTGCTGTCTTTTTACTTCTCTGCTTCATTATTTCTCTTGGCTGATTAGAGAGGGCTGCTGTGCAGGGGTCCTTAGAGCTGGAACTTTTCGTGACTCACTTGATTTCTTCTGCTGAGATTTCAAAATTACAGAGTTCTTGCTTCTCCTTTTGGCTCTTGTATCCATCCTTCCTTGCTTGTTCACCTGTTCAGTGATGTATTTCTTCATGGATGATTTTTCTTGCTGTGGTTTAGATGCTCTGACTTCCCTGTGTCTCCACATCTGATACAGGGAAGGGCATTGCTGTTGTGTCTAGCTGCCTGCAGCTCATGCTTTTCTCCTGAAATACAGTGAATTTTTTTTTTTTCAATAAAGCCAGAAGATTACCTTGGTACTTTATCTTTCTAATCTGGTTAATGTAATTGGTAAATAATCTCTTTTCCCAGAGATTAGGAGTAAGATGTAAGGGACATTAAACACCAGTTGGTTTTACTATACATAGAGCTCTGGGCAAGGAGTGAACCCTGTGCTTGTGCAGGATGCCTGGGAGACAAGCCTTCCTTAGCTTTCATATTTTGTGGGATTCAGAGGGTTTTTATTGCCTCAAAAATTAATTTTGTCTTTTTTCAGTTTTGTTTACCTAATGGCCTACTAAGGGGCATGAAAAACTTGGTCTATGCACTACTTGTATACTTATGGCGTCCAAATTTAAGTTAAAGCCTCCCCTGTGTCTCAGTCAAGGGTGAATTCATTCATTAATACATTTTGTTTGTGATGACAATGGAAGTAGTATTGGTATAAGAATGTGAAGTAGTGTTATTTATAGGTGTTAGTAATATCCTTCTTTTACACCAGCTTTTATGGACAGGAGAGGAGGAGGGACACACACTATACCTGCGTTTTTTGGTCTAATAAGATGTTCCCTCTCTACATGTGCTCCCTGTGTTTAACCTGTCACTGTTGTCATCTTACTGCTTATTGAGTGCAACTGTCAACTGTAAACTTAGTCATGTCTACATGAAAGCATTTAATAGAGTTTGTAATATATATATACAGATTGTAATATTCGGTTATTAACAGATAGATTGATATGAGTGGGTTTTAAGGTTAGCTTTAGCAGAATCCTAAGCTAAAATGAAAAGGCTTCCTGAGTTGTGGAATAAGAATCTCTGAATGGAGAATGACATCACTTTAGTCTTCCAGCATAACTGGTAAAAATAGATTCTTTATAGACAAATTATGCATGTTGAACTTTCTAATTTCAAGTTCTTATTTGAGTGTCTTATGTTTGCATCACATAGCAAATTTAGATTTTTAGAGCCAAACTATTTTCTTTTGACTTTTTCAAGAATTTTGATTTGGTCTCTTCTGTAGACTGCCTTTAGTCTAGAACAGCACTCTGATGTTGAAGACTGTGGGTGATGCTTCTAGGACTCCTTGGATAATTCACTCTAATTTTTTTTCATTTGTAATTCTGAATTTGTCACGATA
This sequence comes from Daphoenositta chrysoptera, assembly GCA_013397915.1. Taxonomy (NCBI): domain Eukaryota; kingdom Metazoa; phylum Chordata; class Aves; order Passeriformes; genus Daphoenositta; species Daphoenositta chrysoptera. The sequence goes on from VZRO01002622.1 coordinate 1,057,193, forward strand.
ATCAGAATGTGAAGGTGTTTCTGTAGGTGAATTTTGGCCATCTATGTCCCTTTTTGTCTGCAGTAACTGTGGGAACAAATACAGAAATACGGGTTTGTTTCATCTGTCAGACTGAAAAGCAGATATATAGGACAGTGCACCAGCTCTGGAAGCCTGAGTCAAACTCCTCACTACAGTTCAAAAAAGGCTTTCAAGCTAAGGCTAAAGGTGTGACTGTGGCTGACTCCTCTGTCTGCTTTCGAGAGTGGGCTGCCTGGCAGAATATAGATCTGAAGGAGCTTGGAGATTACACTCTTTTCATGTCTCCAGCTTTTCCCTGTTCTATTTTGTCCTTTTTCCTTCCTAGTAGGAGGATTTGTGCTGGAGTGGATCCACTCAGTCGTGCCATTGTGACAGGCTAGGAAGGTCTTCACTGTGTCTCTCTAACAAGATGGGCTTTACCTCAGAGGCCTGAAGTCTTGTTTTAGTGCTTCATCTTTTTAATTTCTTTTGAGACACCACTGAGCATCCAGACAGAAAATATGAGAACTGTAGGCACTGTTTTATTGAGGCTCTAATGGACTTTCTGGTTTTGTTGAAGCAGGCTCTTGCTTTGCAAAGATGATTAGTCACTCAGGGAAAGCTTACAAGATTCAGGGTGATGTTATTTGGCTTTATTTGTCACCTTAAAATTGTTTTGTTTAAGGCATGATTGGGACCGAAAGTTGTGGTTTCTCAGATGGGCACCTGGCAAGGGTCTCCTTTGTAAGTGCATAAGATACATAAGTATCTGTCATACTTGCCTCCTGCCATTTTTGGTTGCTTTATTGACACTGTCGTGGCAAGAACTCCCAAATTTAAGTTCCTCTAACAGCTTCTTGTCTTGAAAGGGTCTAAAATCGCAGCCTGCCAGCCAACTGCCACTGTATTAAAGCTGCAAGTCTTACTTCCAATGTCTTTTGTGTCATCTTCTTTCATTTTGGAGAATAGTGTGGTAGATTCTTTTTGGCCCCTTTCATAGGTGAAGTGTTTGATTTGGGAGTCTGGTTTTTGTCGTAGTTAGTGCTCCACTTCAGGCTGGCATTCTGGTTTAACTTTTTCATGTATTAAGGAGAAAAGTGCATGTCTGATTAGACATTAGTGTGAGATATCCAGGCAATCACTCTTCTTTTGGAAAGTCTTCATTTAAAGTATATTTTGTTGTTAGCTTTTTTAGGAACCTTGACTGGGGCACGGATACTTGACAATATTAATTAGTAACTGTCTGGATGCAGTCATGTCTGAACTAACATTATGCAATGGGAGAGAAAAGGGAAGACAGTGGCTGTGGCAATGTGGTTACTCAGTAGTGTGTGCTTGCAATAGCAGGTTTGGGTTTGGATTTTGTTCTCTGTACTGCTCCTCAAGTGGAATGGTAGAAGTGAGTTTTGAGGAAGGATTTGTGTGTGATGGTGAGAATAAGCATGTGGTTTGCTTGATGGCTGAGATGGAAAGATTTTGGAAAGTTTGAGTGAAGGGAGAGGTTGGAGATTGCCAGTTGCTGAAATAACTTCTTCCTTACCCTTGTGATGGAAGTCCATGCCTGTGTTTAAATCCAGTCCTTTTTAGTCTGAGTCTGTATCACTGTTTGCTAGAGACACAGCACAATGGGAGCACTATCCTGCAGCAGTGCAATCCAATTCACAGTGCACCTTCTGACTTCCCTTAGCACAGCAACTACTGAGAGCACATGGGTAGAACTTGGACTCTTTTTGTAAAGCCTTGGTCTTTACTGCCCTCCTCCGCAGCTGTCCACTGTGCACGCATGTATTTCAGAGTATTTTCTTTCTTTTCTGTGACAGCCTTCAATTTCTGCAAAAGAAACTCCTTCAAACAGTAGCCAGGTTTTCTTGGCAGGAGAAAGGAGAGATTGGAATGGTTAAAGCTTTTTCGTGATACTTTAAGTAAGTATAGAGCTTTTGATCTACATCTCCAGAACGCTGAGACAAGCTCTGTCATTGTGGAGAAAGAAGCATAAGGAATCCTAGAGGTAAAGAAAGAGGTTTACTCTGTTAGGGGTCTGTTAAGGTGTCACCTTAATGTTAGATGAATGGTGACGTGTTAACCTTAGATGAATGGGGTGCCAGGTGTTAAGTTCTCATAGGGTGTAGTGAAGGTGGATAAGAGAGATGACTTACCAATGGTAGCCTTTTGTTGTAGAGTAGTGGTATTGTATCCAAACCACAAGATTTCTGAAAGCAGTTAGGCTGTGGTTTTTCATTTTTCTCCTTGCCATCCTGATGTTTACGTCTGAAATTACTGGAAGACTTACAGGAGATGTGAGAATCTCAGTAGACTCTTCATGTCACTCAAATCCTGATGGAAATGGATTTTTAGGATCCATGACAGGTCAGTATACTGCAGAAAATGTAGCCTTTTTTTCCTGGAAATCTTAGATGGGACAGTTTGTTATCTTTCTCGAACATCTACAAATAATGTTCTTGCTATCAATTTGCTATTTGAGTTCACATAAGGCAGGATCACTATTTGTTGTAAGTACCTGCCTTTGTTTCTTTCTTCCCAGAGCTCCTTCATCTGTTTTTTGTGGTTTTTCCCTCTGTTTCTTGGCTCATATGGCACTGCATCATTGTTTTTGATGAAGATGGGCCTTTTCAGAACTGGCTTTCAGGGCAGATACAAATATTGTGGAACTTGGTGGTCACTTTCTGGGTTTTCTTGTTCTCTGCTAGAGGTTTCTGAAGCAGTTAGCACTGGGATGTCGTTTCCAGATACACAGCAATTTATGTTAACTACATTCATCACCTTGAACACAGTTTCAGGCTAAGAAAGTTGCAAGTGCTGGATGAATGGGAATGATACTGAATCTACTCTTTGAACTTAATTTTTCAAGGATTAGTTAGAGTGTTAGCTTGTCTTGTGATCTACTTACAGTGGCCTCCAGTTTCACTTCCCCTATTCTTTTAATCTTTATCTTTTGTAACAGTCTTTTATATTACCCATATCTTGGTCATAATATCTAGTAATGCTGCATTGATGCAGTGAACAGGCAATGACTGTTTCCTTGCAGCAGTACTGCAGGGTTTTGCTAACCTCTCCAGCATAATGTTGCTTTACCATTAGGTCACATTCCAGCAAGGCAGGTGTCTTCATAGCAGGGTGGTGAAAGAACGAGTGCCTTTAGAAAGGTGGCAATTGCCACAAAAGCTCCCATCCTTCTCCATACTGTTGGTTGCCTGAATCTGTAGAAATAGTTTTGATGTCAAGATGGTACTTCTGAGTTTTTCTGCCAAATACAAACTCTGTTCATTGTTTTCGTTTTGTTTTATTTTGTGTCTGTGCAACTCAGAAGTCAAACTCGGTCACCTAGTAGGTGAGGTCCGGTGTTAATGAGAGTGATTAGGAAGCAAGCTGTTACTGATTAGTTGCTGGCCATGCAAAGCAGGTAGTGGTCAGCATTCTTGAAACACATAGGTCTAACAGATTAGGACTGCTTGTGAAGTTATGGTTTCAGTTCTGTTTCCTTTGCAAGCATAACAGTGCAATATATTTTTTAAAAAAAGAGAAAAAAGTTGATGCCTCTCTAGCTTTGTCTGGCTGCTGATGTTTCTGTTTTCTAATGATTCACTGTAGCTATGAAGTGTATCAGTCTTATTCTAAAACATCATCATCAATTTGTGAGCCCACCACACAGTGAGGTGATTAAAATAGAGGCAACTGTATCATGCACCTAGAAAAGAGTGTGTGCTTCATTCTAGTTCCAAGTCAGTCTTTCTCTGAGGCAGTTAATCCTTGGCATTTAACAGGCAAGTACTGCTGTTTCTCTTGACCTCTCATATGTGATGCTTCTCTGAAACACCTGATCTTTTGAAGTGCCATTTTAATCTTGTAAATACATTTTCCCCTGAACAGTGCTCCGAGAGGTAATTAAGGCTGTGGGGGTTTGTTTCTCTCTGGTCAGCAGAGCCATTAGTAACTCAGCAGTCTGCTGTTTTATAGGACGTTTTAGTTGATAAATAGATATACATTTTCTCTGGTGTTCCTTTCCAAAAGCTCCTAGTGAAAGATTGGCATTTTTGCCTTCAGAAGAACACAGAATGATGGAAAGGCTTGGGTGACTTGCCTAACTTCTTTATCTATTACTGTGTTAAAAATCTATTCCAGTTCCTGTCTCTCCAGCTGGCCAGTATCACTCTTTGGAGTTTCTCTAATATTTTTATTCTTCAATTGTTTTTGGCTTCCAGTGTTAACTTGGGACTTCACTCCACAGTCATACATTTAGTGCCAGGCAGGTCTTTTCATGTAACAAATCCTTTTTTCCCCTTGTTTTTCTTGTTTCTTGTTGTCTCCTTCAGTTCTGCCTTAACTACGTCTCCTTCAGTAATGGTCATATCCTTCTAAGATGGGCGTATAAATTTGTAACTTTTATTTTTACCAGATTATGTATATTCTTTTAGATATAATTTAAAAGAACCATACGGTGGTAATTTTAACGTCTGTGGATGTCAGTATTTGTACCCTTTCTGATACGACCTGTGCTCCTGACTTCCTTCTTTGTATCTTCTAGTGGAAGTAACTCTCTGCTTAGATAAATAAGTTGTCTTTGATGTTTCATCTTTAACTTAATCCTGGTTTTAGGTGAGATACACTTGTCCTCAGAGCCATAAACAGGGTTGTCCCCCTTTCCTGGTTTGAGTTTATAACTTCTCCGAGACTTGAGGGCTGTGAGTAAAGTAGCACATACTGTATGGAACCTATGTTTTTGTATAAGAGACTAGTCTAACTGATCCAGGAGATACTATTTTAGCTACTATGCCCCTATGCAAAATTACAACCAACTTGCAGTGTGCCTTTTCCTTTTGTCTTCTAGGATGCCTGTATCTCACTAAAATATTTAGAATGTCAATGTTTTATTTATTTTGTGTTTACCTCTCTATTTTGAGAGGCTTATTTACTAGAAGTGCTCCCATTTTTCTCTAAATTGATTTCAATTAGATGCTCAGGATCTTGCAGGATCAGACAGATTAAAAACGAAAGTGTTAGTATCTGGTATTTGCTGCTCTTCTCAGTGGTGAAGCTGCTAGCTAACTTTCTATCATAGTGTTCCCAACACTGTATGTTACCTTACCTATCAGGATGGTGCTGGAAAGCAGCTGACATGCTCTTAGAACCACCAGCAAAAGTAATGTTCCCTTCACCATCTTTTTTCCTACTTCTATACCCTTTGTAAAACACAGTACACACTTCATCTTGTAGTCCTATGTAACTCTAGAAGAGTACACTCTTCTGAAGATATGTATCATCTGTTTCCATCCAAATCAGCAGTGAATCCTGTGAAGTGAGTTGCAAGATTTCAGGATCTGTTTCTGCTTTACTACAGCCAGTTTAATATGACATCTTCCAGGAACCCTCTTTAGAGGACCTGCAATCAGACCTGACCAGCCACTAAAGAGAAATAAATTTACAGTGCCCGGTAACCTCCTCTGAGCTCCTGATAGGGCCTTTGGGCTACTCCTGCCCTCTGTCCTGTCTCCTTTGAAGTAACCTAGTGCAATTAATAAAAAAAAAAAATATAGCAAGTAAGTACAGATACTTCACGCTTTCTCAGTACTTCAAACACTGCTTTTTTCTGCTACATGGAGATGGTGCAACTTCCAGTGTCAACCTTTAAGGATAGTAGTAGATGCCACTCAAACAATTATTTGGCATTTCTATTGTGTGTGTCTAACCTCTGCTATACAAATTGATTGAGCATTTCAAATTGGATTTCATGAAACATGATAAAATGCTGAAAACATGAAACAATTGCCTAGGTCTGATATAATTTGATTCTTCTGAACTTACATGGCTTACTGGTGCTGGCTTTGATAATTAAATGGCTTTTCAAAATGGCCATTGTTGACCTAATTCTGTTGGCAGTGTAGTCAGTGGGAGTTTTAATATTGACTACAATGGGAACAGTTAGACCAACAGATTGCATTAGAAATCACATGCTGTGTGTTTAATTTCCCTTCCTGATACAACAATCTCTAAATATTAAAGTGAATTCTTGCCAAGACAGAAAAGCAGAACACGGCTTTCTTTTTGTCTTTACTGTTATTAATGCAGTAGCCAAGTTACCAGATGAAAAATAATGCCTTTTTCTCCAAACTTTCGGACGCAAAATTTTGTATCTCTTTCTCTGTTTTCAGAGCTGGCATTGTGGTCCATTAAATTTACATTGGTCAACTTTTCTCTCAACCAGCAAACAAGACAATAGAAGAAAAATCCAAGGGGATTGACTGTCTTATCGAATTTAGGATAAATTTCCATCCTTCTTATGCCCTATTAAATGTCCATAATTCTCCTGAATGTTTGGGAATTGCTTTCTTTTCATGCTCCATTGTAGGCTAGTGTTAATATTGTTTCTCCCCCCTACCAACCCTTATTCTCCACATCACTGTTTTGATTTGTCCCACCATGGTATCTGAACAAATGATGAATAACCTGAATTTTGAGCCAGACCTTGAAAGTTATTTTGACCATCTTTTGGTTCTTGCAGTTTTCCTGCTGAGACAAATTCGTCTGTTAATTATTAGAGTATTAAGTTTCCCTTGTCACCTTGCTGTGGTTTATTTCATTTACTTTAGCAAGATTATTGAACTGCTTTACACAAGAGGCTTTTTTATGTAGACGCAGACACACACACACACTCTGAGGGATTTGCTTTCCACTTCTGCAGGTGATGTTAATTTAACTATCCACTGTGAATCATTAGCTAATGAATCTGTAGGTAGTTGACACTAAATAGAAAGTAGAGCATTAGATCTTCATCAGTACTTTAGGGAACCTTGGAAACTTCTCATTTCTTTCTGGAGTGCTTCATGCTGGCACTGCAGTGTGCTAACATCTGCTCTCCTCCCTCTGTCAGCAGGCTGTATGTGGTACAGAAATAACACGAAGTGCCACCCGTTTTCACTGATCTGTAGGGGGTTTTTTATTTTCCTTTTTAGAGGGCGCAGAAATAATCTTCAGCTGGCACCAGGGTAATATCAGCTGTTCTAGCTTTGCAACACTAGACTAGACACTCTTAGTTGTTGAGCATGGGAGTTGAGATATAAATGACTCTATAAATTAGTAATTCAGAGTAATGTTTAGTAATATCTTTCTTTACCTCAGGGGAGTGTATCTTACACTTGTACGTACAGTAAATAGGAATTCTAGCATTCTTGAAGGATAGCCATTGTTTCTTACTACCTTGCAGCCTGAATTATAGGGCAGGTGACCATTGGGATGTGGGTTTTAATTTTTTTTTTAGGGGATGTTAAAAATCTGTGTCTGTCTTTTGAATTAGTAGAGACTGTCTCTGTCATGGTGAAAACTGAAAAAAAGTCTAGTCTATATTTTTTCCCTTTTAGGCTTTTTTCTGTATTGTTGGGTGATTGTGTACACAGTGAATAAATAGGGAAATACAGGATGAACTTTTCACATCAGAAAGTCACCTTGATTAGAAAATGTGTCTGAAAATGTTTTTGTGGATGCTAAGACCTGTGGCTAGTGACAATTTTAAAAACTTGAACAATTAGTTCCTCTGGGTCTCTTGATTTTGTCTGTAGACTTTGCCCTTTTATCTCCTTTTGTTTGCTGTAGCTAATTCCTCATTCCTTCTGAAACCTGCTGCAGAGATTCTATTCAACTGGAGAGTTCTGTAGAGTGTAGTCCTGCTGTTGTTCCTCTTGCTGACATTTGTCCATTTCAAAAGTATCTTCCAGTTCTAGTAAATGTCCAAAGCAAATGCAAACCCTGAAAATGGTTTTGTTGCTTTTCTCCCAGGGTTGCATATCAGTGTTGTTTCAAAAGCTGCTACAGCAGAAATACAAGTATTTCTTGTCTTCTGCTAGCTCTTATTGTGTGTGGCAAGATCTGGAATGTGACACTTCTTTTTCCCTTTTGGCCTTTTCAGCAGCAAAAGTCAATATGTCAGCACTCAAGTTTGCAGGATTCCTTCTGTTATTGATCCGCATTTTAATAGGCTGGAGGCCTGTGATAAAAGAACAGCAGCAGCTTTTACATTTCTGATCTCAGGAACCCTGCTGGTTACACAAAATCCTGAGGGTGAGGTGCGGCTTTGGCTGTGAACTGCAAATGCTGCATCTACAGTGGGAGGAGAAATGGAAGCTTTGAGCTTGGATTTAGATTTGGTTTTGGTGAAATAGCTTGAAATGCTAACGAGCTTTGCAGAACCTCTGCCTTTGTGTTCCTGGGTTCCTCAAGTGTGTGGGAAACAGCCACGTAATAGACTTTCTTCTCAGCCCACGTTTCTTGCTCACTGACTTTAAAAAAGCAAAACGAAAAAAAACCATAAAATGCACAGCTTGTTGGAGTGGGTTAGAAATGTGCTGCTAGTGCGTTGCATAAGGAATATTTAGTTTCTTAGTGATTTCAAGGCTCTGCAAGTAATATTCTCCCCACAACTGCTTGGGAAAGAGACAGGGCTGCAACTGCTGATGGGGATTTGGAATCCAAGGAGAACAGACTTGTTACTTCTGCAAGGTCATGAAGAGGGTAAATTTCTGAACAGAGGAGAAAGCACTGTGGAGGTCTCTTTCAGAACTCCAGAGTCACTAATGGAGTCTCATTATTTTCCTTGCAGTTTTAATGCGGTATAATTACAGGTCCCCTTGTGGCCTATGAATGCAGTATCAGGAATTTTGTGTGATGGGGCTTCTGAAGGTCCTCCAGTTTGACCTCCTGCTTGTTGTACAGTTATCATTACCAGCATCAGACTGGACCATCCATGGGTTTGTCTAGCTCCTGTCTTGGGACTTACAAGGATAGCAACTCTGCAGCCTGTCTGTGAAACCTGTTCAGTGTTGCACTGCCCTCCTGGGGAAGATCATCTTCTTGTGTCTCCTGTAGGACAATGGATGCTAGACCCTTTCCCCTCATTCCCCAAGGCCTAGACATTTATTGTGAAACAGAATGAGAAGTTGTTAGGAGGTGCAATTTTTTCTGATACCACCTAACATTTCTGATTTAACTGGAAATAATTATGAAAAGTGAGATAGTTTTAAGATCTGATGGCACTTAAACTGAACCTTCAGGAAAGGAACACTAAAGAATAGTCTGCAGATTACACTCTTTTGGCTGCACTTCTGGGAATGAAAATGTGAACTTCAGTAGATCTCTTTGACTAACAAAGTTCTTCTCAGCTCTGGGGTGAGCTTGCTTTTTGCTCTCCTGGTCAAAATTCTAAGGTTTCTCTTTCATTTGCTCAGGTGCTGACATTGATTCATTGACTCTCTGTGGTTTTGTTGATACTTTTGAGACATTGTCAAACAATGAAGAAAGTGGACTTTAGGGTTACCCTTATATAAAACTGTTGAGAGGGTTTGGTATAGTTACTTATATGAATTTGGAACATCGGAAGCATAAGAACCATTGAATCTCTGTAGCATACTCAGGTTGACTAGGTGATGTCATTGGTGTTTTGTTTTCTTGGAAAATACTTTTATTACATAGCATTTTTAATGTACAATAATTTTCTTTCTTTTGCTGAAGGGACAATGGAGACCGATCCAGGCACCGAGCTCCCCGGAATGCCCGCATGTCTGCACCGTCGCTGGGGCGCTTTGTCCCAAGGTAAGGCATCTACGTGTGAGAGTAAAAGGTGTGGAAATCCTGGAGGTACCAGTTACAATACAGCTTTCTGGTGCTTTCAGGTGGATTCCTTTTCTTGCACAGGGAAGACTTGGTTTGCAGTTTCTTGGACTCCTGGGATGGCATGTTAGTATAAGCTGCTCGTCCTGTGACGTTTGAAAGACAGCATGGTCTTAGTGCTTTTTCCTTGCAGGTTGAGGTCACAGTGTGAAGGCAGAATAGGAGGAGAAAAGAATCTGATCAGATATTCTCAGCACAATGTGCTGGTTTGAGACTAGAAAGCTATTGTGGGAGGTAGAGGGTTTGTTTAGTGCTGATCTTTGCAGCCACGTTGATCAGAGGAGGATCTAATCTGTAATTTACTTTTTATTTGAAGCAGGGAGGTGGTTGGCTAAGCAGAGGATTCCAGCCTTCCCTCTACTGTAGTCTGCTGGAATACAGTCGTATTTCCTCAAAGTAATTGCAGTTGCTGTTCAGGGCTGTAGTACACAGGATGGCTTTCTCCATGTTTTACTCTCTTTGTTTTGCAGACGCTTCTTGCTGCCAGAGTACTTGCCTTATGCTGGGATTTTCCATGAACGGGGACAGCCTGGCTTGGCCACCCATTCCTCTGTCAACAGGGTCTTGGCAGGTAATGAGATTTCCTTGTTTGCAGTAGTCATGTGTATTTAGTGGTGTTTTCTCATGAATCTGAGCAGAGGAAGATTGATGAGGAAAAGTAATTCCAACTTTAGAGGTTCTATTTCAGTTGTCTGAAGCAAGAGAAAGGACTGTTGCATTGATGTAGTAAGCTGTCATTCAAGTGCTTGAGCATTGCAGATGTCATGCTTCAGGTATATGTGTGGAAGTGTCTGCATGAATTGGGGACGGGTGTTAACAATTCTCCCTTTATTTAACTTCTTCCCCTCTTCCTAGATGTCTTTTTTTAAACAACCTGACAGACTAATGATCAGCTTGCTGCAGGTCCTTCTAATTGAATTATAGGGTGCCTTGTTCATGTTCCGGCTAGGAAGACGCACACAAGGCAATGTGGGATTCAATTAGGATCTTAATAAGTGCATATTAAAAAACTCAGCTGCCACCACATACAGCACACAGGCATTTGGGAGCCTTAGAGGGCAAGCGGAGGTGGGAAAGGAGGTGGGGGAAAGAGGAGGAGGAGTATGGCAGTCTGGCAGTTCATGAATGAGATGGTTATAGATGACACATATCTTGAGGGTGAGTCTTCTTTGGCTGGATCTGAGTTGCTCTGTAATTAACCCCAGTGTGGGGGAGTAATTTCGGAGCTTCGGGAAGAACAAGAGATGATGTATGGACAGGTAGGTTGGGATGTGGTTCTCTTCCTTCCTTTAGGTATTCACAGGACCATCACTGAAAGGAGTGCTGAAAGGTTTCTCAAGAGGCTGCATGACCCTTTACCTTATATTAAAGTACAATCAACTATGCCTAAGCCATTTTTGATGGGATTTGTCTAACTTGCTTTTATTGGAGTTTTCCCAATATTTTTGGGGTAGAACTGTGGCCAGTTTTGCACTGCTGGTTCAGTATGACAGTGGTCTTGTCTTTGATAATAGATTTCCGTCATCTTGCAGACTTCTGTCTCCCTGGACATTTTGGTTTGAGTGGTTCCTAGTGCTGTTGCAATAATAGTAAGAACTCAGCCATAGTCTCATCCAAAGCACCTCTGATTGTATCCTTTAGAAGCAGTGGAGCTAACCTGTAGCGTTAGCTGACGCACGTACTTTCCTGTGTGTGCTGCCTGTGTGGGCTTTGGCTGTAGGCACGTGGAAGCAGCACACTGGCAGATAATTACTTGCTGCCAGGCAACACTGCAGAACTCTTGTGTCACCCAGCTTTGCTGGAGACACCTGCCTTCATCCCTCCTCCAGGCCTCTTTGCAGTTTGCCTTTTCCATTGTGGCTGGGAAATAGCCTAACTTTTTCATCTGCACTTTTTGGGGAATTTGAACTCCAGAACACATGTGCTTGCTGTTTCTTGTATGTACGCCAAGAATAACAAAAGAAGACAGAAACTGTAATCATGGGAGTTTCAAAAAACAAGATCAATCTTTTCTGTGTGATGCTGTGCTGAGCCTTCGTAAGGCAAGGTTTGTTGGCTCTGACAGTGTCGTGGAACCTCACACTGGAAAGACTGGGACTCCACAGTAAAGGCTTTTATTGACTTAAATATAAAATTAATTCTTCCAATGCGGTAGCTGCTTGTGTTATGCTGTTTTAATATTTGGTTTATTTTACTTATGCTTTCAGCTTTCAAAATGTTTTTTTACATCCATGTTCAAAAACTTGTTTATATGTTGCAGAAACCAGGAGAGTTGAAATTGCAAGTATTAGGTGGAGGCATGACAGGCAAGAACTAGAAAATGAGGTTGCAATTGTGAAATAGCCAGAGAATTTCTTGTACTCGTTATGTTGGTCAGCGGCATTGTCATTTTCAGTATTATATTTCAGAGCCATTGAAAGTTATAGTGCTGATAGTATGCTTTCCTTTATAGTTAGCCTGTGCCAAGGCTTGTTGTAGCTTTTTCTTCAGTATCATGGTGAAAAACCTCTACTCAAACTCAGAAGTACTTTAACCCTGGCCTGGTTGTTATGGGTGAGGTTGACAGCCTTGGCTGAGAAAAAAATCAATCATCTATTTTCCTCTTAACACAGGCTAATCTAAACTTGAATGCCTTGAATTGCTTCATTCTACCATATATCCAGACTGTCACTTTTGAATTATGTTTAAAAGCAAAAATGCCAAATGTATTTCTTATGTAACCTCTAAAGCATTTGAGAAGAGATATCAAAAAACCTTGTATTGCTAACCTGACAGATTTCTAAAAACTGACAGCAGACTTCTGTGATCAAGCATGAGTGAGAGCTGCTGTTTGGGAAAATACATCCAGTTATACTTCTGCTCCTGTCCACTGCCCTATTTACTGCTATATCCTGAGAGGAAATCAAAGGAGCAGATGGAGATCTTAGCGTGTGAATTACTGTGGTGTGCTGACTAAATTTCTTAATGTCAGAGCTCTTGCTGTCAGGTTCTGTCCGTTTACTTTCAGCTCTCTACTTTATGTGAACAGCTTTCTGTTGTTTAAGTGTCATTCTCATGCAAGTGTTACACAGACAATCGCTCCACGCTAGGGAAGATTGCCTTGAGAGTAAATCCTTAGAGTCGAGTTTTATGAACCCCTAAAAATTGCAGGTTATCTGTGCAGATGGACTACAGCAATGCAGTGGGTTGGGCGGGATGGCTAACAAGCCAGGCAGAGCTTAGGTCAAAGCAGAGCCCTTTGTACTAGGTAGGGGACTGGTGACCATCCCTGTGCCAAGGTACTTCCAGGCGAAGCATGGGAAAGGTGGCAACAGATGGGTAGAGTAGGTGGGAGCCCAGGGGGAGAATGACAGACAGAGAGATCTCCATGCCAGCAGCCTAATTTGCATGGAGCACTGGAACAGCAACTCGCCCCAATAGCACCTGCCTGCCTCCTTATCTGCTGGTGCAGTTCAGATGTTTCAGCTGATACAGAATGCTGCATCACTGTGCTTTTCTGGCACCAAGTAAAACACCGTGTGAAAATATATTACATCAACATTGTTACCTTTAGCATTGAAACTTGTAATCACACCAAAAAGTGTTGGTAGTTTGACAAGTTATATTTTTCTGTAAAGTCTATGTTGATTGGCAGTAATTACACTGTCCTCCTTTAATCCTTTATTAACTGAGTCTTAGATCAGCTTTTTCATTATTTTGTCTGGAATCAATGTCAGGTTGACAAGACTGACAGTCTCATCCTATTTCAACCTTTTAAAATACTGGTATAACACTAGCATATTTTTCAGTCTTCCATATTCCTTTTTATTTCAAGACTCATCAAGAAACCTGAGAGTTCATTTCGCAGCTCTTTTAAGTCTCTTGGTAGTGTGGGCTGTAAGCCACCCTCTGCACTCTCCTCTCCTTGGTGAACTGCCCTAAGTGATGGAGTTGTGGTCTCCAAGGAAACATCCATACAGTGAAAGCTAGTTGAAGTGGTTGTTTGCTAAAGTGGTGATGAAAGCAGTAAATCTCTTTTGGCTTCTCACTTCATATGGCTGATTGATTGCATGTGGCAATACAGGTGGAATACTGCATTTTGGGGCCATTTCAGTCTTAGTCTCTTGGGTTCTCTGCCACTTGTGGGCCGACAGAGTGGGGGCTTGATTTTTGGTTTTCTGCCTACTGTTTTGTTTGGGTTTGTTGTTTGTTTGTTTCTTTGGTTCATTTATTTGTTTGGTTTGGTCTTTTTGTTTGTTTTTTAAATAAATTTCTCTCTGTCCTAAGTTGCATTGTGAAGCAGGACACTGGTAAGTTGTTATGGCCAAGTTATAGATATTTTTTGGCATCTGGTAGCACAGACCAGGATGTCCATTTTAATATATTTGTAAAAATCAGTAGATAGATTTAAAAGAAAAGGTCCGCATCATTGCCACTGAAGTGCTTGTGACCTCTTGTTCGCCTCCATGAACTTTTGCTTCAGGCTTTATACTAATTGACTGCTTTGGGATGGACAGAGACATGCTAATGGTATAGTGAAACAAAGAAGGCTTTAGTTTCAGTTCAGTGGAAGTTTAGAGGAAGAAGAGAATCAGTGTTTCCCAAGGAACTTTGCAGGAGGCTTTAAAAATTGACACAAATGCCATTTTGTTGGCATTTCTGTTACTCATTAGGAGACCTGCAGATGAAAGTTTATGTTAGAGTTACCTAGCTTTGTGAAATGCTTCTGTCTCGCCTCACTTTGTTTTAATAGGCTTCTATTCAGTTATGTGGATCTCAACAAACAAAATATTCTTCCTTGGGTGGTCATAGGTCATGTTTATCTGTTCTGGCTTTGCCACCAGATTTTTATCTGTTTAAACACAATCCAACACAGTTGCTCTGAGTCTTCCACCTCATGGGGAGACCCAGATTCAGCAGGGCTTAAGGGTTGAGTGATACAAATTCTACATTTACAGTTTCCGAGAGATTTCATTGCTATCTCAGAGTAATAAATTCAGACCAGAGACTGAGCACTTACATGTAGTCAAAGAATGAGCTTGATCACAGATTTTTCCTTATCCCGCACCTATTCAGGGTATAGCCTGCTACAAGAGCAACAATGGTTCAGCTTTGGCTATCTCTGCTGGAGTTGCCAAAGCAGGCTCTCTGTAGCCTTGGTACACTGGGGTGGGGTGGAGGCTAATGGTGAAGCTAAGACCCGCTTTAATGGGGGTCTAGAATTTCTAAGTGTAAAGTTAGGCAGTTGTTTTCCCAAAATCCATAAGCTTTGCCATTCTTCAGAGCTTTACTTTCTGGGAAAATTCTAAGCCATGTGTCTTCTGGTAAATTTCTATACTTCAGCCAGCAACTGCCAACACACAATTGTTAGAGCGTATGAAGTTTCATCATGATGAAAATTAGCTAAGATGGATAAATGTCATCCTGCTGGGACAGGAGGGATGTGATTGAGCATGTGATAGTCCTCCTAATAAGAACTACGGTGATGGCCTCTCACCAGCGACAGTCACTAGTTAAGGTGCCTCCTGGTGCACATTCCAAATCTGTTAATCAGTCTAGCTGTATTTAGGGCTAATGTTCTCAAGTGAGTGACTCTAACCTAAAGCCAGCTAAGTGGATATTGGTGAGCCTGTGATACATGCAGTTGGATTGGGTATTGGTTGCCATTGCAAGCAGTTAGCCATAGAGTAACCTTTCACTTCTGCTCTAATGATAGAAGTGATCATGATAAAGGCTTCTTTGCCTTCAGAAACCATGTTGCAGGCAGATCTCCAGTTCCTCTGGCATTTCAGGTTGATTGCTGCCTGTGGCTCAAATCGTCTTGTCCTAATCCTGTTCTGTCATGTACAGTGTGCTGTTAATTCTGTTCTGAGATGCTCCCATCCCTCAAATGTGCGTGCAGTGATACACAACTGTGCAGGGTAGGACAAAGATAACTTGAGAGCTCCAGAAGGCCAGCAAAAGTTGATGGGAAGACACATTGCCAGTTTATCTATGTACCCATGTTTTTCTCAGTATTAGTAGTTTTGTATTTTCTGTACAGTTCCCTGAGATTTGAGTGTTATTCTGAATCTGTACCTTCAGCTGTCCATCACTGGCTTATTGATATTGGCTTGCTTCTGCCTTTTCATCCGAGACAACTGTGTGAATTTGAATTAGTGTCCTGATCTAATCCTGCTTTTCACAGTAGACAGTTCTGTAGAATAATAGAATCAATGAACATAGCAGTGTGGCTTTCTATGCTGTGTGTTTCTGTTATAAGTCTGTTTGGTACTGCTAAATATGGAAAGATGTGAACCTTTGAGTAACTTTATTCTTTATGGTCTTTCTGTGATCTATGTCAGTGGACACTAAATTATGTAAGAGGCTTAAAGTATGCCTCAGATTCTTCTGCAACTTAAAAGCTATAGATACCTGTCACCGTCATCACAGACTTAAGAACAGTTTATAGTTTCTGTGAAAGTGCAGCCTTTCATGCAGAAATATAAGGAAAAAAAGAGGCCATATGACTGAATTGCAAATGAAGGAACTTCTTACAGGAGAGAATGATGGAGAGCATCTCTTTATGGGACTGGTGAGAGGTATCTTCAGAGATGTTGATTTCTTCAACATGGTACTTAAGCTTCTGAAGACAGTAGGATTTTGGAAATGTGGAGTAGACTTTAATTGTGTGACATCCATCTAAGTGTTCACTTAAAATTTGCTTCATGTGTACTAAAAACACACTTGCAGCCCTTGAGCTTTCACGAAGGTTAGCTGCTGCACCTCAGCTCTTATCTGCCTTTGTCTCTCTTCAGCTACTGTTTTCCTAGATCAACTTTCAATTGAAAGTTTTTAATGTTGCTGCTCAATCACAGTGGAATATCTCATAAATAAAATCTCCTAGTACTTTGGTGTCCTATGTGCAGAATAAAGTCATATACTGTGAGTTAGCTTTCTCATAGTGTTAGATCCCTTCTTGACTTCCAGTTCATGGATTCTATAGCTGTGGCTACAGGACTGTACTACATTGAGATTATGGTCAGAAGGTGAATTTCTTAGCACACATTCTTCAAATGAAATCCATCTCCCAGAAGATAGGAGACAGTTTGGTAATGCTTAAAAAAACAAGCCTAGAAAACAACTCATAATACACAACTTTGTGGTGACACTGGGATCAGATAGCTGATCCACAGATGCTACATTCTTCCTAGCAGGTCCATCTTTATAGTACCTTAGTAATTTTTCCCTGTATTGCAAGACACCAGTGAGTCTGTTTGTTCTGGCTCTGTGCTTTAATTGGCAGTCCAGCTGCCTCTTCTCTGGTGCTGTAATCTGTGTCGTCCTGTATCGTTGTACCTTGGCACAGTGAAGGCTGATAGGTAGTTGATGCAATTAGCCTTTGAATGACCTACAGGCAATCTCTTCTGAAATATTAGTCCAGTGCAAAGACCCCCACAAATGTTCCTAAGCTAGTGGCATTGATTTTGATGCAGGTAAATGCTCCTCTGAGCTAAACGGGGCTTAGTTCTGTCTACCTAGATGTATCCTGGAAGTGGGTGATAGGTATTGTTAAGAGAAAGCCACTAACATAGGCATTTATGTAATGGAAGAGGTTGTATGTGTTGTTCCCAGTTAGCCCTTCCCTCACATCCAAATTCTGCATTGAGAGTATGAGCAGTTACTCATCCTCATTTTGATGTCTGCTCCTGCTGTACACTGTCATATACAAAAAGCATGAACAGCCAGAAAGTGTCAGGGTATCTTCTGTATGGAATAACTTTAATCTGACTGTCTGCCTATTATTGCCCTGCTTGCCCTGTGTCTCTGTTCACTTGCATCTTCCACTTAGCAACAGACGTGCTCTGTGGTCACAAACAGACATGTAAACATGTAAACACAATCTGTATTTTGTGTATCAATGTCATAGTTTGAATTCTTTGGGTGGGACATTAAGAGTGCAAAACACTAGAGATTATAGGGCAGATGGAATGAACTTGCATCAGAACCCTTGTAAGATGTTATCCCCTATTTGGTTCCAGAGACTAGAATACTCTCAAGGCTTGAGTGATTCCAAAATCAGTTTAATTTCTGACTTAAATTTTGTGTATCAATGTCTTTGTATGGAAAGAACCTTCACACCTGAGAACTGGAGATTTCCCACGAGTCTCTTAAATATTGCACAGTAAAGGTGAGCTAAAGAGTCAAAATTGTGCTATTACCACTTTAAAGCCTGCTATTGCTCAGTCCCTTTTCTTTTTGTCTTTCCTTTATGCTTTTTTAACTCAAGCCATAGTTTATCACAATCTGCTAAGTCTGGTAATGTGTTAATTGCAAGGACTGTGAGTCAACTGGAAATAAGAATCCACAGCTATGTGCACTATGGGAGGTATTTACACTGTAATTTTGGGGGCATCTGACTTGGGAGGCCAAGCTTCCTGTATAGCTAGCAGACAAAAAGAAGCTTTTGCTCTGAGGATTCATCACCTGAAGTGAGCTGAACTGAGGTGCTCTGAATCTTCTGTGGAGCTACCAGTATATTTAACACTGATTAGATAGGGAGTTTTGGAAGAGTACTTTCCTGCTGTGGATTACTTAGATGCCTAAAATTAGGCAGGCTACATCCTGCTCTGATGGCAGAAAGGATGTTATGTAGAAAAGGAGATCTTCATTCATCACCTGGATGATGGGTCAGAGTGCACCTGCAGCAAAACTGGAAGGAGTAAGTGATGAACCAGAAAGTTATGCTGCTGTCCCGAGGGACTTTCATAGACTGGGAAATGGACCAGCAAATCTCATTAAGTTCAGTGAAGAGAGATGCCAAGCCCTACACTTGGGAAAGAATGACCCCATGCACCAGCAGAGGCAGTGGACCTACTGTCTGGAAAGCAGCTTTGTGATAAATGACCTGGGGGTTCTGCAGATAGCAAGTTGAACATGAGCCAGCAAATGTGCCCTTCCAGAAATTAGGGCCATCAGTGTACTGTGTTGAATTAGGAAGAGCATTGCCAGCAGATTGAGGGTGGTGATCCTTGTCTTCAGGCCTGGTAAGGCCACATTTGTAGTACTTTGTCCAGTTCTGGACCCCCAGTGCAAGAAAGGGATGGACATACTGGAGTAAGTTCAGTGAAGGGCCACCAAGATGAGTAAGGGTTTACAGACTGACATGAGAGAAAAGGCTGAGAGAGACTCAGCCTGGAAATTTTCAGCCTGGAGAAGAGAGGGCTTGGACTGGATCTTGTCTGAAGGAACGAAGAGAGCCAGACTCTTTTCAGGAACACCCAGTGAAAGGACAAAAGACAATGGACACAAATTGAAATTCCATTTGAACTCAAGAAAACCTTTTCTTACTGTGAGAGTGGTCACATTCTGGAATAGTTTGCCTGGGGAGATTATGGGATCTCTATCTTTGGAGATATATCCAAGTTTGGTGGGAGATGGTCGCCAGTAACCCACTGTAATTCACCCTGCTCTGAGCAGGGGAGTGGTCTGGAGTATCTCAAAGGTCCTTTCCGCTCTCAGTCTTCAGTGATTCTCTGAATTGACTGAGTACCACAGGAACAGTGAAATGATGTTGGAGTTCAGTGTAGGTGAGAGTAGAGTTTGTTTTAGCTCTGTTAAACACTATTGCAGGAGTAGGTACAGCTGCTTCTGGTTGTATGTATTGGCATTGTCTGCTAATCCTGTTGTAAAACCTTTTGATGGTTGTTACGGCAGAGAACTTCAGCTCTTTCAAGGTTTGCCTGAGAGAGCAGATGGTACTGGAGAATGTTTTGTTACTAAATTTCCATTAGTTTATATTTATTTTGTGCCAAGAGTCTCATTTTGTGTTCCCTTTGGAACTGGAAGCTGAAAACCTCTCACTTGCCTGCTTACGTAGCAGAGGTGTCCATAGAAAGACTTGGTCTGGATCTGTGACTGTACATTGCGAGTATAATTTACAATTTTTATTTGCAAGTGAGATTAGATTGAGCATAACTCTTCTGGTCATAGTGAGTGCAGGTCATTTCACAGGAGATGCTTGATGAGGTCTGAGGTGTCAGGGGATTTTTGACTAGTATCTGGAAGCTGTAAAAATCTGCATTTACTCAAGTGTGCCAGATGCTGTCTGTGACTGGCTGCATTTCAGGAATTGTGGAGATGTTTGAGGTGGGTTGTCCTTGGTTATGCTGCCCTGTGAGAGAAGTTGTTAGAGCAATGTGTACAACTGTCCTCTATAGGATTAAGTCGTATTAAAGGGTTAAATGGCCCCAAATACAGAGCCTTGAAATGCTAATTACACTTTTACCATTGTGTATCCATGAAGAGATGATGGTGCAATTGCAGGGTTGTTACCAGCTCTGCATAGGCTTTCATATGCATTTGTGGAAGACTGTTCAAATGGGAGCAATGGTACTCAAAGCCCTTCAATTAAGCTGAAACAACAGGGAAGGTGTTGGACAGATAAAGAAGCAGTTTTATGGAATGACTCTGGGCCAGAGGCAAGATGTATTTCTAACAAGCCAGCTGTTAAGCTGTCTTAATTGCTGTTGACCTTTCAAAGAACCAGGTGTTTGGGATCTGGGGTCAATCCACTTCTGACTGTAGATCGTAAAATATGGACTGTGAGAGTGGCAATCAAAATCTATTTACTTGGAGGGCCGATCTTTCCTGCAGTTGCTTTCTTCCCAGTGGTGATCCAAGCAATGATACCGTTGTGACTGAGTGTTATTACAGCCCAGGGTGAGATGAGATACTTTGGGACCAGTAATGTGTATCCCATTTGCAGTTTGTGAAGTCTTGTTTGAGGCAGTGTAGTGACTCTGAAAATGGCTTTGGGGAGCTGCACATGAACCACGGGAATATGAATTCTTGTCATGATATAACAGCTCTAGGACCTTGTGTAGGCAGGCAATATCAGGGAGTGTGAAACCACTGTTATCTTTTTACATGGTCTTATTGACACCATTCCAGATGATGTTCAAATCCATGTGCAACTCTTTGTGTCTACATTTCAGAAGGACTCAATATAACAGAAGGAAGAATCATCTGAGGAAAACTACAGCTATAGAATGACATAAGCTTAATGTACTTAGCTAATCAAAGAAGTAGTAGGTAGTTGTTATTACTTGATTGGTCTAGATATATCTGTGGGGGAAAGATTTCTGATAGAGCACCCTTTAGTACAATAGACAAAAGGCATAGAAAGATGCAGAACCTGATGTCAGAACAATTTAGCCTGGGGAAAAAAGATATTTGAGTGGTGGTGTTAGGGTTTTTTTTTTATTTCTCGAAGTCCTGCCACATAAAGTTCACCACTTACCTTGTGGTACCTCATTGCTGAAACAGGTTTTTTTTCCAATACATGGAGTGTTTCAACTAGCAAAATTATTGCCTAGTCTCAAAGGAAAATTTATGATCATAGTACTGGTCTCAAAGTTCCTGGAACATACACAGGAATTTTCATAGGGTGTCTTCAGTGGTCCCATTGCTGGAAAGCTTCTGCCAGCCATTTGCATCATGTCACAAGCTATAGTCTGTTCCAGTGCTGCAGGATGGAAGCAAGCACTGCATCTGAGAAAGCTTGTATAACACGTTTTCTGATGCAAACTGTCCCAGTAAGCCTTTCTTTGTATTGGTGACTGGGAATCTAAAGCTGCCTTTGAGATTCAGAAAGGCATTGGAGAGAGATGATCATGTTCTTAAAAGTGAAGGGTGCAGGCTGATTCCTTTTGTGTGCATTGTTAAAGAGATGAATTTCTAGATATCATTATATCAGAAGGGGTAAGGCTTTGTAGAAGTGCTCATCTTTTGTGGGCGGTGAGGGCCCCTTGGGGACCTGTCTCTTTGTGGGTGGCAAAACTCACTTAGCCATAAAAGTATTTTCCCAGAGCTTGCTGCCTCCTTTGAAAGGGAAAAAAAAAAAAAAATTACCCACGCTCCAGAGCGCAGAGGGGAGGCAGGAACCCGTGAGATCTGCCGTGCAGAGGGGTAGGAATCCTCAGTGGCCTGCCACAATTGGCTGTCATCTTTGAAGAGATTAGTCATGATTTTTGCTAGTTTTTTACGGGGCAGGGGCGGGGGGAGCCCAACACCACAAAGCAAACCCTAAGCCAGATTTGCTACGCCCAGTATAGAACATCTTTGTAGACATTTTTATAGCCACCCTGTCATAAAGATGCAGGAAGTTCCTGCTATGGCAACATAGTTGTATGTTGTATAAGGGATCTGGTAAGAATGCTGTGTACTGATCTCCTGGTCCCTTTTGCAGGTAGATAGGATTGTACCATTGGATGTTTTATTTATAACTGAGCATTAATGTCTCAATCTGTTATCACTTAATGCACACGAATCAAAGGTTGTGTTAGCTATTAGATTCTGCAGTAGTAGTTTTCCCTCCACATAGTATCATTACTCAGCTGGTACTGTTGGTTTTATGCTTCTGGTCTGCTGGCTTTCCTTGATTGTGGGGGAAGATGTATGGGAAGATCTTGCAGGGTTAATGACAACTTGCGTGCTTCCTCAGAGTTACTTTTGACTTGTGGGTTTGTCTTACCTGGGTATTTTACCTTAACATGAGCCATGCTAAATTGCCCTCCTTGTGGAACGTGGAGGAGTTTTAGAACATGTCCTTGGCAAGGGCAAAGCCTAGGAACTAAATTTAGGCTTCAGACTTTCCTCAAAACATCAAGGCTGGATTTGTCAGTGCTTTTGGGTTGTTAAAAATGTAGAAGGTGTTCAGTGTCTTGCATGAGATGGGGAAGTTTTTGCAGAAAACTGAGCAGAGAAGCCAAACAGCATTTGTGCAGTGACAAATACAGGCTCTAGTCAGGATGAGAGCACTAGGTAAGCTCATACTAGCTTTTTAACTCTTTGCCTCAGAACTCAAAAGTAAAGGCAGACAGCAAGAGATTTTGTACACTAGAAAATATAAACAGGATCCAGAGGTGGAGGTGTACCTCATATTTGTCCCTCCATGCCCTGTTTTATTTTAAAATTAGTGCACCCACCACCTCTGGAATATGGCTGAAGTGGGAATTGATTCTGGTGTCTGCAGGACCTCAGAGCTGGTTTTGAACTAAGCAGGAGCTGGAAGTTAGTGCTACTAAAGGAAGCTGTATTTTGCTTTCTTGAGCAGTAGGTTGACACACTCTCCTGTTGAGCTCCGTGTGGGCTGTAATCCAGAAGCCCTGGCAGGCAGGAGTTGTTATGTTTCTGAGAGTTCAAAATCAGTGAGAGCTGTGAGCCAGCCTCTACAAATATAACAGCTCTGGACTCTGAGTTCTCTTGTAGCCTGGCTTCTGAATTCCACTCTTGCTGCTCTGGGAACCAGATTCACATCTCTTCCCCTTGCTTCAAGCACTGCCTGAAACTAGGTACAATTTCAGCTGTATCAATATGCTTCAACCCACCAGGTTTCGAAGCAATAGGTGGGAAGGAGTAGGTAGGTGTGGCTTATGGCCCATTAGGTAACTTCAGGGCTGGCAGCAGAGTGCGGAAGAAGTTGAAGTGATGGTCATAATTCATTGATTGTCTCTTTCATCATCTTTGGGGTTGGTTAGAGTGGTAGTGGTAGGTTGAAGTTATTCACAGAAGGCAAGGGAAGAGTAATCCAAGAATCAAAAATGTTACTACCTTTGCTAGGAAAGAGTTAATGATGACAGTTAGACTACTAGTCCTGAATTTTGACCAGCAAGGGGGTCACTAGAAGTAGTAGAGCATGTTCAGTAGTAGTTGAGATGGAAGATATGCTGGAGAGGAAAAAGAACAGTGACTGCCAGGAGTTCATATGGTACAGTTTGAGAGGTAGTGATGAGAAGCATGTATGGGACAATGCATTTCCCCTTCTCACCCTAGACATCCAAACTGTGATCCAGAGTCTCTTGAGAAATTTAGAGATGTAAGAAGCGAATGCATATTTGTATTGTGAGAGGTAGGAGAGGAGCATACACATGTTTACTGACAAATGGCAAGGGATGGAAATTGATACAAAAGAGGGAAAAATCATAGAGGCGGGTGGAGCACTTAGAAGGGCTGGGAACATGCTTGTGTCTGTTATGGGAAGAATTGCAGGAGGGGAAGGGAAGGTTGAAAAGGTAGAGGAAATAATGTCACTTGGCAATTTTCTTATAAGCAGCTGAGATTCTGCGCAGAGACAAATGGAAGCTGGAGGAGGGGAGGCTTTGAGGAATGAGTCAAAGGTAGCTGGGATTGCAGGCGTGGGTTTCAGTTAAGCTGGAGAAACACTTTGTCTTCTTTCAAACAATTGTTCGTATTAGCATTCATGGTGTGGGCATGCATGCACCCATCCATGTGATGTCTCCTGGTGTGCTGCACACAGAAGCTGTTTGAGGATCAGTCTTTTGGTTCACCACAGACCAACTGAGTCAGATCTCAAGACTTCTCTGAGGTGCCAGAGTAGAAAAGTGTAGTGGAGGGAATTGGTCTGGTGGCAGTTTTCATTAGCATTGTCTTGCAATAGATGGTGGAATGGGTACTCGTATCAGGGGTGGGTCAGGTTCAAAATCTGGTGGGGAGGGAAGGAGGCAAATACCCAACACATACATATACATCCCCACAACCCCATTATGCGGACACTGAAAAGCGTAAAGGAAATCCAAAAATACTTTTCCAGAGTGGAAAGAAAAGATGACACAGGAGAAAGAAGGCTGAGGGGCGACATGTAACTAACAGTGTTTATGGACTAGAAATCATAGCAGGATGAAATAAGAGAGAAGGGCTGATGGTAAGTGCTGGAAGACATGAAGTTGTGATGGAGAGGGACTCAGTAGTAAGTTTAGAGAAAGATCTCAGAGGCCAAATGGAGTAAGCAGATTTGCAAAGATTTTGAAAGGTAAGGTGAGGAAGCATTTTGTTGAGGTCTTTATTGGATTTTGTATGTGGAAAGCATGTAAGTTCTGCAAGAAGAGTGTGTTTCTCTCTTTTCCTGGCCTAGCTTGGCTGATGAGGTTCCGTGGAAGAACCCTCATTCATGGGTACGTGTATATCTGTTGACACAAGAAACAGTGAAAGCTGAAGGCAAAGCCCTGTGATCACTTTTCTGCTTGCGAAGAAACTAGCTGTAACTGGATGTCAGTCTCCCTGATCACTCCTATAGTTTTAGTGAGCTACTAACTTCTGCTGTCCTATGACTTGTGAGGCCTAATGAAATGGTCATTTGGGACTGTAATTTTACACTGAATCCTAGGACTGAGAGGCTGCCTTGGAGTGTTCATCATCTTGTAGAATGTAGCACTGCTGATTCTTTGATCTGGTAGGAGCTGGACCTCTGACTGCTGCTGTGAGGATGAGATCCTGGAACATTTCACCACAGTACCTTTTTAGTTTGTGACCCCTACCCTCCAGCAGAGCATGGCTTGCTCCAAATCCTGATTGTGTATAATTTAAAAATGTTACTGTAAACCAGTAAATTGCGATTGCCCTATTCTCATCATATGAAATTTCCCTCCACTTTTGCTTGTAAATGCTGTGTGGAATAGCTGTGGTGGTTATTTTGTACAGCAGCTTCTTGGGCAGGTCTACTTAGGACCCTCTAGAAGCATTATGAGCTAATTCAAGATGGATTAAGGTCAAGTCTGCCCTAAAAAAGAAAACCCATCTAAGTATCCATTTGTTGTGCAGTGCAAGGCCTGCATGCTGAGTAGCTAAGAAGTACTTCTGCTGCCTTAGTTTTTCTGGATGTGGCTTTGAGTTTGACTTTCAACACTTCTTAAAAATGATGGGATAAGGTGTTAGTCTCTGTTCATCTAGTAGTCGGTTTTGTAATTGCAGTGGATTGGACTTGTCTGCATTGAACTGAGCTGTGGCACCAGTTTACAGAAGTCACTGCAAGGTTATTCATTTGGCCAAACTTGTTGGAGGAGTCCTGACTTCTGGGAGCTCTGACATTGCCTCAGTGTTCCAAATGTTGCACGGTTATTTTCATGTTGTTACACGTGGTCTGTCAAGGTGTGGACTAACGTGCTGTGTCAGTCCTGCTCTGCATACCCTGGGATTTGGGCCACCCCTTGAGCCTGAATCTCTGCACTGGCTCCAAACAGAGATCCCTGCACACTCGCTGCAGTGCTGCAACCTGCTTTGTACATTAAAGCTAGTGGCAATAAGGAATGAGTCTTGTTTCCATTGCTGTCATCTAGATCATGCCAAACCCTGGAAACTTCTTCCATGTGAAAGTGTTCAGAACATTGTGATAGTGAAGGACTTTATTTGCTGTAGGTTTCTTTTACTTTGTTCTGTTTCAGCTGGAAAATTGTGGTCTCCCCATTATGTTCTTCCAGCCTGGGCTTCCTCCTTGCTTTCTCACCATGCTTTAAATTTGCACTGCCTTCACATGAGTTAAACTACTGTTAGATGTTGTGTTTTCTCAGCTTGCTCGTTTTCTGCTTTCTTTTGGCTGTGTGTTTGTTCACTGCTGTTTACCCAGCAAACAGCAAGTCTGTCTGCTTAATTTCCAGTTCCTGTCCTGCCGTCTCTTCTTCTTGCGCTTTAGATTGGGGATACCTTGTAAATTGTTCCCTTAAGTGATGTCTTTCCAGCTTTGTATTCTTGTATTGTATTGTTAATGCTGTATTCCAGCATTAAACCTACACAAAGTTAATGCCTGTTTCCTTTGCACACAATGTGACTGCAGGACTCTCATGGGTCTGAAAAGGGGCTCGTAATGAGTACATGTTTAAATATATTTTACAACTTTCACCTGTCAGCTCTTCATTTGCCCAAAGACACTTTGTTGGTTTACTATATGGAATTTACTTAAGTTGTCAGGACCCTCTCCTAGATTAATGGAGGTGCATTTTTCTTTGAGAGCTTGTGACTTCATCTTAACTTACCTAGATGACTACAAATTCAGAACGGATACATATTTCCTCAAGTGACCTGTCCTGCTCACAGGATATAATTCCTGTGAAAATCCACCACTGAGCATGTTTAGCTAGTGCTCTGTATTGTGATGGTAGCTCAGTCTGTGTCACTAAGCTGACACAGCATTTTCATTATGATTTTGGATGCACAGGGCTGGTGCTGTAATACAGCAGTCCTGAAATGTGTTTAAGGATAGTAATAACTTTTGCAAGTCTTACATTCACTGGAAAGTACAAGCCTTTGAGTATGTTTTTGTGCTTGGTGCCTTTATTAATACTCTGTACTGCTATTTCCACAATGAAAAGTGGCTCCAGTGTGGAAGCTTGTTGTTGTACTGAAACACAGTTAAATCTCCAGAATTCAAACCCTTCCAGGGAACATACTGCTTCTTGGATTAGTGAAAGTTTGTATTTTTGCAATGTGGTGGTTGATAAGACATGCATGTGCTCTACAAAGATATTGCTGAGGTTTTTTCTCCACTGCAGATGGGTGTTTTGGCATAAGACATGCACATTTCAAGTTGAGCTAAGCACACATTCTTGCAGTAAGAGCTGCAGAGGCGGTAGCAGGAATTTGGCTTGCTGATTTGTTTGGATTAATAGGATTTCGTGTAGTTAAAATGTACACTCACAATGGAAAAGGCTTTTCTGTGTAAAGCAGTTTGACTTGTTATTTTTGTGTCTATTCTACATCTGTCTGTTGGCATAGCTATATTGGTGAGATGGGAGTGCTGTTACAACTATTATTTGAGCCTCTTAGGAAGAGGAATTACTTAGTGTGAACTAAAACTGTGGCCAGACTAACTGACGAGCTATGGAATTGATGATAAAGTATAACCTTCATGGAATATGGGCTAGAGTTGGCAACGGTCTTGGCAAACAGTCTTTATAACAAAAAATCGCAAGACCTCTGAATTATCTAAAACTATATACAACACTTTTGGCAAGGCTGGATTAGTCTGATATGTGTTAGGTGAGTGAACTGCAGTAGACCTCATAGACAGTGTGGTGTGGCAACTGTGGAAGACACAAGGTTAGGCTTGGGTGTAAGGATATTGTGGTTAGGCAATAACAGCAATTGTCTGAAGGAGTTTTTTGTTGCTGCAGTGGAAATATTCCTCTAAATCCAGACACTGCTAAGCTAGAAAGGTAACTTCAATGGCTGTTGGAGGAAAAAATGTCTTAATACCATACTGATTCAGTTTCTCAGTGCCTCTCTTAATGGCTGAGGCACTGCTAACGGAAAAGTCAACTGTGTGGATGTGCCAGTGGGACCTTACAAACTTTTTCTTTGGTAAGAGAGCTGATGTTGGGATACAGACAGGCAAATGACCCTTAAAAGCCAGACATTTAGCTTTTTTGCTTTGACATACAGCAGCAATATTTGAGGAGTTAGGTCACACAATAAGCTCAGTTGTGCTCTTGTGCTGGGAGGGCCATTTAGGCAGGAGAGTGTAAGTCTGGGAAGGCAGGTCCCCACTCCTGGTGTAGCTACTTGTGGAAGTTTGTCCTTGTGTTCTTCAGAAATGTGACAAAGGGAGATGAGAGCTCTGGAAATTTGAGAATTTAAGAGTCTGGTGCCTGCTTACAGCTGCTTGGTGGAAGGATGCCCCCTTTGTCTAGTCTCTGCAAGACTCTCCATCTGCAGCAATTAGGATTAGCAGGCACATTTCATGCTCTGAAAAGTCAGAAAAGGAAAGAAGAAGGAGTTTTACAAAAGGAAATGCCTGCCAGGCACAGATTCTACTCTGGTTTTGTGCCGAGAATAAACACAGATGTGAAGGTTAAAAAGCAGACTTCCAAAAGCATTTAATGAAGGGCTTGGTAATGGTGCAAGGGACTTAGTGATGGGAGAGAGCAGAGGCATCAAGAGTTGCAGAATAAGCAGAGGGAGGAACCCCGGACACACAGAGCACACATTAGCTATTGAGACCTTCCTCGTTCACAGTACCAGGGATTTAGTTGAATTCTGGCAGGAGAGATACGGCATTCTGATTTGGAAAGTCACCCACTATTTCTAGAAATTTACAAGGAAGCAGGGGTGTAAACATGCCTGCATGTGTGGGTTCAGGGGTGAAGGAAGTGAATACACATTTCTGCAGAGACTGCAAAGTTCAGCTCTCTTCTGCCTTTTGATCTATCAGTGTATCTTGGATTCATTCACTGCTCCCCCCACCTCACCCCACCCCTTATTAATTCTCAAAACCACTTTTCCTTTGCAACATCAGTTGCTTGGGAGCAAATTTCAAATGTATTATCTTACTACTTTTCTAGTAGATTGATGTGGACCTCCAGATGCAGAAATGCCTGTAACCCAAATTATTTTTCCTCCTTACACTGACAAGCTAAAGATTGTCTTTATTTCTCCATTATTTTCCAGTAAGTAGATTTCAGACTCCCATTCCAGGGCAGTAGCTTCATGGCTCTTATAGCTGATTTTGTAAGTATCAGAGGATTTTATAACAGAAATTATGAAGAAAGTGTAAATCCCTTTCTCCAACCATTTACTCACTGTTTTATGTTAGGGCTTCTTTAATACATACAGACAAATCATATAAAAGGCTGCAAGTATGCAGAAAAGGTCAAACCAAAACATTAGTTAAATGAAATGCAGATTGGAATATATTTTTAGTGCTTGAATATTTTCCCTAAAAGGCTGTACTGAAGGAAACATGTTTTACTGCCTGAATCATATGGTAGTGTGAGGCATGCTTTTAACACATGCCGCTATCGCATAGAAATAGAGAAGGGATCTCAAAACAAGTTTAACAGCTCCAGCAGTTTGCTGATAGGAAGACTCCGCTTTGACTACCCTTCCCAGCAAGGGGCCTAAATGAAAAATGAGAGAGCTTGTTTAACCACCCCCTTCTCAAACAACTTGCAAATTGTTTCAGCCAAAGTTAATAGGTGTTTCTTTTATATCCATAACCGTTTCCTGCTAAGCTCTTCCAATGATGCAGCATCTCAATTTGCAGAAAGATTTCTTTTGACTCGTCTAGCCTCATGACATTTATTTTTACCTGAAGGCTTCATGGAGCACCTCTATCTCTTTACATGCCATTCCAGTACTGTATCCAGCATCAGAAGTCCAGGAGTTTCATGATGGTCCCTAAAGAAGTGGTGTTTTGCTCTTTTAAATGTGTATGCGTGCATGCTGTTACATAGTGTAAAGCAACTGTGTAGTGCAGCCTTCTCAGGGAAGTTCCCATCCACTGCAGCTAAAAGCGTCGTAAATGACTAATGAGAACACAAATAGCTGAGCCCGAACAGTCCTTGTTCATAAGGATTTTCTTATAAAGAAGAAAATAGCATTTAACAGCTTCATTTGAGTTGTACAGATGTAAGAGCAGCACTAAGACTTGCAGCTCTGCTTCCTTTGCAAGTAGGATTTTCGGTTCTCTGGTGAATTGTACTTAATACCCTGCAAGAATGAACTTCTAAACTGTGCATAAGGGAAATAATTATATATCATTAACAACATATAACTCTTACTTTCTGTTCAGTTGCCAAAACCAGTATCTCACTTGCCTCATTTATCCCTTCTCCTTTCTAGCAGTTTTTGAGCAGTTGCTCTCAACTCATCACTAAGGTGAAATGTGAGTAAGATACCCTGGTCTGCCCATGGTTCAGATGGTATTTCTCGCTGTTTGGTTGTGTTTTGGTTTTTTTTTCTTTTATGGCATAAAAATAATATGAATCTTGCAGATAGTGTGCAGATACTGTTTAAATCCTGTCAGACTTTCATTGTGGCAGTGCTGTACTTGAGGTGCTGATTGGTAGTGATTTGGGAGGTAGAAAGAAGGAGTTCTGTGATTCTATGTATTCTCACATTTTATTTGTTTGCGTTTTTTTCTGTTATGTTTCACTGGATGGTTGGAGAAAGTTCTTGTCAACTGGGAGACTTAGACCATGATCTGTCACTAACAGAAGCTGAGAGGGTTGATGTAGCTACAGCAGGGAAATGAAACTGGTTGTTCTTTACTGGTCACCCTGAGTAGGATGAGGCCTTCCTAAACAGAGACATTTGCTTGCTGCAATGTGTATATTCAAAGGCTGTAATAAGATAATTTATTTTTCACAGAGTACAGGATTTTCCTCATCCTCTATTCTGTGCAAATATTATTGGCTCAACTTTTGCTCGTTCAGGAAACTCTCTGTGCTGTTGCATATCTGATTTTCCAACTCTCATGTGTAGCAGGGTGACATGAGCAGGGGGATCTCAATGGAGTGAACAGCAACAGAGTGTGAATTCTCTTAAGGAGAAGAATTGGCAGCTTGCTTGATGAGATGTAAACAATACAGATAAGAGGGGATGCATTTGAAAAGGATCTTAATGTCTTCTGGTTTCCCTGAGGGAAAACTGGACTCTACCATCTAAGACAAATGCTTACTAGACGCATTTCTCTATTAATTGTTAGATGATCAGACAATGAAGTAAAATATAGGGGGTTAAGATGTCAAGGAGTCATCATGACTCTATTGGAGGTGAAGGCTTTTGGCCAGGCATCTGTTCTTTTATTGTTTGTGTTTGTTGCATTAACTGATTTCCTTTTGTAGTCTAAAACTTGTGGCTGAAAAATTCCCTGCCCTATATGATGTTCGCATTGTTCTTAATGTGAGTGGGCCCCTTGGGCACTTGACTGGTTCCTATTAGGATGGTTATCTTCACTTACCTACAGCTGAGCCCTGCTCCAATTCCCATAGCTGATAGGGCTATAGAACTTGGCATGCTAAGTATTGCCCATTTTAAAAGGAAATTTTGCAGTAGGACTGAACATGAATGGGAAATTACATTTCTTCTTATTTTATACATCTGGAATAAAAAAAAATAATAGTCTTTTGAAGGTTCAGCCTTCAGAGAGCATAGACCTCTTAGAGGCTTTCTCACTTAACATTGAATCCAAGATCCTTTCAGTGCTTAGCATATGCTGAACTACTCTTGGTAGCATTTTGTGCATCCATTCATGAAAATAATTTTGCCCATTTCGTATTTACATCTTGCTTGTACATTGAAGAACAAGCAAAATAAATGGTTGAAAATACCAGGTTGCTCTGCATATTGTTCTACAGCATTAGCCCAGTTTTAGATAGTTAGCTCATCCACTTCAAAGGCTCTGTCTTCGAGGTAGCGTGAAACAGAGATTTGCTGGGACTTGTCAAATTCTCATTCAGAATTTAATGTAATTACTGTCATCAAAGGTAGTCTCCCAAACTAGGCTGTCACATAAAATACTTGAGGGTTGGAAATGTGTGAGAACCTGTTGCATCTCCACTAGACTTCAGTAATCATTTTGCCTGAATTCAAATTGTTTCAGAACTGGTTGGTGTATTCTTGCAGCAAAGAGTCTTATCCTTGGTTTGTCCAATAGGTTTGTCCTGTGTTTTCAACTTCCTAGAGCCTGGATTGTAGTAAATCTAGAACAAGTAAATGTAAAACCCATCAGTTCTGATAGATTCTTTCTACAAGTGTAGATTAACCTCAGTATCAGCTACAGTTAAAAATGGTTTCATAAAGAGGTAGTCTTCAAAGGTACTCATGCTTAGATATCTAAGTACTAATCTAGGGGGAATTTTATACCAGGGCCTAAACACTCCCTCAAACTGAGTCACAAATTAGCTAAGGGGATTCTGTAACTTCCTCAACTTTATCTGTAAGCATCATAGTAAATTTTTCTCTTATTATGAGGGGACCTGCCAGACATTAACAAATTAAAGGCAAAGGATCCAGTCTAGAAAAAAATTTGAACTCTGGTTTCTGTTAAATACATGGAAAAGAAATTCCCATACTATGTAGATGTATCATGTTCCCAGAAGTTGTACCCCAAAGCCTGTGTAGCTCTAGAGTATTAGTTGTTCATCTGAAAGTTTGATAGTAGTAGTCTGAAGTTAGCTTGCTTTTCACTGAGGGAGTCCTGGAGTGCCAAGGGAAGTGGTTTTGTACCCCTTTTTTCCCTTTCAGTCTCAACTCAGACATTGGCTTGCATGGCTTAATTCATAAATGAGCAATAGTTGACTGGCAAAGGTTCATTTCTCCATATGCCAAGATACGTTGGATCCTCTGAGGAGGTTGAGACTGATGGATAAATATCTGCCACGTGTAGGTGGCCTATAAGAA
Organism: Daphoenositta chrysoptera; assembly: GCA_013397915.1. NCBI lineage: Eukaryota > Metazoa > Chordata > Aves > Passeriformes > Daphoenositta > Daphoenositta chrysoptera. The sequence goes on from VZRO01002622.1 coordinate 1,089,800, forward strand.
AAGATTTGAGGTTTTTTTTATTTAAGTCTTTGTTAAGACTTTCTTCCCCCCCCCCCCCCTTAATCTCTTTTGTCATGTGCTGAGTGGGGGTGGATGGAGTTCAGGGTGGTGGAGGGAAAAAGGGGGGCTGTTGAAAGCATTTATCTTCATTTCTGCCATCATCCAGTGTTTATTACGCAGTGATAGACAGACGCAGGAAAGCTGCCAATCAAACCTACGTTCACTGCATTTCAATTGGCCCTCGCTTTGGATTTCAGCATTTTGAAATCTACATCATCTCTGCAGAAAAAGGTCGTTCTGTTCGTGAGAATGACAAGCCCGAGACCCTTGGGTACCCACTGCAGTCACTTGTGATCCCATCAAAGAGTGGAAGACCCAGGAATCAGGACTGGCAGGTGCTTGGTGAGAACAGCTGCTTGTAAGAGCTGATCTGTTGCTGCCCACATTTAAGAAGCTGAAGTGTGTTGTTTGCCTCCAGGTTACATATACTACAACTTGAGAAGCAACAGCACCTTCTGCTCTCATCCAGACTGAAACCCTGACTGGGCAAAGCCAGCTGAGAATGAGTTCTCATGCTGCATAGTGAACCAAAGCTCTGTAGTGAGGATTTTAACTTTCCTAAGTCTTCCAGCCATGGTCTAAAATCTTTCCCATAAACCAAAGAGGACAACACAGGATAGGATAGCATAATTCTATGCTAGGGGATATTTTCCCCCCTTAATTCATTGTCTGAAATGTTTACATGCTTTTAATCATCTAATCTGTAGGACAGTGCATGCGTGCATGTGGGAGGCATCTGGCAGGACTTGTGATACAAATGTTATTCCACTTTGTTATATGTATATAGATATAATTTAATAATTGCACTCCTCAATTATATAATTAGCGTAAGTAGAGATAATTACTTAAATAAAAGATGTAGATCATGGATTTCTGATTAGTGTTAGGTACACTGGTTTGAAGCCTTTGAGAAATGGACCAAATTTTTCTGAATATGCACCTTTCACACTAAGAACTGTGTTGCCTGTGTCCTAATTTCTTTGATAAAGGTATCTGTTACCTGAAGCATTAGCATTACTCGATAGCTTCTGCCGGCTCTGAAATTTGTGTGGGGCTGTCCTGTAGATGGGGCAGTACTGCTTTTTTTCATTATAATTTCTCTGCATATGATGTGATGTGCTTTTGGGGAGGTGAAGAGGATGCAAGGTTTAAATGAACACCATAACTAACCTGAAGGTTACAGGCAAAGGGATGCAAAGATGAGAAATCTTACAGAAAAAAAATCAAATCTGCTTGCCAGCTCCTATTTTATGGTACTTGTAGCAGTAGGAGCAGCAGTTGTATGAGCCAGATGAACTTACTGTTTGTGGAGCAGTTAGTGATGTTGCTAAGCTTCTCTGATGTACAGGGAAAATTGTTCTCCTAAGGTGTGTTCTTCTCCATTTTATATATTGCTTGTTACATCTGTAAAGGTTGTTCTCATTGCAGAACAGGTGATGTAACTTTGTAACAGTCGTCTGTGATAAGATCAATATTCTGGAATTATGTGCCCTCAATAGAACTTCTGTTGCCTGTCTTTACAGAGTGTGTTCCTTGCCTGACTCAGTCCTGTAAGGCAGCTCCTACCTTGCTGGTGATGCTAGCTACTGTTTCCCTGCAGGAAGTCACACTGCTTCAAATTTGTAGAGAACCTGTTTTTCTCAGGTTGTAGAGAACCTGAGGGCTGAAGGCAAGACAGCGGAAGAGCTGCCTTTGTGTACCAAACCCAGGCTTGCCGTGAGAAGACTTTTAAAGATAATGCAACATAAAATTTAATTTTCCTTCTTGTGCTTCTGGTTGCAAAGTGTAATTTCATTAATTCATTGAATCTGCTTTCTCCAGTGCATATCTTCTGTTCAGAAGTTTTGAGGGATATAGAGAACAAGACCTTGGGCATATGTTACAGCAATGGAAATGTTTTTAATTCTGCTCTCCAAGTGATACATGCATGTCTGACAGAGGCAGGTACAGAGACTGAGCAGATGTACAATGGAGACTGGTTGATTGCTGGAGGCCTGACAGAGCTGAGTGCACAGTGTAAAGCTGTCTGCTCGGAAGTTTTGTTCTTGGTATATTTCTGAGCTTTCTCTAGAACCAAAAACTAGGACTCAAGCAGCTTTCTTGGTGTATTTATCTATCAGCACCAGTTTAGAATTTGCTTACTTACTTTGCCCTGCCCACCTTCTTCTTTGCTTTGCTGAGAAAAGCAAAAAACCTCTTGGTGTGTTTGTGTGTTCAGGCGTTTTGGGGTTTCTTTCTTTCTTTCTTTTCCCAAGCCTGAGTGGTCTTTTGGGATTTGATAAGAAAAGTAACTATCCAGCCACCTTACTCTCTCCATCTTCCTCCACACCAGTTTAACTTACTAGCAGTTAGCAAGCTATTAACTCTGTGCAGGTGTCTGACAGAGTTGTCAAAGTGATGTCTCTTCTATTATTGCTGCTGTGGCAGCAAAGTCCTGAGCCAGCCCTTCCAGGAGAGTGGAGGCACTGACTTTACTGTGTGCTTCCCACTGGAGACAGTGCAGAGATGCTGAAATCCAGACTGTGTAGACACTGGAGGCTTTGCTTTTAGTCATTTGTGCTTGGGAGTAATCTTACTTTGCTCTCCCTTATCAAATTCTATTACCCTGAATTTCTCTGGTTGCCAGAATGCGTGTGTAGTATATGGGCTGCGTGTCCATGAAGGCCTTAGAGACTGCAAATAGCGTGAGATTTTTGACTGTAGTACTCCAGTGGATTAACTGTCTCATCTCAGTTTGTCTCCCTGGGAATCACATTTACTGCATCTAAGCTTTCTCAAATGTGTGCTGACTTGAGTAACCAGTGGCTGTTCCTTTCTGCCAGGAAAAATAGGTTCTTTATGATAGTTTCTGAAGAATTGTGCTTAGCCTTCTGATTTTGGGCTGTTGCCCAAATGCTTGGGCAGTTAGCAAGGGTCATGGCGTTTGCTTGAAGACAGAGTAGCCCTTGCCTGCTGTAGTCTGGGCCACACAGAGCAGCAAAGGGCCAGCTCCTGCATCTTCCAGGCCAGTATTTTCTTACAACTCTTACTATGTGACAAATACTGTAAGCAACCTGCATCTTTTGAATGAAGTTTACAGTAGGAGCAATGATTATATCCACAAATGTGTGTAATTTGCCAGGGCAATGCTTTTCCTCAGTTTGTATTCTGATCTGCCTTCATAGCTGTAATAGACAATTTGGGTCTGTGAAAATAGAGCTTCACTACTGTTGATAAGTAGAATGCATTTGCACCAAATGAATTGATTAGGATTTCTGCCTTGTGTTTCTGGGCAAGTCTTATCTCTTATCAACTTTATTTTCTTTCAGAAATGTGTTGCAGGGAGATGCTTTCCAGTTAATTTCCTGTACTCTGTGGCTTATTGAGGATGTGCTGCCATTTCTGTAAATAAGGTTTCTTTAAGAATCTAGAGTTTTGATTATTGAATTTTGAAAGGTTTTCTATGGTTTTGTCTCCCCAGCTTTTTTTCTGGTTAATCTTGTAGAGGTTAAATTGCTAATTATACCCCCCTTTTCTGTAGGTGCTGTGATTGGGGATGGACAGTCAGCTGTGGCCAGCAACATTGCCAACACCACCTACCGGCTCCAGTGGTGGGACTTCACTAAGTTTGATCTGCCTGAAATCAGCAATGGTAAGCTGGAAAAGACACCAATACCTTATTTTAAGTCTATACTAACCAGAGCTAGGGTAAACTCAAGGATCTTTCAAAGGCAGCTGTATGTTGCAGGTCTTGTTTGTCATGTTGCATTGGGAACAGTAAAATGCTTAGTCTCTTGAGGAAGTTGACTAAAAGCTTGTGGAGCTGTTCCCACGCTATCTACCTTGTGTATTCTTGCAATCAGCAAATCCATGCATAAATAGGGCTTGTTTTTTGTGAGTCTTTTCATGGGCATAAACCATTCCCTTAGAATTCTGTATTCAGTGTCTTCATTCTCTTACTAACAAGTTTCTAGAGTAATAATACTGTCTTTATACCTTTAAATTAGAACCTGCTAATGAACTGTGTCTGATTTCTCTAAGTTACTGACATTAGTGTGTGTTAAAGTGCTGCAGTACACTTTGGGAATCAGGACCCTATTCTGTTGCTTACCATTGTACTGCAAGCCCAGGGAATGATGTACCTTCTAGTCATTTGCAAAAGCAGTGATTCGTCCTGTTTCTCGGGTGAAAGCTATTTCTGAATCATGAATCTGAGCAATATTGCTGATTTTATGTATTTTCTCTTTCATTTTGTGAAAATTAGATCATAGTTTCACATGTCTTCTGTGGCATAACCTAACTCTCACATTGGAAAAGACTTCCTTATGCAGGCACAAGCATGTTTGATACTTGTGGTCCCCTGATCAAAGAATGACATTTTTAGGGCTAAAACTAACTTGAGTAGAAAGGCTATTTTTAACCCAGAATGCTGTCCTGATATAGATTGTTGCACAGCTGCAAAATGTTTGTGGCAGCCTGGGATGAAGACAGGAGGTAGATATTCATGAATGTTTCTTTGTACAAGTGATTTTTAACTTTGGCCATCTCTGTGCATATGTGAAAGTCACTGCTTGATTTCTCAGCAAAAACAGATTGGGTTCTGCTCTAAGGGACTGACTTTTTTAGGGAGAACAGGGATTCTGTTTTCAGAAAGGCTTCTGCTTTCACAGGTAGTCACTAAAATGAATTGAGGAAAAACTGTCACAGTCCCAGCTCCATGTGTTCTGCATTTCCAGAAATTGCATATCTGATAATAAATCTATGGGGTAGTGTCCTGCTGCTTAAAGAACCCGCAAAAGGAGAATGTGTGGTGACACTGTAGTAGGAGAGATGCTGAGAATTGAAATCACAGAATCAAAGAATAGTTTTGTCTGGAATGGAGTTTTAAACATTGTCTCGTTCACATCCCCTGCTATGAGCAGAAACATCTTTCCATAGATCAGGTTGCTCAAAGCTCCATCTGGTCTGGCTGTCATGGTTTAGCCCCATGCAGTCACTTGCTCACTTCCTTCCTGCCCCCTCAGGATAGGGAGGACAAGCAGAAAAATGTAAAACTCGAGGGCTGAAATAAAAACAGTTTAGTAAGTGAAATAAAATTAATAACAACAAAAGCAATAGTAGTAATGAAAAGCGGGGGCGAGAGGAGGGGAGAGAGGAGGAGTGGGGTGGGAAATAAAACCCAGGAAGCACAAGTGATTCACAACTCACCACCCACTGACCAATACCCAGCCTGTTCCCAAACAGTGATTGGCCCCTTCTGGCCAACTCCCCCAGTTTGTACACTGGGTGTGATGCTCTGTGGTGTGGAAGATCCCTTTGAACAGTTTGGATCACCCATCCAGACCATATTCCCTCCCAGTTTCCTCTAAAGATCAGTGCTCAAGACAAAGTTTTGCCGCACAGTGGCAATACTTTTGGTGGTCCTGCCAGACCCTGGAACAGAATAAAGATGAAGTCAGAGGGGAAAGCAATTTAAATTCTTTGGGACTTCTCTGCAACTATAGAGTGGTTGAAGAGTGCTTCAGCTGCTCATAATTTATTTTTTTGCCTCATCTGGCTGCTGAGGAGAATGCTGCTAATTAAAAAAAAAAAAAAACCAACATAAGATGTTTGTTTATAATTTGCAAAATCCCATGGAAATTAAGAACCATCTGCTGCTCAATACATCAGTGTTTCGGTCTTCTCCCTCTCACCTACCAGGATGCTTTTATTCTGAAATAGCTTCCAATTAGCTGGAAATTGGGTATGGTTTCTGTTGTCATTGTGCCCTTCTTGTGGGCCACATTCCATCTACAAGTCCATCCCCAGCCCTTCCAACTCCCCATGCTGTGCTTCATAGTACTTGGCTTGTCCATCTTTTCCTATGACCATTTGGAAATGTTCATTTTTACTCCTCTTTTGTATGCTGAGCCCAATCCTGTCATTTCTAGTCTGTTAACCTTATCTCCTTCTGCCAAGGTGTAGTAGGGATGTTTGAAGATGTAGCAGCTGTGCTTAGACTAAACGAGGTACTTGCCAAGCTTTCCCAGGCACAGACCAAAGGCAAGCTGCAAATTTGCCAAGGTGCACGACTTAGAGATAGTAGTGCATGGTGCTAAGAACATCAGTAGTGTGGGTTCAGTCCCCATATGGGCCATTCACTTAAGAGTTGTGCTTGGTGATCCTTGTGGGTCCCTTCCAATTCAGAATGTTTGTGATTCTCATATTCTCAAATGAGCAACAGTGGAGTGGTGGTTTGGACAAGTTTTTTGTGATTCTTCATGATATTGGAAATAAACTATTTTCCCAGTAAAGCATGTGACCTCAGTAGCTCCTCTTTTTCCTCCCATTGTATCCTATAAATCAGAGGTGGTCCTGTGAGATAATTTGCTTACACAGAGGGGGCTACTGCACCTCCGGGGACTGGCTTAAGCCACCAGTGGTTTGGGAGTTCAGGCAGATGAAATGAAGCAGCTGAAGTTTGGGACTGCCTGCCAGCTCCTCTCTCCATCAAAGAAATGACTCTGTGGCCAACCTCCATCTCTGAGCTGCTCTTCTTCCTGTAACAATTAAACAAAGAAAAGATAGCTTGGAAGTAGGATGTTTTCCACTGAAGCGGATGCATCTGAGTGACAGCAGCATGATTAGTGCAGTCCTGTGATCTCAGTGTCTGGGCCCCAGCACCCTCGGAAGCCTTGGGTTCAGGATGTGGCTCCACAGCAGCAACCTCACTGATGCTCCAGCAGGAGTACCCAAAAACAGATCCTGCCAGTCCTGGGAAAATGGCTGTGCAGGAACTTGTGGAATTTTAGTCTCAGCCCTGTCTTTCTCTGTTAATTGCAAAGTGGAAAAAGATAGCTTCAGATTTCTTCTCTCTTTTTGCCAGCTTTGCTTTTAATAGCTCTGAAATAAACATGACCCGGTCTTATATTGAAATTGTCAGTCATATCAGCATTGGGGCGGAGAATTTATTTGACAGCAGAGACAATGCTATTTCTGCATTTATTTAATATTCTTCTAGTGAGCCTTGCATATCCTTAAAATTCCTGCAGCTAAGTATTGAAAACAGTGTAGAATATAGGCTTTCCACAGTAAAATAATTGAAGGCTTTCTCTCTTGTTTATATTTTTTGAATGTGGTTTCTCTTACACTACTCACTACTCATAATTTCAGGTTCTTGCCAATTTCTAGTGCTGAACTAGGTCTCGTTTAGGAATCAGGAATTTGTCCTGTTCTAACACTGGTTGGGTCTTGAGGAAGGGGATTTGACCAATACTTACTGATCCACAGTGGAATTCAGGGTCACTTAGTAGAAGAAAAAGAAATAATGGTAAACAAATTTTTAAATAGGAGCAGCTGTTAGGAGAGTGCCATCGTTAAAGGGTGGCCAGGAGCGGATGGTGTGTCCAGCACAGTCTTCCTTTGGCAAACAGTGCTATTGCTGCTGGCATTCCAGGCCTTCTCCAGCTTCAAGCATAATTAATGTTGTAGGTGTAAGCACACCAAGTTGGCACAACAGCTTGATTAATTTGTTCTCTGATGTTTCTTTGATCTGTTCTGTCAGTTCTGTGGTTGCATTAACGACAAAAGAAAATGAGATGAAAGGGCAGCCTTGTTGCAAGTAGTTTTCCAAAAATAGCAATGATTTTCCCTCTAAAATTTTCTGTATTGGCTTCATCTTCACAGTCAGGCCTCGGGCTCAAAGAAATCAAATAGCCTCTGGCTTTGTCAAATGCATGGGTATGTTTATCTTTCGCATATCTTGAGAACCTTATAAATGCTGTCCTTAAAATGAAACCTTGCTGAGACTTCCACCTGTCACATTGAGACTTTTTCTGATTGCACAGTAGGCTCTCTTGGTTCCAGATGTAGGTGCTACCTGAGTCCTCATCCTTCATAAATGAGGGAAAAGCAAAGAACTATAATGCCAGTATGAATCAGGTAATGAAAGACTGAAATAAATAGCACTCTTACCTGTTAAGCACAATTTGCATCTGTAATGTTTTGTATTCCTGGCACACATCAAGGTGAAAAGATAATTCTTGTGCCGCAGGAGAGATCACATATTCTGTTTTGCTAAGAGACATTCACCATATGCAACAAACTTTAAAAACAAGATGATATCCATTCATGTTGGTTGTCACTGTGGACTGCTCACCAAAAACCTCTGTGCTGTGCTGGAAAAGGAGCAGGTTGTGGGGGAAATCCTGTAGATAGAAAATGAGACAACATGTTCTATATGACCGACTCTGGATGACTGGTAATCCAAACCCAACATTGTTTTAAAAAGACATACAGTAAATCCTAGATGAGGAAGAGGATTAGAGACCTGGAAATGAAAAAAATAGCCCTGCAACTGTACAAGTGGAGGAAATGTACAAAACATGGCAATATCCCCAAATCTGTAAATGGTACAGAAAAAATACAAATATTTCTTACCTTGGAAAAATAAAAATGTTGTATTTTCTCTTAGGAATGTCCAAGTTTGCATTGGATTAAAATACAAAAACAAAGTACAAAAGCTGAGAAGAGACATGGAATCTACAGACTGTGATTTTTCAGTAGTTACAGAGAAATCAGTATCTGTCCTCTCTAAAACTTCTTGTACCTTTTTGAAAAGCAGGAGTTCATTAGTACAGAAGGGTCCCTGGGCTAAATAGGTCCTGTTTAGGACCTGTCCCTGGACCTGCTGGAACAAGTCCACAGGAGGGCCACGAAGATGATCAGAGGGCTGGAGACCATCTACTATGAAGACAGGCTGAGAGAGCTGGTTTTGTTTAACCTGGAGAAGAGAAAGCTCCAGGGAGCCTTTCAGTACTTAAAGGGACCTTGGGAAAAAAGGTACAAAAAGAGACTTTTTGCTGGGGCAGATAATGATAGGACAAGGGATAATGATTTTAAACTAAAAGAGGGGAGATTTAGGTGGGATGTTAGGAGAAAATTCTTTACTTGGAGGGTGGTGAGACACTGAAACAAGTTGCCCAGAGAAGCTGTGGATGCCCCGTCACTGGAAATGTTCAAGGCTGTGTGTGATGGGGCCCTGAGCAACCTGATCTCGTCTAAGATGTCCCTGCCCATGGCAGGAAGGTTGAAACTATGTGATCTTAAAGGTCCCTTCCAACTCAAACCATCCTATTGTTAAATGACACCCATACCTGTGGTCTGAGGAAACAAGTCTATGATCTTGTCACTTCTAATATTGACCATCAGATGACAGTAATTAAGAATATTGAGAAGCCATGGCTATCTCATGGGAAGTTCAACCAGACCCCAGACGTGCAGGACAAACTTTGGTATCTTGAAGAATAGGAATGAGAGAGAATAATTCTTAGACCCCCCACCCGGGAATGGACTGGACTATATATATTTTTTTTTTGCAGGGTTGGTGGTGGGGATGTTTTGTAGTTGTATCTCTAGCAAATGCTCTGCATGTATGCTGCAGTTATTTGCTCTGTTGTTTTCTTGCTTGGCTCTCTTTTAAATAAAGTCTTGTGGCTGTGAGAGTCCCAATGCTCACCTTTTTAGTATGTTCCCATTCCCCCATTTTTTTCTCCCAATTTTTTAGACCACTGCTGATTAGAGTACCACTACAAAGGAATTGATGAGAAAGGACCCCTTAGCCAGGTAGACTGGCTCCCTGCTGCCTTAGGCGAGCACATACTGTCGTTGCTAATATTCTGTCTTCTAATTGGTTAAATTCTTTGCTCCTTTCACATCTATTGAAAAGACTGTTCTAGAATCTCACTATTCTGATTGAAACATTCTAATCTCCAAACTCAATGCTTCTTTTACCCACTTATCTGTCAACATTATTTGTAGAAAATGGATGTTTTCCTGGCACTTACTTTCTGTAGTTTTTGAACATACAGTACACAATTCAATTTCCTCCCCCCCTTTTTTTGGGGGGGGGGGGGGGGGGGAGGAACGTTGGTGTTTTTTCTTTGTTTGAACATAAACTTCATGTTTCATTTTCCCCAGTCATCTTCTTTGCTGGACATGTTATCATTTAGGGTTTAACCGCTCTTGAATGTGGCTGGCCCAAACCGTGTCCAGGGGTCCTGCATGTGGTCTCACTACAAGACTGTGTATCAGCACTGATATTTCTGCTGGAATTGTGCTCCCTGGTGCAGTTTATCATTGCTGTCACTTTCACTGTTACACTGGGTGATGGCTCAGTTTTTGCTACAATAACCAAAGTTGATTCTCTGATGTTTTCAAGTTTCTGGGTGAAGCAGAAGTTTACAAATGTCAACACAATCTAGAATTCTTTAATTTCCCTTCTGTTGTGTCTGTGTACTTCAGTTCACTCTGTGGTCTGGGCATGTCTCTGTTAATGAAATTACCCAACTTTATCAAGAGGATTCATCAACCAGCCCCACTGTGTGCCTAGCCCATTGATAAAGCCAATAAATAGGACTGGTTTTGGAATGAGTCTTGCAACAGGAATCCTCCCAGTTTGACTGGGATTACAATAGTGCAACCTGTTGTCATGTATCCTTTAGGTGGTTCACAGCATATACTGCAGTTCTTGTGTTGATGCCAATCTTTTCTTGTGGTGACATAGTGAGTATCTAAATAAAACCTAGACTTTTTTTAAAAGAGCAGATTTTAATTCTTTTTTTTTTTTAAATTAAGCAATATAGTCTTTAGTGTTTATTCTCTTGTCTTTCTGTTCAAGTAGCTTCAGACTAAGCATTCAGGAATTCTGTCATCTTTTGAACCACCTGTTCTTTACAGACTGTGTGTATTTCTTGTACAGGTATTGCAGCCTTGATAGTGACTACAATTATTTACCTTTTTCTTTTCACCACCTTTCTGTTTATACTAGGCTGAAAATTACTGTTTTTAGCAGCTTCTAGACTGAAAAATTGGTTGAATAAATTTAGAGTACAGGTGTAGGTGGTTTGGTACAGAATGTAATTACATAGTCCACTTTTAATCCTTGTCTTCTTTTTCATCAGAGTTTCTTAAATGGAACAGTAGCTAGAAGTTGATACTCAGCCACAGAGGAAAGCAGTCCCCAGGAGAAATGTCTTTTAGGCCAGAAGAATTAAAGATGAGGTTCAGTGAATGCTTTAAATCAGCAATGCTGTGAGAAGGGCAGTCCTGTCTGCTTCCCTCTCATGACTACTTTTTGTGCTGCTGCAAGCATCTATGCAGCCATGGGGTGTACTGAGTTGGGAAACTGTTCTGGCTGAAGAGTGACCTAGTCAACAGTCAGTAATTTCTCATAGCAGTTCCCTGATGCAGCTTTCTTTTACACCGGTGTTGGAAACAAAGGGCAGGATTTGACGAAGTATTGAGTTACTGCCTTAAATTGATTTACAAGTTCAGACTTTCAGAAATATGCACAAAGCATTCTTGGTACTGTTACTTCATTAAACCAGTAAGGAATCTAGACTAAGAATGCATTAATAAACTGGTTTGCAATTTTAATTGAACATATTAAGGCCTCTTCTGGGCTAGGCATAGTCTGATGGTTTAGAAGATAATTTCTGAACTGTAGAAATTGACACTGTTCTACATGATGCTGTAGCTTCAAGCATGTGAAATGGGGTGTTCCATCTTCTAGCATGCAGACTTCCTATATTGCAAATGTGGGCTTTATTTCTATTTTTTTTATATTTCTATACTCCTGAGTTTGAAAATACTGGAACCTAAAATTTCCCTATCCCAAAAATAGTGTATGTGGGTTCAGCTTCAAACCTCCTGAAAAACTGAAGCGCATTTAGGTTAGGCTGGTAGAGTGGACATCACTCCAGCCACGTCTTACCAAGGCACCACTGAACTGTTGGTGTAGATGGTGCTTAAAGGCCTTGGAACCTCATTGTACTAGAGCTTGTAGTCTTCATGTGCAAGGTACAAAGGAGAAAACACTTGCATGAGGTCACCCAGCAATTTACCAGCAGGGATTAAAATAAAACTATTGTTTTGTGCATTTCTGCTCACTGCCGTCTGCTGAACAGTTACTTCACTGATTTGCATCAGTGTCTCAAATACTGGAGTAATTAAATGGAGGACTGCCTGGAGAAGTCTCTGCCCTTTCTCAGTGACTTTATCCAAGATGCGTGTAAAAATCAGCTGTCAGAAGTGAATGTCTGTATCTGCAGGGAAAAGTTTTTCACTCATCTCCTGTTTATTGGAGATGAGGAGAGCGGGAACTAGGCGCTCCACAAGAGAAGGGGAAATGAATTAAGGTGTACTGTTTCTAATGAGACTGCTGCTGGAGTTTGTCAGTGTCATGATTTGAGACTTGTTTAAACTGTGCTGTCCTTTGCAAAGGATGCTGTTATGCTTAACAAAGGGAGGGGTTTGATAAAGTGCAATTGCTACCATTTCTTGGCCCAAGGCTTCAGGAGGTGAGTAAATTTAATTTCCTGGGCTCATTGCAGTGTCTTATCTCCGTTTTGGAGCAAGTTTTGCATTAATCAGGGTATTAACATTTCATAAACTTTTGGAGGAAGCTAAATGTCTTGAGTGCCTTTTGTGTGTACTGTCCATTATCCAACATTAAGTTTAAATCCTACTTTATTCTCTGTTCAACCTTGGTGCTTTAATCACTATTCCTTTCTTTCTTTGCAGCCTCTGTGAATGTGCTTGTCCAAAACTGCAAGATTTACAATGACGCTAGCTGTGATATCTCTGCTGATGGGCAGCTGCTGGCAGCCTTCATTCCCAGCAGTCAAAGAGGCTTCCCTGATGAAGGAATACTGGCTGTATATTCTCTGGCACCACACAACTTGGGCGAGATGCTTTACACAAAGCGATTTGGTAAGGATGCAGCAAGAAGTCAGGGTGGGCGGGGGTGTGAGAACCTCAGAACTTCAGCCTTCAGTAAGAAATGCAACAGCCTAACATCAGTAATTGTAGCAACAGGAAATGCTAGATTGGCCATCTAGCTAGCCACAGACACAGTACTGCTGGGGAGAGGCCTGTGGTATGGTCTGGACAAGTAAGGTGCTGGTATGGGGGAGCTGTTAAGGAATAGTTTTTTATTCCCTTAAAGGACTTAATTGTCTTAGTGACAGAACACCTGCAGCAAGGAAATGTCTTGTAAAATTTGTAACTTGTGCAGGTCTCCTTATTCGTCTCTACCCTTATAAGAATGAGGTTAGTATGGCATACATTATGGGAATGCTGGAAGGGAATGAAAAAGCTTTGAGGATGAAACATGGAGCAGGATGTCAACCCGTGAGAGAAATAACCCCTCTTCTCTTCATAGGACCTAATGCCATTTCTGTGAGCCTGTCTCCAATGGGCAGATATGTTATGGTGGGACTGGCTTCCCGACGTATCCTGTTGCACCCCACTACAGAACACATGGTTGCTCAAGTTTTCAGGCTGCAACAGCCCCATGGTGGAGAAACCTCTATGAGGGTGAGTATATATGTACTCTGTTTCTGTGTGTTTGGCTCCAGCCTAGTAGTTAGTTGCTGGGTTATGATAACAAAGAGGTAGCATGCTCCAGACCCACTGAATAATGAACACGTGAAGGAATTTATTACAGAGTATGCAAACATGGCAGGAGAATGTAAATACAACATAATTGCGAAACTTTTCTCTTGTTTCAACTAGGATGACAAACTAATACATTCTGTGTTGTGGAATACATTCCTAGGTCTAGATATCACTCAGAGTACCCAGTGGGTCTTCTGTACTTCTTTGGGTAATATGAGTCTTGTTTGCAGTACTACAGTTGGCTTTGCTGAGGCAGTATATCAGCTGAGACTTCGGGATCATATTCTATCATTCCTAAAGCAACTAACCTCTAAGACAGCAGCCACCAGTAGTTTTGGGAAGGGTAGGAGCCAAGCTTCATATCATACCTGCAAATTGAAGTTGAGGCTTACCAAAGTTGAAGTTGAAGCTTTTCCCAAACAGGCTTTGTTGGCTATTTATTAGTTAGTTTTTAATGCATATGTAAGCATATTTTGGCAATGGAATTATCTTTATGTTCTTCTTTGTGGGACAGCTGAACCGTGATCCACTCTGACTCATTTAGTACCTGAGGGAAAACCTTCATCTTTTCACTAACTGGCAGACTTGAGAACCATGTGTGTCTTGCTTTCTTACTGAGTGAAGCACACCACCTGTTCAGTGATAGTTCAAGGTAGTAAAAGCCATGTCCAGTTCACAATGCACAAAGAGAGTTGAGGAGTCAGAACTAAGTAATTTCTAAAGCTGAAACTTGGGTTGGATTCAAGTCCTAGACCATGTACTCAGGTGACTTGTTTTAGGAGATAAACTTTGAGGGATAACTTTACCATAGAGGAACTCATTCCATGAGAAATCTCTTTTTCCTCTTTTTTTTTTCTAAAATCGTTGGGTTTTTTTTAAAGGCCCCTCTAATTATTATTGCTTTTGGCAGTGTTTTCCCAGTGTACAAGGGTTGCAGTGAGGCATTTGTCTAGTGACCTGACACTGAGGAGAGGCTTTTCTCTGGGAGAAGTTCTTTGATTCACCTTTGGATTCTGTAGTTGCTCATCAGACAGTTCATGATTCAGAAAGAGTCACTTTATCAGCTGATGTAAAACTCTTGTTTATTGTCATCATCTGCTCTATATTATAAGGCAAGGGAAGATCAATGAAGTTATTCTTTGGTGCACCAGGCAGCACTTTTTCAGACCTGGTTCTGAGCTACCATTCCGGTACAGGCCTCTCAAAGTAAGAGACAGAAATTAAAATGTATTTATGAAAAAAAGCACAATTTGGTTTACAGGTACAAGTTTGGGAAAGCTGTGTGGATATAAGATCACAAAGTACATGGAATCAGCATTCTGTTAGATCCTTTTAAAAATGTGGTTTGCCCTGGTACTGTTTCTTTTTCAGCTATTTTAAGATCCTAGTGAAATGCATATTTTTTCTGCCAGAAACTGGAGTAGCCCTTCCCACAGTCTTTTTACCATATCATAAGTTAAGATAGAGAAGTCCTATTAGCAAAAATCACATGGCTTCCTCTCATCTGTCCTTTACATTTGCTCTAAACTCCAGTTGCTATGGCTTCTAGCCCTTACTTTTGGAGACATTTTTCTGTAGCCAGCTAAATCAGCAAGCTCACTATCTAAATGTTTCATTTATATTTCTTCATCTCCTTGTCTTCAAATGATTGTACCCCTGCTCTTAGTCACCATTTACTGAAGTAATGCTTTGTATTCCCTAATCTTCTCTTGTAATTCAATCTTCCAGCTTTCATTTTTTTCTCTTTTGACTTCTCTCCAAAAAAGCATTCTTTTTTTTTTTTTATCTTTTTTTTTCCCCTCATTCTCGGATATGTTTAAATGTACGTAATGTGATAAGCACAGTTTTACCAGAAGCCTGCAGAGGGTAGTTTTTTCTGTTTCTTTTGGACAACAGCCTTTACTTATGCAGTGAGAAACCATCGAGGGGGGGGTCAGGTTTCGGGGGGAGGGAGTTGCTGTTTTGGTGCATTGAAAATTTTGTACAATTTTTTCCCACTCTTCCTTTTCAGACTTGCTTCACATCACTGCACTTCTGTCTTTCTCATCTGCTGTAGTTCTGGATTTTTTTTCTCCAGATGGATTGCATGTATTCTAAAGGTTGCTTTTTTCATCTTTCTTGCACATGTATTTATAGCTTCAAAAAACCTTTCCCCACATTTTAAAATCCACCCAGTCTAGCAGGATTTGCTAACTATTTTGCTGTTTTCCCCTTTCCCACATCATGTTTAAAGATGTTAAAAATGTCTTATTTCTGACTGCTTTGGACTTGGAGCTTTATGCATGTCTGACAGGGTCACAGCTAGATCAGTTTGAATTAATTTGGTTAAAGAATCTTCCTTTTGAGTGATATTGAGTATTGTTTCAACATTTTGATGTGCTGCTGGTTGTCTTTGTGCAGTCCAAAGGACAAAGCTTGGAAAGCATACAGCTGTTAATTTCATGAATACTACTCCTCCATCTAGTTTGAAAAATTACTGCATCCACCACAGTTATTTCTTCTGCCTTGAGTTTTGCAGTAAGACTGCTTCACAAGTTTGTAATACTTTTTAAGACATGCAAAATGAAAATAGAGTTTAAAGTAGGAAACTTTATCATATTCTTAGCACACTGTCTTTACAGTGGCTGACGTATTCATAGTCAGTTGAGTAAAAATATAGTTTGGCCAGCATGCTGTACAAAAAGGCTTAGGAAACCTGGTGAAACTGTATTCTTCGATATCTAATTTAATATGCACCTTAGAGAGAAACAGAAAGCATTTTTGTTGCCTCTCTGCCAACAGCTTGTAATACAAAGCACTTGTTACTCAAACTCTTAATTAAAAATGAGTCAGAGCCACGTTTGAAGCAATATTTTGTGGATATTTTAATTATACACTACTCTAAAACTCCCGAAAGAAATACTACATTACATTTCTTGAGAATTCTTATAAGTTGTTTGACAGTTCTTCCCACCTTCCTACCTGCCTTTCTTTCTGCCTGCCTTCCTTCCTTCTTGCCTGCCTTCCTGCCTCCCTCATGGCTTTGGATTTGCAGTCAATGAACTGGAAGAGTAGGGCTTGGCAACATGGCCTCTAAGCCACTGCTGACAAGTGAAATACAGTGATTGTTTCTCATTCAGATTAACCCTTCTTACACATCCTTAACTAGTAGTCAGTGGAATGCAGGTTTCTATTGCTTGGAGAATTTCTTCCATCTTGCTGTTAAAATAGAGGTTTTGAAGATGCAATTAATTAATTTTGTTACATGAAATGTTAATACATTTAATTGTACTAGAAATCCACTGGCCGTTGATAAAATTGTCTGAGAACTGCAGCACTTCTGGATTGTACTAAGGAGCACCTTGGTTATACAAGTGTACATTGTCTGTGTACATCTTACTCCTAATATTTCAGAGAGATTGGGTAGAGTTCACAACAGGTCAGGGCTGTCGTGATTTGACAGTTACGAATTGTGTTCAGAAATAAAGTCATGAATTGTCATCAGATGTGGTAGTTGTGAGCTAGAGGTTCATGCTTTTTCTGATCACTCCCTTCAGATTGGCCCGATTAGCATTTCACATGGAAACCTGGCTCTGCTAAAGAACGATTTTTAAACTTCAGTCTGAAATACAAAAGCTCTCTAGTAGTGTTGACTTTTAACAGGAGTGGTATGCACAAACATCAAGTGTTTGTTGCTTGTGTTCTTGTGAGATTTTTTTGCAAATCTCTGAAATTTATCTGTTGCTGGAGAGTACAGGGAAGGAATTGCTTTTAGCAGATCTCTAGCTTGGGGGTGGTACAGATAGAAGTGATGCTGGGAATTGTCTGCAATTTGAGTTTCAGAGATAGAAAGCTTGGAGACAGGACTCCAAATGTGGAGAAAGGATAGGTTTTGTAGCCTGTTTTGAAAACATAGGTGGAATTTGTCTCTAAATAAAGAGTGTTTTCAAGCTGTTTGGTCTAGGGTGATTTCTGAATTCCATGTGCTTTCAAGCATATATGGAGGTTAAAGGACTTAGAAGAACATGAAATTAGAACCTTCTTTGGAGCTGAAGATCCTTAGAAACATGGAATAGTAAGGATCATATTGCCCTGGATCTGATAGCAGTGGGTACTAGTGAGAAAGGCAGCCAGAAGGTAGTTTTATTTCTGGCATTCACAAATGCTGATGTCCTTGCAATGTTTAATGTTTTTCATTTTACCCAGAGGAAGATAAGTTGGAAATGTCAGCAAAACATGATTATTGGAATCCAAATTAAAGTAAAACCTTGAAAGTAGTTTTTAAGTTGAGGATACAAAAAGTGAGGGTAGGTGATAGAAAAATTTGATTGACATGAAGCTGAAGAGCGAATAATACAACTTGTGGGGATAAAGTGACTTAACCAGGCCCCATCTCAAATGCTGCACTGTGCTTTGAATGTGGAAAAAATTCATGCTGTGGAGATCCAGAATTAGTTCTTGACAAGACTGCTGCTATTTGGGAAACGTTCCGATTAAGTGGTTGGTCAATAGCCTGGATGGAACAGAGTATGTGTACATTTCCACTGTAAACAGATGGAGAATTCCAAATACCACAGGAAGAAGGGCCTGAAACAGAAAGACTTGCAGAGTTTTAGCACAAAGCCAAGCTTTTTTTGTTTTAGCATATTAACTCTTAATGAGGACAATGCACAGAATGTGTGAAAAGATGCACAGTTTTACTGAGTGCTGGTGCATTCTGAGCTTCATGCAAGTGTCAGTAGAATGAATCCAGTGTGGTCTGCAAAGGTCGCTCACGGACACTCTGGGTGAGCTCTGTGTGCTCCTGCAGCCAGAAGCGACCAGGCTTTAAGGCTGAAAGCAAATACCCTGCACATTGCTTCACTGGGGCACAGGTTAGTGTTGTCAGAATCCTTGGTGATGAGGAAAGAAAATTGGTTAGCAGGGTATGTGGAGATGGCTTACTGCAATGCATTACCTCCAGTGGAAGAGTTCATATGGACTAACATACTTCTGTGAAAAAGAATAGTTTGCAAGAAAGTACCAACCTCTTGCTGTGTTGTTGAAGAAGAATGTGTTGGCATGGTCCCTTGGGTCTTCTTTTAAGAAAGATTTGACATCTTCAGGTCAACAGGGTGATCTTCTGTTGACTCTAAGTAGAACTGCAAATAATTTATCCAATTACTGCCCAAAGAAATTTTTCACTCTTGGCAGAAGTCAAACCACATAGATGTTTTTTAGACTTTCAAAAGGCCAAGAAAAGTTACAGACTGCAGGCACTTGTTGATATTAGGAAGAGGACATGGGAACAGGACCCTTTTTTGACTAAAATGGGAAATCCCTCCTTTTAATAGAGAGGAGCATAATTGTCTGGTTGAGACCAAATAGTTTATATATTCTGTGTGTTGGCAGATTCTGTCAGGTATCTTTAGGAAAATGGGTCATAGCCAAAACCCATGTTGATAAACACTGCTTATGTAGGGTGCTGTAAGAAAGAGCTGTATTCAACATCAGTGGAAAATGCAGCACCACCTTGGGGGTGCAGATGGCATGCAGACTTGCACAGATGTGCACATTTGAGTATGGATGCAGAAATATGCAGGAGTAATATATTGTAAGAGTTAGTTATATTGCTGTTTTGACCAATTCAGCTGTGTCTGCCTGAAGCCTGCTAAGACAGAACTTAGAGGAAACTGTAAAAACTCGTTAGGACCCTTCATAAAATACTGTGTTAATGTCTCATGTGATGGTTAAACATGGGAGCAATGTCTGTTTTAGCAAATTGATGTGAAGAAAAGGCAAATGACATCTCTTCAGGATGTTTTTACTTCATGGGATGTGAAACTGAGAGCCAAGACATTTTGTTTAATACGAGGTCCAGCATTTGGAGAGCAGAGCTCTTGCAGTTCAGATAAGGCCTTGAGCGTGTTTGCCTCACAGTAGCTTTGGTGCAGTTTGGTACATAGTTTTAACTAGATTTAAGAAATTAGGGCAAACATGGTTCCACATCTGAGTTTATTTATGTGCAGTCATCTTGCCCAAGTCATTTAGGGGGAAGGGAGCCAAAGTGAATTATTACCAATTTGTATTGAACTGGGCATGGGCTGAGAAGAAATTGCTGTTTGCAATTTCATAAAAACTTTTTTCAGTACTTCTTCCTACCATCTTCCTTGAATTAAATTTGAACCAACTCTTTCCTCCAGTATTTATTCCTTTCAGACATGTAGGCAGCTGGATGACAGCCTCTTTTCACCTAGATGAGGATGCATGTAGCTCTGTCATCAACATATTGTTGACATTTGATCTTGTATGCCATTCTACTGAGGCTCAGCATACGGAGAACAGAGTGGAATGGCAGCTGTGCACAAATTCTTTGCTCTTGTCGTTGGATTTTTAACACATTGTAGATGTTGCTGTTACAGTCTCAGCATGACATTTAATGAGGAATTCACAGGTAGTGGTTTTGGTTTGCAGTCTGAGCTAAGGGCAAAAAAGAAAAAGTTTGTTGTTCCTTTTGCCGGAGAAGTGACCGTATCTTTATTAGATTGATCCGGCATTGAGAGCTGTTGGTGATTTTTGCAAGAGAGAGTAGTAGTGGGGCATGGTCCTGTTCACACAGTTCAGTTCACTTGTGCATCTGCACTGAATATACATACACACATATCTATCTTCTGTCACTCCAATCCCTTTGGCATTCCTGTTTCTCTCCTTTCATCTTTTCCAACCATGTGCGTGTGCAAATGAAAGGATAATTGTTTTGTTTAACAATTTCTTGCTTACTCAGCCCTAGGTTTCAGATCCAGGTTTGGACCAGTCCCCTAAGACTAAGAGGGTTTTTGGAGCTATTACCCACAAGCTTTGAAGCCTTTGGAAGACAGGTAGTAAAATAATGGGCCACTTCACTGCAAGTGTGTTATTTTCCTGAGTGAGAGCTTTGTTACCTAAGATGATCCATTTCCTCATAAGACCTTGTTCCCAGTAGTTATTTTTAAATGTAGTAGTTGCATGGCAGCTTGTGAAATAAAGTACCAGCTGTTAATGCAAAGAGCTCACCTAAAGAAAGAAAGGATTAGGTGTACTTTAATGAGACTTCTCTGAATTTGAAATATCAGCAATAAATTATGTGATCGAGTAGGATCAGAAAGAACCAACTATCTTTTACATTTGCAGAAAGTTTCTCATTCCAGCCAATAGGAATTTCTGGTGCTGACCTGTTTTAGGAATTGGATCAACTATCCACAGTTAAGGTTTCAGTTGTTGCTAAAAATTAAGAGTTCTCATTTTATTCTCTGTAGCTCAGGAAGCAAAGCTAGGATTTTCTGCATGGACAACAGGTGCAGAAAAAGGCAGAAAGAGGTTTGGTATATTGGTAAAGACTGAAGAAAAAATTTATATATAATCCTATTGCATCTGAGGAAGATAAATGGAGTTGAAAGAAATTTTATTTGTGCTGAGCATTGGACGATAAAATCCATTTGAGGATAGGACTGACAAATCCAAAAAGATAAATGCATTATTTTTCACTTCTTCCATTTTAACAGAGAAGATCTATTGGAAAGATGTGTGTGTTGTTAGCAGAAATCAGCTGTGGGGGAGGGGTTGAGCAACATAGGCCAACCTGCCTAGTAAAGGAGAGACTGGGAGCAAAAAAGCAAATCTTTTCCCCTGTCTCATCATGGAAAATGCATGCCTTTTTCTTTGTATCTGCATATAGGCACAGAGACTCCTTCCAAACAAAGGGGAGACTTGCTATGTTTCAAAACACTGGTATACATTGTCTTATGAATAAATGTGTTGGGCAATCAGTCAGTTATCCCAAGGAATGTTTGTTCTGCTTTATACAAGCTAGACTTGAATTTTGCTCTAGAGGGTTCTGGGGTTTGTGGCAGTGCAAGTCTTAAGCCTGAATTTCATTATCTTTTGTGAAATTTGTTAATAGAAGGCAAAGTAAAGAATGTAATCTAAGAAAAAAATATAGTGTTATTTATTAAGGAGATCAGGTTAGAATGTCTTTTTCTTATTATATTTCTGGGCCTTCAAAAAACACCAACTAATTGCATAATACAAGTCAGTGATGCAGGTGGCTTTCTGGCAAAGGGCATGTGGTATATTCAGTGGAGTGGTAGATGCTTTATAGAAACTTACTTGATACCTTGGTGTCAGAGGTGAACTAGTTAACACGTTGACATTATAAAAATGTCAGGTAAGATATTTTAGGGTCAACACACTATTGGAAGAAGGCAAAAATAAAAGTTAAATGCTCTCTTGACAAGGTTCTTGCAATTAAAAAAAATGAAGTCAAACTTGCTCTGCGTATGCCTTCATGCTGTCACTGCACCTTATCTGTTGCTCTGGCAAATACAATAGGAGTTCCTAGTTTTATTCATTTGTTTTAATGCTCTTTGAGTAGTTTCAGACTGTATGTAGGCCTTGCTTGGAGATGTACTTTCAGTGAACTTAATACAGTGGTGTGGATTGGCTGTGATTTTAGGGCTGCGTCTGTGACATGTTTCACACAGCTTAGATTGGTTAAATATGAAGTACCTATGCTGGCCAGAGTCTCTGGTGTAGCTGCAGTTGTATTGACAAAGCTGTGCAGCCTCTACAATGACTGTGTGGTATACAGTATAAGCAATACTATAACCCGTACCCATATAAAGAGCACTTTGTTTACCAATACAAACTTTGCATCTGTGTAGGTGTGAGATCCAATTGTTGGCTGCTATTGCAGTTATACCCATCCAGCAGAGATAAATGATCCTTTCTGAAGCTCTTCCTCTGCAATCCAGGTCAGAGTAGCTGTGAAACTGTGTATTTTACCAGTCCTCAAAGAAGTTTCTGTAGTGTTTAACACATCAGATATTTCTTTCCCTGTGTGTTTTCATTGTCTGTCAGCCTTTGGTGACAGTGTTAATTCAGTTGAAAATTAATAATTATGTTTTAGGCTGGTGATTTATAAACCCACCTTATCTGCTTCAGGGATGGCAGGATCTCCCCGTGTAAAGGAGACAACAGCTGCACCCCCTCCCCAAGCAGTCTTTATCAAGGTTGATCTGATAGCCAGCTTACTGCTTAGGCTAAGCAAAGGTAATAGCTTGAAATTTATTGGCATCTTGAAAGCAGATGCATCTAGTCAAGAGCAGAAGTGTCTCTATTGAATTAAAAAAAGATAAAAAGCAAGAGTTCCTGCTGAGTTTTGCTACCTGCTTGTGCCAAAACTTTTCTCTTCTCTAGCTTCAAAACATGTTTGTTCGTTCTTGAGTGCCAGAGAGATCTCCCTCTGCCAAACAAGCGGTGTTCAGCATTCCCTGCTTCTTGTTGCTCTCCTCAGAGGTGGGAAGGCCTTGAGCAAGAGGCGCTGTGCAGACGATGCCGTGCCTCCGCTTTGGCCAGCACGGTGCCGCTTGGAGCGGGCGAGCCGTGCAGCACCGTCGCCAACTGGCAGCAGTAGCACGGACCTGGGGCAGCCTGCTGCTGCTTTGATGACTGACAGGATCCTGGCGATTGCTCTGTCCAGCTTTTTAGTGTTGCCACATCCCAGAAATGGAGGGGAAAGGTGGAATTTGATGTTATTAAAAAGCAGCAGCTTCCCTGGGACGGAGTGGGAGGGGAGGACAGAAGGAGTAGCTCAATAACGAGGATGTAGCAGAGACTTCTAGCAAAAAATTTTCTTACCCCTCCAGGGCAGGTATAAATTAACTGTCTAGCTCTGTGCTTATGTATTGTGCCCTGGGCCTGTCAGCTTGACATTGAGGAAGAGATCATTGGGAAAGATTCCTTGAGGCTGTTGATTGTCATGCAGCCTCTCCTGGCACTCTGCCATAAGTAAATACCTAAGTTCGTGGCTGTGACATTTGTGACAATACTGATGTGACAGCAGTGACAAGTTGGAGGGGAAGCAGCAGCAGTGGGCTTGAGGTGGCCTTTGCACTCCAAATGCAGCTTGTTTGCTGAATATAGAGCCTATTTTTTTCTTTTCTTCATGCCTTATAGCCCTGCTTTCTTTAAGCCATCTTCTCCTGTGGCTATGAAGTGATGAAAGGAGCTTTAGAGAGTTCAGTGCATGATGTACATGCCCACTCCTGTTGGGTGAGGATGGAAAAGGCACACCAAAGAGATAAGTAGGTTCTTCTAGTACTGTTTTTGGTAATAGAAGAGGACAGACATCAGTTGCTCAACCAGATCTTTCCCCACACTTCATGATTACAGGGATGTAGAATGGAAGCAATCAACTTGTTTCTTTAGTGAGTATTGCTTTCCCTTGGTAGGAATTGCATTTTGTGTGGAAGTTTAGCTACCTAGACAGTTTTGATTTCTCTAGAGGAAGACTTTTTACCTTCCTGACATCCTGTAAACTCACGGAGAGATGGATTCCTTGAAATGACAGAAGACTGCTGGAATTCCCAGTAAAGTGTGGAGAGATCACCAGAGACAGGGTTTTCTACAAACATAGACACAGGTCAAGCAACTGTTCTGTGTAATTCTGGCTGGGTTATGGGGCCCTAAAGGGAAGGAGTAGGACCTGTCATGTGTACTGAAATGACATTTATATGTTATCGTTGTTGCAAGAAGAGAACAGCTTGCTATACATATGTTACTTGTTAGGGCTTGAGCTTCCATAGGTATGTTCTGAAGCTCACACTCCTCAGACTTCACAGTGTTTGTATTTAGAGTAATATACCATTCAAAAGTAATTCAGAACAGCAGCTAGAAATAAAAGCACCTGCCAACTTCATAAAATGCTGAATTGCCACATCTAATGGTGTGGCTGTGTATTGTTAAATTGGTAGTATAGAGATGCTAAAAGCAAGTTTGACATTGGTTATGGTGAATAGCATGGAAGCTTTCTGTGACTGCTGATGGTGATTATGGGCTGATAAAGTGTGGTGTAATGTGATATCTCCTAACCAAAACTGCCACACTACTAAAAATAAGCTCTAGAAACTCTGATAGAGTATGGTGAGCACCTTAGAGCACTAGTTCACTTTTACAACAGTGTTTCTAAAGTCATTCCTGATCCCTTGGCTGTCAACATGGTTGTTACACATGGCTGCAATAAATCTGTGGACCAGCCCTAATGAAAAGAAACTGTTGAATTAGCAATTTTATGCATTTGTATTGTTAATTTTAAGAGTTTGAGGGCTGGCAGCAATCACTTGACATAGAAGCTGGAGAGTTGTATTTATGTAGGATACCTGTAGTAACCTGAGTATTTTTCCTAGAAGTTTAGAATTACAAAGCATGAACAATCCACTGGCAAAGAGGTATGGTCAGTCTGTGGTATGTTTTCAGGCTGGCTACTTTGGTTGAAATATCTCAGTAACTTTTTATAAGATTTAGCAATGGAAACAAGAATCAAAAAAAAAAAAAAAATCCAAAAGGAATTAGTTGTAATCTATGGCAAATAATGCTTCCTGGCAGAGTTCTGACCTTCTTTGAAGAGAAGGACCTGCTGATGTTGAAGGAACTTGAATGTTTTTTTCCACTCTGTGTATAGAGTAGGGGGTCTGGCTAATGGATGCAATTGCAACAGACAGTCTGTATGACTGCATCAGATTGATTAGCTGGGTCCTGGTTACTGCTGCGAGTGGTGATTATGCCAGTACAGCTGCTTTCTCTTTTTATGTACTAATTACCACACGCACGGATGTCATCACCCTTTACACTGCATGGAGTTGTCCCATTAGCGTGGGAGTGGGAAGCAGCAGGGGAGGGGAGCTCTTCAGCGTGACAAGCTGTTTAGAATTGAATGGAATGGAGTGGAATGATGAAGCAACTATTCTGATGCAGAATTTTAAAGCTATCTTGTCTTTGAGATTCAGCCCTCAGCCAGCACTTGCAGGTTGTCAAAAGCAGACTCATGTCCTTGGAGGAGCATTTTCCATGGGGTGCTGGAAAATGCAGCACCCCAATGGAAAATGCAAAGCATTTACTGCAAAGCAGTAAAGCTCAGCTGGAGTCAGCACGTCTCCTGCCTTGGCATGGCTGGTTACAGAGTGTGTGGGACAACAGCTGTGCAAGCTGACCTGCCAACTGGGGAGAGCTTGCTGCCAGGCCAGGAAGGTGGTGGCTTCTTGAGATGTGACAAAGCCATTCTCAGGAGAAGATAAACTGTTTCTGACTTGCCAAAAAAGGATATGATGGAAGACCCTTGCAGTCTTGAGAGATTGAGAATGCTTATTTTATGAATTTATTCTCCTGGTTCCGGCAGACCCCTCCCTTTCCCCTCCTTCCTCCTCCTCCTCCAAATCCAATCTTCCCATCAGAGTGCACCATAATCTCCATGGTAACAGGTGTTACCATCGTACATCTGATTCCCCCCCTTCTGTTTCTCCCTTTGCCCTTGCCTCCCTGCTGCCCTAGCAAACAAGGCAGGGCAGGGGAATGGAACAGACATGACAGAGATGGGTAAGACCTAGATAAACCCCTAAAGACCTGATCCTTCCACCCAAATGCTGAGCTTCTCTGAATACACTAACTGCTGGGTGATAGCCAAGGCAAAGAGTGGCCAGCTTCTGTCGTAAAGCTGTTTTTCTCGTCTAATGTGGCCTCCTTGGAGGAGCAGTTAAATTTGTTACTGGTGATGAGAAATAATGTAGCTATATTGTTTTGCTCTGATTTACTTTGTTTGCATATAGGATGGTCAAGATGAAGGTTCTGGGTACTAGCTATTGGAGGGCACATAGTTAAGTAATCCCTGCCTCAGGCTTCTCAAAATTTTTAGAGAAGATGGGCAGTGGGCAACAGAGCTATGGAGAAAAACAGCCCTAGTTTGTTATGATAGCTGATGAGTCCCATCCTAATGGTTTCTAATTATTTACTTCAAGTCACCTCAGCAGTGCAGTAGTGGTTGATCTGCATTCCCATCAACCTTCATCCTGTTGTTCCAGCATACCATCATTCCCTTCCCTGCTTACTGGTTCACCACCATCCCCTTTTCTGTGGAGTCTGGAGGGAAGGTTTTCTGATGGATGGATGGATGCTTGCCCACCAGAAAATCTAATGAAAATCTATCTTTCACCTTGGATTTATCCCATTGAAAATCCAGATTCAAAGTCTATGTTACTTGCAGTGATGACAGGTCTAAATACTAGCTAAATTTCTGCAGGAATTCTCTTAATGATTTGGTCTTTTAAATGCAGTCTTGAGTCCTACCGTTCCGAAGTCCTGATACTTTAATGGCCCAGTACGCTGAAGCATCTTGTCCCTGTCTATTCTTGGTAGCCAAACTGACTCATTACTGTTTTTTCTATTTCCCATGCCTTTGTTTTTATGATTTCCATGTGTCATATTTTTGGGCTAAATGGATTGTTGTCAGTATACCCAGTTCTGGTTGCTGGATGCTCCACAGCTGTGTGCCAGTCAGCCTGGTAAACATTTAGGGGCACATGTATGTGCATTTCTAGCAGCTGCTTACTCTCACTGCTGATTTAGTGGTTTCTTGCAATATCCTGTAAAGTGACATGTCTCTATGGCCATCTGTGTTGCTGCAGGGGAATTACACATTTGTTTGAGCCTCCTTGGCTCTCCTGCCTTGTATTGTCCTGTCAAGTAATCTCCTGTTATTGTTGCAGAGAGTTTTCAACGTTCTGTACCCAATGCCTGCTGACCAGAGAAGACACGTCAGCATAAACTCTGCTCGCTGGCTGCCTGAGCCGGGCCTGGGGTTGGCGTATGGCACCAACAAAGGGGACCTGGTGATTTGCCGACCAGAGTAAGTGCTTGCTTTACATGGAGATACTACATAGAGATATAAATGCTTTGGCCATTCTGTTCTCAGGGTAGTGGGGATAACATGGCTTTTCTTGTGCTTGAGGGATCCAGAAACCCCAATTCCTAATACTTCTTTTGGACTACCACAGTGTTTACATGAGTCTCTTAAAATCAGTGTTTGTTTTGCTGATGGTAAACTTCGGAGACTGTTTGAAGTACTCTCATTAGCTCATGTTATTTCCCATGTCTTACTAGGATTTCTGGATCCTTTATTTCTAATATGATACCGCAGTGTCTTTCAGCCTCTCTGGATTTATAGACTTCTAAAGATTTACAGTGACAGGAAATTTGAGTTAGTAATATGCTTGCTCTCCTCAGCTTTCAAGGACCTCTTGAAGTCCACCAAACAGGTTGAAAGCTGCTGACATAGAATTATCAAATACTTGTAACAGTATTCAAGCAAGAGATTCCATGAACTGCAAAGATTTTTGTTATGATTATGAGCAAGGCAGTGAATGATTTTGGTGTCCTCAATTAATGCCCAGTGGTGTGACATGTAGATTTCAGTTCTCTTTAATTTGTATAGAGCTGTGAAAGGTGTAACTTTCCCTTTGTAAGCTTACAATTCAACACAAGCTAATTTAGATGTGGTCTTACAGATGATGACAGTGAAACATAGTGCTTTCAGTGTTCTTGTCTGCATCATACTTTTGTTTGAGACCCTTCTCTCCATTGTGTTGTCAAGGTGTTCTTTTGGAACTGTGTTTCTTTTATGCTTCAGGAACACTTGAGGGGTTTCTCTGCTTCAGTTATGTCCTGGTACTAAACTACCTTGGTATTCTTTTGGGTTGTGCTTCACATGTTGAAGTTCCTTGGAACTTAAAGCTGGCAGCTAGAAACTTGCAACACTGCTGGTGATGGTACCACATGCATGTGAACTCCATCTGTTGTGCCATGACATCAGGCATGTGGTGCTTGAGGAGAGTCATATTGTCAGTTTAAAACCACCAGCTTAAATCAGAATAAACATATACAATTGTAACAGTGACTAATTCGGCACAGCCTACTGGTGAAATCTGTGGTTGGAATTCAGATTGGACCAGTTTTGGTAGTACAGAATGCCAGTGCTTTTCAAACAGCCCTCTTGTTCTTTTGAACATAATCTTTCCTCAAGGCCTTATTTATATGTGAAGTTCTACAAGATATTGTTATGGAATAAGCTATAATCACTCTCTTTCAGGATAAGTGGTTTTCTTTAAGAATAGTTGCTGTATTTTCTAAGCAGAATAATTATTCAAGAATAATGGCTCTCTTCTTGAACTTGAGAGTTATTCTAAGTTATTTTCAGTATAGAAAAATGATGAAGATCTAGTCTGCTGATTATAGTTCATGAGATGAACTTGGATGAGAACCCAGGGAAATGAAGTCTCCCTAAAGGTGGATTCTTTGATTGAATGCTGCAGAGTCAATCTTGGTCTGGATGTCCTGGCTTCACACACCCCACATTACATTTCCACTCCAGTGCTTGCAGTACCCCAAAGCTGAGTGGCATGTCTTTTCTTGGCACCTTACTAATTAAAGACTCGATATGAACACTTCCACGGTATGTTATGGAAGCACAGTCAGCCCTTCTGCAACATCTGTGTAAAACCTTAGCTACCCATGTTAATTATGCACAATTCCAACAAAAATAGATGTTTTGTACGTGAACATGAAACAAGGTGGCTGTATAGGTGGGAGATTTATGGAGGGGTTGACAAAAATGCTTCAGCAGGTTTCCTGCTGGTGGATTGGAGTGATTGATGCTTCTGGTGATAATTGTAAACATCACATGGACTGGTGGGTTCTTTCTGGAAGAGGACACCTGATGTGTTCTGTTCTCAACTGCACCATTTTATAGACCAACAACAGTCAAGAGTGACTTGTAAACCTCAGCACGACGGTGTAGATACTCACTGAGCTGTATAATTTGCACAGAGGTTCTAACATCAGAATACAAAGGTGAGCGAGGCTCTCTCAGAGCAGAAGTGGCTTGCAGCTGTGGTGTCTGTCCCAGATCTACTTGACAGATCCTTAGAGAAAGCAAAAATCCTGACATGTGGATGCCATCTCAGTAGCTCTTGGCTTAATAAACTTGGTTTGAGATTGGTATGTGTATTGACTTTAACTTGAGAAGTGAGGGAGAAAAACGAAAAATATTTGTGTGGTTTCCATACACAGTAATACAGTGGAAGACAAATACTAAATACAGGATTCAGCAATTCATAGAATACTATATGGAGGATAGCCTAGCAAACAGCAGGGATCAAGAAAACACTGTACTGCTGAACCCCCCCCACTGGTCTAATTTGGCAAAGAAAACTGTGGTCAGTAGCAAACAACAGAGATTATTATAATTCCCTGGGTCTTAATTCCCATATACAATGGGGGCATTTGAAACCAAGTGCTACAGGAATCACATAAACAGATTGAAATAGCAGCTGTTCCTCAAATAGCGGATTTAAATGAGTAGACTGGAAGTACAAGCTGACCAAAAAAAAAAAAAAGCGTAACTTGAAGCTCCATGAACTCGTGATGGGACACTATGCAAGTAGTTCTTCCAGCATTCGAAAGAAACACTAGTTAAAAATGGAAATGGCAAAGTCAGATTATGTTGGCAGTCCATAATTGTAATCTCAGTACACAAACTTACAGTGTATATTTTGAAGGTAAGTAAAATTAAAACCATGGAAAGTGGGATTGAATGCATTGTGATTTGACTAAAGTAGAGTACAGTTGGTTGTATACCTGTCCTTGAGAATTTTACGTATTTATTTCTAATTAAAGGGTCAGCTAAGGATTTGCTCTAGGTCTAACATGTCTGTGTTTTAGTAAGGCAGTTTCTATATATGAACTACAATAAATCTGGTTAATTTGTGAAGAATTAGGATTAGAACAAGATAAGGAAAAGAGCAGGTGAAGTCCTGGCTAAAGGAAAGAATACAACATTATTTTCATCTGGACTCTGTCACAAAAGAGGTCATTGGACTTCTTTAAAAAACCAGTTCTGGAACTGGTTGATTAATACTATTTACACTAATGGCTTGTAAGGGTGCACTGAATAAATTTGCCAAGGATGTGACATTAGCTTTGTCATTGCAGAGAAATATCAAAGTATTGCGCAGGAATTGGATTGCTCTGAAAGTGACTGGAGATATAGAAATGAGAACTTTACAGTACAAAGTGCACTTAGTGACTAATTACACTGAGTTCAGTAGATAAAATGATGGAGGAGGAGAAAGACCTGAGGTTTTCGTTGATTGTAGGTGATTAAGCCATCAATACATGAGGCTGTAAGAAAAAATTTAGTTCTAGGATGAGATAAAGATACTTAACAGCAGAGATGGCAAAATATTAATATCAGTGTAGAAGAAGCTAGATATATAAGCTAGAATAGTTTAAAATTTGCCTTTTAACTGGCACAGTAGCTTAGAGCACTTGATAGTGGGGTAAGGGGAACATTTTATCTAGGAAAACCTGCAGTGTGGGGTCTTTATCAGGACTAAAAAGGAAAGATTAAGGAGGGGGTTATATAGCTTTCCATAAATATCCAAGAAGAGAGAACTATTTAAGGTTGAAAGGGACCATTGGAAGTCATCTAGTCCCACCTCTGGTCAAGCAGCATCCCTTACAGCACCTAACTCAGGATAGTTACCAGATGGCTTTTTAATATCTCCAGGGAAAGAGACTGTGAAATCTCTCTGAGCAACCTGTTCCAGTGCTTAAGAAGTCCTTCCAATAAAGGACAATAAAGAAGTTCTTCCTCATGTTTTGGTGGAACTTTGTGTTCCAGTTTGTGCCCATTGCTTCTTGGCCTTTTGCTCAGCACTGTCAAGAAGAACCTGGCTCCATCCTCTTGACACCCTCTCTTCAGTCCCCTGGTCATCACTGTGGCCCTCCACTGGACCTGTTCCAGGAGCTCCATGTCTCTCTTGTCCTGGACACAGTGCTCCCAATGTGGCCTCACCAGGGCTGGGTAGAGGGGCAGGGTCACCTCCCTTGACCTGTCAAAGAGCTGTTAAAGCTCTTCCCAGTGCACCCCAGGATACTATTGCCCTTCTTGGCCACAAGGGCATTGCTGGCTCAGGGACAGCTCAGTTGTTCACCAGGACCCTCATGTACTTCTCCACAGAGCTGCTTTCCAGCAGATCAGCCCTCAGTCTGTGCTGGTGCATGGGGTTTTTCTTTCCCAGGTTCAGGACCTTCACATGCCTTTGCTGAATTTCATCAGTTCTTCTCTGCCCATCTCTTGTTCCTGTCGAGGTCCTTCTGAAGGGCAGCCCAGCACTCAGGCATATCATCCATACCAGTTTTGAGTCATCAGTGAACTTGCTGAGGAGGCATCTGCTCCTTCACCCAAGTCATTGGTGAATAAATTAAACAGTACTGGGCCCAGTATTAAGCCTTAGGGGACACCACTAGTGACAGGCTTCCAACTGCACCCCGTGCCACTGATCATGACCCTCTAAGACCTGTCATTCAGCCACCACAAAACACCTCTCCGTCCTCGCATCCAGCCTGCGCGTCCCAAGTCTGCCTATGAGGATATCATGGGAGATAGTGCTGCAAGGCTTGCTTAAGTCAAGTTAGACAACATCCACTATTCTTCCCTCATCTATCCAACCAGTATTCCCATTGTAGAAGGCGACCAGGTTAGTTAAGCATGATTTCCCTGTGGTGAATCCATGCTGACTATCCCAACACCTATATAAATGGAAGTATTTCAGCTGTCATCCAGGTGAGCATATTGCCACCTGACTTCTTCAGTAGTGGGTAATGAGGCTAGCAGTTTGTAGACACATAAATATATATATATATGCTTTTTATTAGAGAGCAAAGAGGCACAAATTGACTATGACTAGGTCATGACTGCAAACTAGAGGAAGGTGGCAACCAGGTGATTTCTGCAATAGCCTGTACTTTGGTTGGGTGGATGCAAGAGACTCAGCTGTTTGGAAATGCAGCTCGGCTTGCAGAGAAAAGTGTATGACTTGAATACTTGTGACTGAGGGTGAGACTGAACTGCTGAGCCATGAGGCAGGTTTTGGTATTTTAAACCCAAGGTTCCCATCTTAACAGGTGTTGACAAGTTGGCTCTCAGATCTGTTGTGCTCTAGGGAGGTGAGAGCAGGTTTGTATGACCTGTTAAAAACTTTGTGTACTTTTGCCTCTAAATCTAAGTCTCTGAGGAATGGTCTGTGTGAAAGAACCCTGGGGGCTGGATTCCTGTGGGACAGGAACTCAGCTTTTAGTACTTTTCACAAGTCTGATCTTAGAGCTGGAGCAAGAGGACTCAAGTCTGTGGTTAACAGGCAAATGCTGATAAGAGAGTGTTGGCTCAGATGTGGCTTGGAAACAGGTTGCAGTCTGTACGAGGTTGTGACAGCCTTTTTCTTTTCTGAGGGTCTTGTAGTTCACTCCTGTCACGGTTGCAAAGTGGTAGACCTGCATACACATTAAATCACAAGTCAGCTGTCTGGTTGCACACGGCTTCACATTAACACGTGGCAATCTGTGCTTTTTGGATTTAAGATGAATTTGTGTTCAGTCCAGAAGTGTGGTATTGAAAGGCTCTGAGGCTGCCATGTTTTCAAGGATGGGCACCACTGAGCTAAATCAAGACACTAAATTGGTAACAGTGATATTCACTGGAAGAGCCAGATCACATACAAACAGGAATCCCTTTAGGCACACCACGTGAGGTAGTGTGCTCCATTTAGGAAGTGAAGTGAGCTACTGTGTACTACTCAACTGTGGCCTGGAGATCAGTCATGGGAAGTGATACAGAGCAGTGTGAATTCCCCCCACTCCTCTGTTGTCCTGCTGCACACTGACTTTTCCACGTGGCTACTAGTGTTTTTTTAGCCTTCCCAAGAATGTTTTTCCCCTGCTACATGCTACCTGACATCCTTTGTAACCATGACCAGTAATAATCTTCAATAAAGTTTTGTACATCTTTCTTGACTCTGCATACCTCAAGGTTTGATTCAGTTTCTGAATCTTTGGGTTTGCAGCATGGAAATGTCTGCATTCTATGAATGTCTGCATTCATGAAATGTCTGCATCTATGTCTGTCTTACATGGTAGAAACACCTCTACTGAATTTAAAAGGAATTTGATCCCTAATGCTCATAACCTTTCCTATCCTGTCACATCCCAACAAGAGCTTTCCCATTTGGAAACATCCCTGGTGGGGCATCTCAAACATGAACTGACTTGTGGAACATAAACAGGTGAGACCAAAAGTAGTGAGGAGCAGACTGTATGTTGCCCTTTGCTGGTTTTGCTTGTGGAGGACTGCCATGGGAGAAAGGCAGGGGATCAAAATATCAATCGTTTGTTGTTTCATCTTGAGTGTCCTCTCCCCTGTGCTCAGGAGCAGGTTCTGAAAGGGCTCAGTGCTCACATGCTTTTACAAATACTATTCCAGAAACCTCACTGTTCTGAGAAAACTTCAAAACCAAGCTCTTGAAGCACCTTGTCTGCTTTGTAATGCAGGCATCCACAAGAGAGGAAGGATTTCTTCAGCAGTCAGAGCCTCTGGTAATGGAATTCATATACCCCTGAAGATGCATCTGGTTCAGAGGCAGCATCCCTTAGATTTCTCTCATTGGGAAGTAGGTGTGGAGAGTCTGAAACTGATTCAGTGCTATTCAGTGTGCATATTTTAATTCTTTGTGATGAGATCTGCCTCTAACATGAAGTTATTCCAGGAAAATTCTCTTTACAATAAATTCCTATGCTTTGCAAGTGATCATTGCATTTATCTGTGCCAATCTTTTTTTTTTCCTCTGAGAATGGCATATCCTCCCATCTACTAATGGGGACAATGTGTCTACATCTAGTTATCAGCATTGGTAAAGAGATGGTAATCTATGCAGCTGCCTGGCACGTCATGTCTCGCCACTGGCTGGCTCCATTCCTCAGGCTCTGCAGCCCCCAGCCATGATGCCCCCAGCAGCATAAGCCACATCCTTTGCCTCTTAAGGATAGCTTCTGGAGGATGGCGTAAACAAGGAGACAGAAGGAGGAGCTGTCTTCCCTCATGTGTAACCAAGAGATGTTAGTAACCCTGTGTAGGGAATATTCTCTCTCACAGCTGTTAACTGGGGTAGCTGGAGATACTGTCTACGTCTGAGTCCTCCCTGCAAATGGCCTTTTGAAAGGCAGCATCTGCACGGTCTCTTTAACAAGGAAATGAATGTGTGTCCTGGACTTCTGCTGCCTGTTAACCACAAGATACATTGAATTTTCTAAATGAGGGTAAAAGATGCTTTTGATTGATAAAAGGACTGAAAAGGCGGGAAGATGGCCAATTTTGCACTATAGATGCATCCTGAAAGCTTGCATTTGGATTTTGTTATTCATGCATTTAAGAAAAAACTAAATTAATTATTTCCAAATTGTGCAGGGAAGCCTAGGTAACCTCAGTGCCAAGAGGCTTGGTCATTGCAGATGCAGAAGCAGAGTGCTAATGTGGAGGCTTGAAACAGGATTTCAGTTCTGATACCATTTTTTATTCTGTTTCTATTTCCTTTTTTGTATGTGAATGGGATATCCAGTATGACTGAGGGCATTAAATGAAAGTTGCCCTCATAAAATTCCACTTAATATGATTCCTAAAGATAAATTGTGAGAGCTGCTTTAAGTCTTCAGTTATTATCAAGTTAATTTCCCTCACCCAGTTCTTCAGAATATGCTGTAGCATTGTCTACTTAGTGACATTTATTTTCCACCATGGGAAAGGGAACTTACTACAGAGCTCTGTGTTAAGGAATTGTAACCTGGTACTTACCAGTTTGTGTCCTGTGTCACTAGCCTTCTGCAGGTCCTAACTCGTTCTCAGTTTGAGTAGCACTCTTTGTAAGAGCACAGCCATATGCTGTAAAAACAGTTACCAAATGCTTCACTTATATCTATTCAGATCATACCTGCCACCTTTTCTTCCTGTACTTTTTTCTAATTCTATCTTCAAAAGCAGTTAAATTTCATGCAAGCAATTATTTTACTTACTGCCTACTGCATGTGGCTCACTCTTTCATTGTTTCAATATATCTTCTTTTTTCTATTTGTTATATTACTCTCCTTAACGATAAAAGTCACACTTAGAAGATGGTAATAGTTTTAGACAGTAATAGTATGGCTTTCCTTTTGAAGAATGGTGCTAAGTTGACTTTTTTGCCCTTTTGTCATTTCCTCCTTTTTTTTTTTTTTTGGTAAGGTATTAAATAACAGGTGTGAATGACTCAGAAAAGTTAACTTTTAAAAAATTTTCTAAATGAGTGCAACTAGTTTATGTCTGCCATATTTCTTACTCCCTAATTACACAAGTACACTTGGACATTTTATAAGTGGAAACTTCAGAGAAGAGAGTTCAGTGTCTTGTCCACTTTGAAACATCATTGATTTTTGTTGTTAGCCTCACAAATGAATGGACCTTTTTTCATTCTAATACCATTTTCCTCATGTTTATTTTTAGAATGTCTTCTCCCTCTCTTGCAGCACAAGTTCATCCTGCTTTCTTAAAACCTTTCTTTTCTCCACGGATCTATACTAGACCTTCCTTGTTCATTTGTTTACTTCCTTGGCTTTCCAATAAGATTTTCTTTAATTTTCCGGTCTTTAATCCATATTATTTATGGAGTTTTATTTGGTGTCCCTTATGCCTGTTTTTTTCCAGCAGGACTCTGCTAATGAATCCAGCTAGCAAATAAAACAACCAATTTTTTGTTCATTTTCTTTCCCTATTTTAAATCCTTCTGCAAATGGTTTTAACTCAATGTCTACAAACTGTGAGTAATTGGAGTAATAATTGGGGATTTGGGGTTCTTGATGATTTTCTTTTGTTCCTTTTTTTTTTGGAGGAGGTTTTCCCTGTATGCCAGACAGAATACTTTTTAGTTGCCTAATTCCAAAGATGCTGAAGATTAAAAATATAAAACTTGGCTTGCACTGTGGATCTCACTGAGATTAGACCAAACCAAGATCTTGGTTCTGGAGCTTGGCAGCTTTGTGTGTGCACATTCCAGTGTTCTATTAAAAATAAGCATTAGCTATGCTTGCTGATTTTAAACATTTATTTTGAAGTTGCTTTCTCCCATTGTAGATGCATTTTCCTGGTTTAGTTTGCCGGTGTAATATCTACAAAACAAGCCTACTTCATCAATGTTAGTTTCTGCTAGAACAGTAATGACAATTCAAATATGACTAAAGAGTGGCTTTGGCTCTGAACACTTGCAGCAGTTTAAGATGTTTTAAGGCCTTAGAAGGCTGAAACAATTTGTACTCCCTCAAAGACTCCTAACATCCTAAATTGTCTACGCCACTGGAAGAGCTGATAGATCATAAACAGCTTAAGATATTTTGAGGGTTCAAAGCTTATTTGGAGTGTAGTCTGCCTGTAATCACTTTAAGCAATTAACAAGCCTTTAGGTTTTTAGAGGACTTAAGCAAGTTATCCATCTTTAGAGCTGGGTGTATGATCATATCAAGCTGAATTGTGCTTGTTTGAAGACCTTTAAGCTGCATGTTCTGGAATCTGTTATTTACTTTCCAGAGGGGTCCCTACCTGGTGCTTGATGTGGTTGGAGCCAGATAGCAAAGGATACCATGGCATACTGGCAAGATTTAGTGAGAAGGAGATCAGTGAAAATTCAGGAAATTCTTACTTGGTCTATTTCTGCCTTGTTTATTCCAGGCTATTTGGCCTGGGTGCTGTGCTCTTTTTCTCGTAAACATAATACAAGTTACAACTTCCTATGTCATGCTGTATTTAAACACATTGTGTTTACATGAATGCAGTGTAAAAAAATTCTGAGAAAATCACTTTTAAAAACTGTTGTGATGTTTTGGCAGAAAAACGAGGGCTGTCTGAGAGGGACTTTTCTTGTCCTTATTCTCAACACAAGGTTTTTCTGTGCAGCCTTGCATTCCTTAAGGGCAGCACTCTCAACCTCTCTATTTGTACTTGAGTCCCAAGATAATCAAACATCCACAATTTCATACTAAACTCTTTTCTTTCTGCTCTGTCATTGTCTTGGTGCTTAATTTCCATTTGTTACTCCTGTTGGATGTATCGGAAGAGTGATTCTTAATTGAAGACTTTCTCCCATGGAATATAAGACAAATTCCACTTAATGCTTTCTGGTGGTGTGTCATCCATTTCAACTCATTTTATGGGTCTGCTTATCTTTTACATGCCATCTGTAGGTAGCTTGCAAATGCTGACTCCTGGAATTCACTTCGTTTTTAGCTGTAGTGGTCCTGTGGATCAGAAGAAACTATTCTGTTTGGGTTCTTCTTATTGTATTAATCTCTGTTTTCTTTCATTCCCTCTTTTCTCTCTGAGGTATCTACCAGCTTATCTGACTGATGACTCTCTTCTTTAGCTGAGATACCAAAATTTTGCTCAGGGAAGATGTGCCTTCTATCTAAATCTTCCCCACTACAAGATCATGGATTGGATCTAGCCCTAGGTGCCCACTGTTAGGGCAGAACAAACTTGTGTGTGTTCACATTGTTGAGAGAGAAGAGAGCTACTGAATTAGCTACTAGTGCCACCAGCTTTATCGGGCTGACCTCATATTAATGGTGTGAGTTTGAATACAACATCTTCGAAAATCCCAACATTTAACCCAGCTGGCAGGACTGCACAATCAAATGAACAGGACCGGTCATCTCACAAAGTGTTCCAAATTGAGTTGGCGCCCTGCCTGAAGTGGGCACACAGCTACCAGCTGCACCAAGCTGCTTGCTGTCCTGCTTCTGCAGCACTTTGGACAATTCAAGTAGGTGTCAGGATATGTTTCTGCATGGTTGCTGGTTTTCACACAGGTAAAATTTGCAGGATTTTGAAAATTAGTGGGTTGTATCAGTGTAAGGAGTAAAAATGAGACTGCTCTTAGATGCATCATTCATCTCAATGTGATGAACAGTATAATATCATACATCATTTAAATATCTGTGGTTGTCGATCATAAACTGCAGATCTTGTGCTCTGTGAATTCCTGTACTCGATCTTGTGCTCTTCCCCTGGCTATATACACATGGGCTGGTGCCAGTAAAGGTGCCACCTCTCCTTGGTCAAAGGGAATTACTGCCCTGCAGAATTACTCCAGAAATCCCGTTTGCTGGTTCTGTACAGTTTGCACTGCAGCCAATTTTCACTTGGATTTGTCTCTGCACGTGGTTCATCGCCTGCACAGAAAGCTAAATATTTATGAAGTAAGGCGTTAGAAATTATTGTTTTCCTATCCAGGCAGCTGCTGGGAGTGCCAAACTTCGCCTTGTACTAACAATACCGTTGCCTAGCTAATCATGGGAGCTAGGGATGGACTTGCTGTGCTGATCATCACCATGCTGGCAGAAGAGATAATGAGCTGCTGACAAGGATGCATCTGGAATCTGGCCAGCATTGCATTGCACTGCACAAGATAACTGTGTGCTGCTTCTTCCTTCCCAAACCAGGACAATAGATTCCTGTTCCTTAGCATACTGTCACCTTGCTCTCTTGTAGCTCACTCTAGATCCTTGATACAGTTTGAATGGCTTAAGAATGACAAGTTTACACAAAGGGAAGAAAGCATGTCTTGAGGAATTCAAATCCTTTGAAACTAATCTGGTTTTGTATGCTTGCATTTAGTGATCTTGTATGGACAGCATATTTGAGAAGTCAGCTTTAAGGAGTAATTTCTTTTGTGGAGAAAGCAAACTTGGCGCGTGAAAATCAGGTGGATTGCATGGCATCACTGTGCAGATTCCTTTCTGTGTTGGGCTTGCCACAATCTTCATTCTGGTAATGAGGTTGTGCTGATAATTTTAGATGGGATTGCAGGCAGCAATGTCGTAATCAAAATGTAATTCGGTATTACAGCAAACAAGTGGGCTGCTGTTGGACCTTTCCATGTGTCAGGATTTGAAAGAGGAGAGCAGTGCATTTGCTCATTGCCACTGCCTTCTTCAGATTTCACTTAAATCATCTCATGATGATTTAAGTGAAAAGGTAGTAAGTGCTATTTATGCCTTCCTGGACATGCATACACTACTTGCAAATTATGGGTTGTTTTGTCTTGCTGTCATGCTCCTGAGCTGTATTGTTATGGTACAGTTGGGGAATTTTCATCCTAATCCCTCTTCCTCTTCAATTCCCAGTTTTGAATATGCGTCCTGGGGGGTTACCCAGATGTCCAAGTGCATATGTGCTGACCTTGTGCTTTGTCAATTTACCCTTCAAATACTGGTTAAGCAAATGCAGTAAATTGTATTTCAGCTTTCTTGTCATATGTTAATAATGTTGTCATTAATTCCTAGTACTTGGTTTTAGATTCTTCCTGGGGACCCAACTGAGCCCTGTAGGTAATACCTCCATGCAGAGGGAGAGGCTGTGCTGTCTATGTTGTTGGCTCTTGGTACTTAACAGGCTCCACTCTGAATCCTTATTTGACTTTCAGCAAAGCCTGCAAGTCTGTGCCCGTCATCCTCTCCAAGCTCGTTAATAATGTGAGCTGGACACAAGTGTGAAGGAAAAGTCCATCTCAGAACAGATCCCTGCTGGGAAATCGAGGCTGTGAGCAGCTCTGCTTGTAACAAAGCTAATGGAAATTTCCAGGGAGGGCTTAGAGAGCTTAGTGACAGCCATAAAAGGAAGAAAGTAAGAACCTGACTAAGTGGACTTCACTGTCCATGACTGACACGGTGTGGAGAATTGCAATTTTTCACCCTAAAGCCCTGGGCAATAAATGTCCTCTTTACTGCATCCACATCCAAGTGGCAATGTGCTCTATGCTACACAGAGCTTCTACCTTATGCCTTGAAAAATGTAAAGTGCTTCTAGCATTTCTATGTCTAGAGTTTGATGAAGCAAAAGTTAAATGCTTACATTACCTGAAAAATATTCATTTCTTTAGTGTAAGCTCTGCTTCTTTGGAATGAATCGTCAGGCCTTGATTTGCAAATCTCCTGGGAAACGTACTGTGAAAGGCTGCTCATTTACAAAATTCAAGCAGTATTTTGCAATGGGAGCTAGAAAACCTTCAGGCTTTCTGAAAAGGGAGATTGCACTATTTTAAATAGGTGTGGCTAAACCAGAGGAAGTGTTAAGCTTAAGTGAAAATCTGATTTAAACCAAGGTAATGGTGGTTGTCGCACACATCTTGTTGTGTACTGAAGTTGGATTAAGGTGCAATTATGTGATCAAGTTTCCAATGCAAGCATGGTGTTAAAACTGGCATTTAGACCACACAATAGTAGTATTTCTTTGATGAAATTTCGATTTATTAAGAAGATAAATTACGATCTTCATATAAAATGTAGTGCCCAACCACTGCAGTCTTTTAAGTTCAGGTGTATGCTCTCCTCACTGTATCTTGATGCAGTCTGAAATACCTCTTTTGTAGGCTCAATCAATCATCTAAAGGCTGGCAAACCTAGTCAGGAGCAATCTTGATACTGATCTTAGGGCTGTGAAGAGACCAGTGTGGGCTCCAGGTCAGAGATACAGATGCATACAAAAGAGGACAAACATGGTGCTGAGGGCCTTTTGGCTTAGAGTCTTTTGCAAGAGGTAGAGTTGGGAAAGGGTAGGTTGCATAGCTGGCCAAAGGAAGCTGCTACTGCTGACAGGTAGCAGTGAAGATGCTTGCTGCTGCAGGGAGTGCCAGCTGTTTATTCTGAGCCACTTCTTTTGCCCAGCAGGGAGACACACTCAGACCAAACTAAAATGCCAGGTTAAAGTGGTGCTGAGAGTGTTGAACTCCCATCGTGGCCAAGTGTAGTGACCTTGGCTTAAGCCTGTTTATTGGCGTTCCCACAGTCAGTAGCCAGAGCAGTGGCACCATCTGCTACAGGCCCTCCTTCTAGGGAAGGAAGGCAAAACCCTTGATTCTCTGGCAGTAAAGGAGTAGCTAATAGGATCGTGTCAGCAAAGCTCAGTTGATAAATGGCAATGTTTAAAACCAATGCGAAAAGTTATGTATTAAATGGAATGCCTGTTGATTTCACCATGTGCAAACTGACAGCATGGAGTAAGAATGGACTGTGCTGTCCAACAACCCGACTGTACAGTAGTGAGACTCTGCAGAGTAGCTAGGAGGATGGTCAGGAGCTTTTCATCTGGTGTACTGCATGTCAGCTTGATACCATGATGCATTTGTACAAGTGAAATTGATCCCCTCCAAGAAGTGTGTGTGCAGTAGCTGGACTTTCTGTGTAGTACAGGAACATGGTGTTTGGGGGAAGAGAGGAAACACAGTATTGTCAGCTCCCATCTTGGCCTGGGGGAAGCTTTGTGGTCTTCTGGTTCTTGTCTTGGGAGCTGGCAAAGACAAGTAGGGCACACATTGGCAAGGAATACCAATCATGTATGTAGCTGTGAGGGACCATGCCCGTTCTTTGGAAAGCATGAAGATGTGTGGAAGAAGAGGGCGAAGAGCCCAGGTCAGCTTAGCTCTGTTGTGTAACAGCTGTAGATACCAAGCACACTAGACTTTTTATGGAAATTTTGACTACAAGGTCAGAAAGTCTCTCTTGCCTAGGGACTGTGCTGCTTAGCAGACAGCAAAGCGTGACAGCTAAGCCTCAGCTAGTATATTAGGCATGGGATGGAGCAGCCAGAGGGACTGGCACAGTTTTAGTGACAAGTTACCATCTTTCAGTAAACTCAGAAACCTTTATAAATCGGCATCTCTCTGGCAGCTGCTTTCGTGGGGTATAATGCAGCACAGGACTAGCTCAGCACAAAACATAAAAGCAGTGGCTGGTTACTTCCTGTAGACTCCATGTGTGATTTTTTGGCCTAATTTTGTTCTTCTCTCACCGTGGGTCCTAACTTGGGGTGCTGTCACGCTGGCAGCCTAGCCCCAGGCCTCCAGCACACACTGCTTTCCCATTGCAGCATGTCTGACCTGCAGCATCCTCTAAGATGGGGTTCTTGCCAGTTCTGCTGAGGCATCTCTTTACAGGGACAACAGTTTTTATATGTACATAAAACATCTCGTTTGTGCCTGAGGCATAACCAACTACCAACTGCTTACTGTGAATCCTTCCTTCAGATTGTGGGACTACCCCTACTTCTGAGACTGTTTGCAGGGTGATGGAAATCCAGCTTTTCAGACACAATTCCCTTCTGTCTACACAAGACTTCTTTTGTTGGTTTGGGTTAGTGCCCACTTGCCTTGCTGTGACCACTGCACAGCACTGCTAACTCTCCACCCAGCACCATCAGGTGTGTGTAGTCCAGCAGCTATGTGGTCATACACAGCACCATTTCAAAACTCCCAGGCCAGTTCACATGAGCTGTCAGCATGGTGTGGCAAAACACTGTACAGAAAGTGCCTTCCATGGTAATGCAGTCCAGAGTGCTTCTG
The DNA here is from genome assembly GCA_013397915.1 of Daphoenositta chrysoptera. NCBI lineage: Eukaryota > Metazoa > Chordata > Aves > Passeriformes > Daphoenositta > Daphoenositta chrysoptera. The sequence continues at coordinate 1,132,348 of VZRO01002622.1, forward strand.
AAGGTGGAACACAGCAGTAGCTGGGAGATCTCCATGCTGCCTTGGACTCTTAGTGAGTGCCCATCCTCTGACATTTCTGTAAGGCACAGAGTAAGCTGGATTCACTCTCACCCTCTTCTTGGTGGAATGTGTACTTACAGCATTATGGTGGTTCACTTTCTGTGATTGCCTGTAGTCTTCAGCAATGGTTGTTAACCTTTGTTCCTGTGAGTAGTAAGCCCTGATTTGGTGTACCTTTTGGGGAAATCCACTGGGAAAGGTTTCCAGAGCATTGGCTGTTCCATTATACGTAGTAGCATTAGATATAAAATTCAAATTTGGGCTTTTCAGACACACATGCTGTTGATGCAGTACAAGTTCTTCTGTGGAAACTTGTTAAAATATCCTCTACATCTGTCCTTGCTCCACAGTGGCTGTCAGTGAGAGGGATGTATAAAGATTATTTATAGGTAGAATGAGAACCATTTGCAAAGAAATTAAATGTTGAATAAGAGCAGTGTCTTACTGACCATTACCTAGTGCAGGAAGTGCCTGCAGACACCACAGGGACAACTGGTCTTTCCATTTCAATTCTTTGTTTAGTCACTTGGAGTTAGGGTAACCTGATTTTATACACACAGTTGTATGTCTTCATTTCCTGAAAATCTCTCTGCTCCCATTGCTGTGTCTTGGTGCTAATACTGAATTGAAATGAATGGAATATTCCAGAGCAATCTGGTAATACAGCACTCTGTGTTTGCAAGGTGGTTTATGGTGATGAGCCCTTTTAACCAAAATGTGAACGGAGCTAGATCTGCAGTTTCTGTAGGGCAGGAATCAACACTGTTCTTCATGTTGTGGGGATGTAATGTGTGCTAGCTTGATTAGTGTCCTGTCATTTTAATATTTTTTCCTTCTTTGGCATTTTAAGGGCCTTAAACTCTGGAGTTGAGTACCACTGGGACCAGCTAAATGAGAATGTCTTCACTGTGCATTCCAGCAGCAGGAACACTGAGCGGCCTGGGTGAGTCTCCTGGGTGTTGGGTTAGAGAGACCTGACCCTTTCTGCTGTTTTTGTTACATCTGACAGCATCGCTTCTTTGTTCCCTTACCACTGGCAGCTTTAAATTATGCAATTTTCTCCCCCTTTGATATTGCCTAGTTGGGTCACCTGGCCTTCTTCCAGCAAGTGACATTCAGTGCCCAAAAGTCCCAGTGACAGTAGAGTACGTGTCATTCAGGGCCCCAGTAACAGCTGTGGGAGGAACATGTGGGGCTTGATGCATCAAAAACACCATGTAAAGCAAATAGCCCTTGGAGGATAACTGAAGAACAGGGGAGTTCACAGAGAAAAGGGCAAATCTATGGTGCCGACCTGGTGACTGATTTTCATCTTTTTAATTGCTGGTCATGGGACAGTTGTTTCTCAGCAATAAACTCCAAAAATAAAGCTAAATCCCTTGATGGCCCCATTGGCTGTTTCAGTCTGTCCAGTGATGCACATGTTGTTGTTCTAAACACAAGGGTGATGCTGCAGTCCATTGGTTTTTGCCAGAGTGACAAGTACTTCTCCGTAAGCCAGCTGTTCTCAGCAAGAGGGTGATAGTTGTGTTTCTGAATTGTCAGCTTCAGCATCCCGAGGAAGTTGTGAGCTTGTTTACAGGGCAAATATCTGGGCTGTCCTACAGCCTTGGTCTGATTGTGGGTGAAAAATAAGCAGTAGAGATTCTTTACTCTGCTGTATGAGTGGATATTGCCACTACTTAAGCTCTTGACAGTACATACTCAGTTTGGTATAATGGTAGCTTGAAGGCAGAAATACTAGTCCAGAATGAAGGAGCTCAAAGAGAGAGCAAAAAAAGTGTAGCAGGTTTCAAAGCCTTATGAAAAAGGGTTGTGAATGAGGCAGTTTTTCCTTGTATCTCTTTATCGTTCCCAGCACTTAGAGGTCAGTTTAGAAAAGAGCGTTGTGGCATTGTCAAGATTCAGCTGTAGCATCGTACACTTCAGCTGTTCGAGTCTGGGAAGCTAATGAGCCCTGAGGTGGTTCCTGTTGTTTGCTTTTGAGAACAGAGGATTTCTCTTGTCTGACTGGAATGGGCAGAAATGCCTGCTGGAGTGCATTCATGTGTGACGCTGACAAACTAGGAAGTCCAGAGGAGGGAAGGGATACAGGTGACATTCATGGGAGTCAAAATTGCCCTGCTGACGTGCAGGAGGTTTTGCGTTTGTGCTTTTGCACTGCACGTTGTGTTGCCTCCTCAGTGCAGTGACTCCAAGACAGTCGTTCTGCAGGCTTAATGATGCTGCAGGGATATCTCTCTGTGCCTGTAAGACATGCTGCTTCTGTGGAAGGGTGAGTGGACTCTAAGACTCCATTGGCTTAAAACTCAAGAGGCCAGTGTGTATAAATAAGAGCAGGTCACAATTCCTTTCATCCCCATCTTCATAGTGGCAAGCAGGTGCCTGGTTGGAGTGGAGGCAAGAGCCTCACGTGCCTGTTTCAGTCTTGCTTGGGCATGTTAGTTACTTCAAGTGATCCTGGTCTTACTTGTTTTTTTCTCTTTTCAGAACCAGCAGAGCCACATGGAGGACAGACAGGGACATGGGCCTGATGAATGCCATAGGCCTACAACCCCGAAATCCCCCCACCTCTGTGACATCACAAGGTACCCAGACCTTGGCGCCTCAGCTGCAGAATGCCGAGACTCAGACAGAGAGGGAGGTACAGGAGCAGGAATCCGCCTCTGCAGGGACTGGTGAAGGTAGGAGATCAATCAGTGGTTTACCTGACAGAGCTTACCTGGTGATTTAGGAGTTTCCACATATGTTCCACATCCTGTCAGTGCATTTGGGCACTCCTTTTATCTCTTGAACAAAGATTTCTCCAGCCTAATTTGCCAGGTATAGATAATCAGGAGAGTGAATCTCTGGCCATATGAATAGAAAAGTTGTCTTTTTCACATGCTTTGAGGAAGCAAAATTAATTCTGCTCCAGATCATTGTGTCTTTGTAGAATCAACTGTACTGCCTTCATTCCTCACACATCTCCTAAACTCCTAACCATCAGTAAGGCTGCAAGCTGCTCAGAGTTATCCTTTCTGCCTCTGTCAGAGTTTAGCTTGGTCCTCCAACTTATGCAAAAAGTCTGCAGGCTTCACAAGCTCAACATTTGGATACAAAATAAAATACTGTAAATCACTTCTCACAGAGCAACTTTGAAGATTCTGTTTAGTTTGATTGACAAAGTACGTGATGAGTGCCCAGCTCAGCTATACAGAAATGTCTCTAGTGGTTAGCAGTCCAGGAGAACTTAGCAACATGTAAGGAGATGGAAACAACTGCTGTACAATTCCTGTACAATGATGAAGTCACTAATTTGTTGAAAACATGCTGATTTTATCCACACTTCTTGTCTCAATACTGTAGCATTGTGCTTTAATTCAGCTCTGAAGGCTTGGCAAGGTAGGGGTTGGGCAGTATGTACATAGGGAAGACAAGAGAAAATCAAGGAGACAATTTTGAAGTTGGTTCATGATGAACCCGCTTGGCTTTGGGAAGCAGCCCACAACATGCCTGTTTGTGGCTGTATGCCTGCTTGTTCTCTGTCACTCTGAAAGTTACTTTTTGGTTTGTGACTCTTCCACAGTTTCGGCTGTTACACAGTTTCGTCTGTGTAATATCCAGCATGTGTGATATGGCTTTGTGTTTCTCTGATCTCGGCTCTTCTGTACAAAGTTAAGTGGGAAATTCCTGCCCTGTGGGGCTTCCGTCTGCTTATCTCAGCAGAGCTGAGATTAACCTCTCTGGAAGGTTAGTACAATTGAGGGCGTGTGAATAAGACTGGAACACAGACTGTCTGGACAAATGCTGAACTCATGGGAACTGGTTCTTCCCCTGAATGTGGTATACAGACTGAGAACAGGATACAGTGTGGGACCTACTTCCATCAAGGCTATGATGGCTGATGCTGCAGGCTTTGGGAGTCTATTAAACCGGGAAAGTTCTCCAACACTGCTTCTCTCTCCTACTGTACTGCAATCATCTGACAGTTTCTTCATCTTGTTCTTTCTAACCCTTCAATTTCCAGATCTAGATCATGGGTTTTAACTAGATTGTTAATGAGATGGGGAAAGGGCTGTTCTTTATCAGTGCCTTGGGCACAATGTGTCTACAAAGAAGCAAAACACGTAACATTTGGAAGAAAAGGAGTGTAAATAACAAGCCTAGGACAGGTACTTCTTTTCATCTCCCTTTTGCGCTTGGAACATTGGCAAGTTCCGCATCTGGTGCGATTTCCATCTCAGACATTGACTTATGGCATGTGCCCTTGCAAATGGCCACATCTGCAAAATGGGCTGTCACACTCCTGTCAGCTGTACGAGGGCCTGTAGAGCAAAGGAGTTACTGCAGTTTAAACACGTGCACCAGAGATGAGCCAAGACGTTTTACCCTGTTGTTGATCAGTTCCTATGCCAGTTGCATCCTCGGTGGAAATTCCTGTGTAAGGGCTCAAGAATAACTTGAAACAGGGAACTGTGAAGACAATAATGGTCAGGAGCGTGAAGGACCAAAAAAATCAACAGTGATCCATGATAGAAGACTAGTACAAAAACCTGACATGAAGCAGAAAGACAAATTTTCATCTGCTTTTACCAACACCTCAGCCAGTTAGCGGAATATTTGTGACAGCAGTGGTCTGGTTCATCTGAGTCTTTGTGCCTCACATTACACATAAGCACCACTGGCTGCTTGTGACAGTAAGCCTGCTGTTTTCCCAGCATTATCAGCTCTTATGATCCAGCAGGCAAGATTAGGTGCTGTGGTGTTTTTCTGATGTCTGATGGCTAATTTGCCCACTGTATCTACTGTAATTCATCTTGCTGTAAGGGAAACTGTGTTTCCTAATAGCATGATCTAGATGTCAGGGGCAAAAATGCAAAAAAAAAAAAGGAAGAAATGTGCTACCAGTAACTTGGGGTGTGACCAAGGGCAAATTATTAATCATCTACCAAATGGGAATAAATCTTCCCATAGTACAGCACACCAGGGACTGTGGAGATTAATTAGTGTTTTGTATGGGGCTTTGAAGATGGAAATCACTATGTAAAGGCTTAGCAGTATTATCAGCAACAGAATGGATAAATCAAGTGTGATCCTGAGTAATGTAAAGTGGTTTAGTTATCACCCTGCCATGAGGGGCAAAAAAGCCCAAACCAATCAACCAACTGACTGACCTACCGAAAAAACCCCTTGTATGTTTAAAAAAGAAAAAAGAAAAAGAAAGGCTAATGCTACCCTGAGAGTGGGTTTCTGTCCTGTCAGCCCTGATGTTGAGGGGAATTCTGGCTCAGGGCATTTCTTGCAGATATGTGCTTACTGTACAAAAAAAAAAAGTGTGCGGAATTGCATCAGAAATCTAATTAAGCTCTGTGCGGGTATAAATAGTTTCCTTTTCTCATGCAAAGCTCTGCGGGGACTTTGCTGCTCTGATTATCTTTCTACCTCCTTTGGAGGAATGAGTATATGATGACTTTATTAGAAGTGAATCCCTCTAATGTCTGAATCTTTCTGTTTTGCAGCAGTTAATAGCGGACTTGTGAACTCTGCTCCCACGCCACACATAAAGGAAAGGTAGTTAGAGCTGAGAGAAAACTAGGAGAGGTACCAAGAAATGCTTAAAACACTGTTTCAGCTGTCTCCTATTTTCTTTTAAGCTGACAGACATAGTGGAAATAGTGATAGATTTGTAACTTTGAGGCACCCTTAATTAGAAACAATCTGTTGGGCGTTACACTATGTTTTCCCTTGCAAATAGGCAGGCATGATGGGAGTGGGATCTGTATTCAGCTGGGAAATTGAATCTCACTTAAAACCCAACCAAAATTCCTAATGAGATTTAATGGCCCAAAGCTTTAACCTTTAGAAATTGTAATTCCTGGTCCAGACTGGGTCAGGCTGTGGCCACCACTTGTTCAGGCTGCTGGATCTGTGGAGTACAGTGCAAGGGGCAGTAACTGCCAGGGTCTGCAACTGTGCCAAAGCTGCTGCAGGCTAAGGGGGAGTGACCTCTGCAGAGCTGCAGGACACTTGTTTGCATGAGGGCCCATGCTGTCCCCTGGCTGTTGAGAGTATATCAATACATCTTTCAGATAATCCAGTTGTTAAAGAGAAAAAAACCCAACAACAAATAACTGAAAAGCAATTGTCATCTCATTTCCTATCACCTACATTGTCTTTGGGGCTTAAAATTCAGGTAGCTAGCGCAGTGCTTGTTGTGTAAGTAGACACAATGTATGAGTTACTGAAATTGTAGCCATCAGAATATTTGCTGTCAGTGGAATGCTACTTTGCCTGTCTTAGGGGAACAACATACTGACTACTGTCATGCCATATACAGTTTTTAACCTGTTTGGTTGAAGTGTTTATCACCAGCCAGTACAAATTTCCATTAGTTCCAACTGCTTTCAGAGGTTGCAGCAGATATATTTGAGAGGGAAGAGGGTTGTAAAATGAAGGCTTGGCTTTGTGAGATTCAGTCTGTTCAAACTATTTGTAGTAAAAAGACAGCACATGCAAGCAAAACTTTCTTGATATAAGTAAAGCATCCTGAGGATGCCTAAGGAGCACTTAAAAGCAATCAGTGTGCCTGCATGTGATATAACTTATTTAATCTGAGACATTAGGAACATGTGTCGAGGGGCTGCTTGGGCAGGAATACTCTGTCCCCAGCCGAGCCTCATGAATGCTAACAAGAAGAAACATGTTGTTTTATGTTAGCTGAACACGTTCTTTCAATGCTGTTGTCAGATGTGATGTGACTTCTGTGCAATTACTGTGGAAATGGGAACTGGGACACCAGGGATCAGCTTCCAGACCTGCCTCTCATTCTCCAACTAGAAACGTGGGTAGATCCCTTAGCCTTTCATCTGCCCGTCCATCTGTAAAATCTGCGTCATATGTCCTATAGAACTGCAAATTTTGGTTTCTCTTTAAAATCCTCTGAAAACCACTACCTAAAAAATAGACTTATGTTCTAGAAGTATGTACTATGCAAGCCTTTACAGCGTGATCTACTCCAAGTACTTGGCTCTCTTGGGATTAAATTATGTGGGCTCCTTTTAAACTCTCATTACAAAAGTAAGTTGCACTCATATGAATAGCCAAGGTGAGATATTACTAAGAAAATTTTTACAAGTTAAAGCAGTTGTGTCTTTTCTGAGTTTTGTGGAGTTGTTTGGATTAACTACCTCAGAAAGAAAGTGTGAACATGTTTCTGGGCTTGGTTGGAAAGAAAAGTAACTAGTAGTATTTTTTGTGGCATTAAGAGAAATGTGATTATTCATAGCTGGTTATACTGTGGTGTGTCCCTCTCTTTTCTATTCTTATGCAAGGGGTGAATTAATTTAAAAATGCTGATATTTTTGTCTTCGAGCATCTGAATTAGTGGGTCAGCTCACACCTCAGAGCTATTATTTCATGTTCTCTGAAGACTTAGATATCTCTGCAGTGCTTACTGTTAGTTCTAATTTTGAAGCTTTGTTTGCAAACATGGCTCCTAACTACTGCTGGTTTTAGAAAAAAAGAATGTTGAAAATAGGAAACAATTCAAGAGCAATGTCAGTATATTGCACAGACATAGGGGAGTCTGATCTCATCCTTGCTTCTGTGGACTTCACATTTCATGAGGTGTGTGCCATCCATGCCCAGAGATAAACAAGTCGTACTCCCTCTAAGTACTTCAGAGTCCACTTCATTTAAAAGTGGAAATACCCTGCTGTATGCCCAGCTCCATCAAAAGTTCATTAGATGTTTTGCCTGTGTAGTTTTCTGTGTCAAATTCTTGTCTTGCTGGAGTAGCATAGCAGAGGACTTTTAAAAACAGATGCATTAGCTAGGGAATATTTAGTTAAATGTTTGAGACAGTCAGCTACATTGACAGAAATCCCTTAGTCTTTGGGATAATTGCTCTCAAGAGTAATGTTTTGTTCTGTGTTTGGAATAGACAGGAGTTTGGACCTCTGGAAAGGTCACTTTGGTTACAGTAGAAAACTTTTGTAGGAGCACAGCACCGCAGCAAGCTGAAAGGTGTGTGGTTTACAGCATTGCTGTTGTTTTGGGTAAGTGCCTGTGTGCACATCCTGAACCTTCACCAAATGGAAGTCAGCTTATTTCACTTGCTCTGAGCACTAATGTAGTCTGCATTGGCAGCCTGGTGAAAGAATGTGTGTGGGAGTCACCAGGCAGTAGAAACGGGCTGTGTGTGAATCTGTGCTGTATCTCTGCTCAAGGCAAATGGCACAGCAAGCTTTGCTCTGAACTAGTCAGCCAAAGTCATCGTCGAAACCTCAGAGAGGGAAAGGGGAGGACAGTCCCCAAAGCAGAGGTGTTTGTTGGCTGCTTGAATGGTGAGGCTCACTTCTGGCTCTTGATGGGCTGGGAATTTCCAACATTGCTGTATCTCTGTGTTTGTGATCTGAAGACTCATGAGTTGCTGATTCCTGCTGTGGCATCAGCCCTTGCCTGTTTTCTGAGCCAAGCAGATGCCTCAACTGGAAATTCAGTCATGGCATATGGTAATTTAGGGGCAGGGAAGAGCAAGGGGTGCTGTGGTGAAGCACATGTTTGTAATGCTGAGGAGCATTGGCTGGCTGGGAGTCCTTGCTGTTTTGTTGTTCCAGTGCCTCTGTACTGGACTGGTTTACAGTAAGTGATCCGTCAAGAGCACAGTACCTGCTGTTTGAGGACTTGTGTAGATAGGACTGTCTGGCATGTTTCTAGACCAGGTTGCAAATCTTGGCTTTCTTAAGCTTCCTCTCTGGCCTGGCCAGATGGTTGGTAATGAAGTGCTTATGAATATGCCCTCAGAAGGAAGTGATGACTGAATCCAAAACCATGCTTCTCAAACCTTCTACTTAGTTCTGCTCGTGATTAATGCTTCAGTAGCCCTTGGCATGCATGTTTTTCACACTGGAGTTTCCAGTATGATAGCTGCCTCTGTCCTCAGTCTTTGTACTGGTCAGCCAAGGTCCTAGTTCATGCATCAGCTACATCCTAATTAATACATCAGATGCATCCTGAATAGGATTTCTCTGCTAGAGTTGTGGGTCAGGCTCTGTCCAGGGGGTATTCTTGCTCACTCCTCTAAGGCTGTGCTGCAGATTCTTGTGTGCTTACAGGTCTCTGTGGTCCCACTGATGCTCTAATCAAGGGGCTATGTATAGTGGATATAGCAGGTTTACTACATTCCTAGCAGAAAGGGACTTACTCTACTGGTGAGAGCTAAATTTGCCCTTATGTCCAGAATATTTCTAAAGCAGGGCAGTATGTCAGCAGACTTACTTGAGGATGAAATTAATTCTGTCCTGTGGGAGTGGACACTGGTAGTGCTTGATACAAGTACCACTGAGCCCATGAGAAAAAGGAATAAGCTGTCAATGACTGACTGCATGAAATCTCTACTGTGGCATGGTGTGGACTTTGCTGAATACCTTAGCTCTCATGTTGGATACATGATCATACACCTCCAAGATCATCAAGTCCAACCTTTGACCAAACACCACTATGTAACTAAACTATAGCATTAAGTGCCATGTCCAGTCATTTCTTGAACAGTTCCAGGAATTATGACTCCACCACTTCCCTGGACAGTTAAAATGCGTAACCACCCTCTCAGTGAAAAAATTCTTCCTAATGTCCCACTTAAACCTCCCCCAGTGCAGCTTGAGGCCATTTCATCTTATCCTGTTGCTGGGTAACTGGAAGAAGAGTTTGACTGCTACCTGGCTACAACCTCCCTTCAGGTAGTTGTAGAGAGTGATATGGTCTCCCCTGAGCCTCCTTTTCTCCAGACTAAACAAACCCAGCTCCCTCAGCTGCTCTTCCTATGACGTGTGCTCCAGACCCTTCACTACCTCCATTGCCCTTCTCTCTCAGTGTCCTTTTTTTGTAGTGAGGGGCCCAAAACTGGACACAGCACTTGAGGTGTGGCCTCACCCGTGCCAAGTACAGGGGGACAATCACTGCACTGACCCTGCTGACCACACTGTTGCTGATACAGGCCAGGATGCCATTGGCCTTCCTGGCCACCTGGACACACACACTGGATCATGTTCAGCCACTGCTGACCAGCACCCCCAGGTCCTTTTCTGGTGAGCAGCTTTCCAGCCCCCCTTCCCCCAGCCTGTAGTGCCTCATGGGGTTGTTGTGACCCAAAGGCAGGACCTGGCTCTTCACCTTGTTGAACCTTATGGAATTTGCCTTTGCCCATGATCCAGCCTGTCCAGATCCCTCCTGAGACCCTTTCTATCCTCCAGCAGATCAACACTCCCAACCAACCTGCTGTTATCTGTGAACTTACTGAACATGTGCCTGATCCCCTCATCCAAATCATCGATAAAGATACGAAACTCCACAGCCCCAAGTGGTTTTGTTTTCCTAGCCAGTGTGGCATTTTGTTTTTTATTGTGTTTTAACTCCTCCCTGCATCTAGCCTTGTTGACATTTGTGCTCATTTCCTTGGTGCCAGGAGAGCTCACGGCTTTCTCCTCAAATCAGCACTGCGATAGCTTCATAGAGGTGGGAGTGAGATTTATTTCTTTAATAAGAATCAGCAAGATCTCACTGTGCAATGTTTCTAGCAGTTTATTATTACAGATTGTTCTCCCCAAAGGCTCCAGATAGGGTTTGTAGCAAAAGGAGGATGTTGGGCAACCGAACTGGGATGAACTTCCCTGTCAGGGTGATTTAATCTCCTACACGGACAATTCTTTTGTGAGGTTTTGTTCTTCTAAAGTAATGTTGAGCAACCAAGGTATCTGACGATGGTTGTCTCAGAGCTCATTACAGCCTGACTATAAAGGGAAGGCTCAGAGATAAGAGTAGACAAAGACTGTAGGTCTTGAGAAGTTTTTTTGTATTCCTCGAAAGATACCAGTCAAGGGGAGCAGGAGCCTACGCACTTGATCATAGCTGATGTGGAAGACCATGTTCTATAGCTGCTGTTGGCCAGCTTCTTATGTTCTCCCTAGACTGACACTGGGGACATTGCCATCGTGTCATCTGCCTGGGGTCTTCTCAAAAAGGTGAAGCAGGGAAAGCCATGGGGTTCTTTAACACCATGGTGAAATGTTTGGTTTATTGTGGTGCAAACTGAGGTTTCTCTTCCTGTTCCCATGGGACTGGCAGGATTGTCTCTACAGCTGTGATAAAGCATCCTCCCTCTGACTACCACCCTTTCCTCCATCTTTAGGGCTAGATAAGAGCTGCTTTTCCAAGGCTTGGACACACAAGTCTGTGAGGGGTACCTGTGGAAGTGGCTAAGATTTTCTTGACAGAACTTGTTGCTTTTGTTTGACATTTAACTAAGTGGAATGTTATGGAAATAAAATACTGGGCTCCCTCTGGATTAAAAGCTATCTTCTGTCCCAGCACATGCACAGTGTGTGATGCAACTGCTCAGCATGCTTTATTTTGTGTTGTAGTTTGCTTTGTGCACCAGAGTTGCTTCTGCTTTCTTTTGCAGGTGAAGGGCCAGAATATGGGGCCAGTGGGGAGGATGCCCTGAGTAGGATTCAGAGGCTGATGGCAGAAGGTGGCATGACAGCCGTGGTTCAGCGGGAGCAGAGCACCACCATGGCGTCCATGGGCGGATTTGGCAACAACATCATTGTGAGCCACCGGATCCACCGCAGCTCTCAGACTGGCGCAGAGCCCGCTGCAGCTGAGGGCACGTCAGCACAGCAGTCCACCTCTCAGCAGCTGGGCACAGAGCTGGAGGGACGGATCCTGGCAGAGTCTGTGCAGCTGCCAGAGCACGGCCTGAGCCCGCGGACAGCCCCTAGCGGGAGTGAAGGACAAAGCGCTGGTGACCTGGACCTGCCAGAGCAGGCCCAGTCCTCCATGGACACCGAGGGACCAATTGAATACAGTGACCTAACTAATAATAACCATCTTCCTGACAGTACCAACTTCTATAGTAATGACAGCACCAGTGGGGAGTCGCGGAACAGGTAGAGATTGAGTTGTGTGTTGGTGCTACCCTTGTACTGCTCAGCAGAGACCTGTACCTCACAGCTGGCCAGGAGCTGGAAGAGTAGGGATGGGTGGCTCTAACAGGATGCTGATGGTTCAGAGGGCTTCTCTGTCCTGGGTGATGGGGGAAGGGATAAGAATTGCAAGGGAAGCCATGGGGAAGAAAGCATACTTCCAACATTCCCTCTGCTGAAGAGTTAACAGGAATAAAAACCATACTTGCTGCACGTCAGCCAAATTTTGAAGCCCCGTGGCATCCCGTGAGCTAAGCCCTGCAACTTGGTGTGTCATCCTTTGTAAAACCTTTTTCCTTTCCTGTTTCCTACCGTTTTATACCCACAGAGCTGATCAGTAGAGTGAAGAAAGGGAAGGGGGCCTGCAGCATCCTTGTGGAGACAGGCAGTACTGGGCAAACCCAGGCGTGATGCTCCAGCTCTGTTGCTGGAGTGGAGGAGTCTTCCAGGCCACAGTCCCTCTCCATAGCACAGCACTGCTCCCCCCACAGTGTGGTGTTGTGAGACCAGTCCTGCCTATGCTGTGGTCTTTTCTGGGAAGAACTGGGCTTCACCAGAACATACATGGCTCAGGATATGCTCACAGGTGGGGATCTTTCCTTTTTAGAGTTAGTTTAGGACTTGGCAGGAACCGAAGCAGAGATGCCGTATAGATGGGTAGAGGGACGTGGGCTACTGCTCTCTAGTCAGGATGCAGTTCACACAAGGATGTTCTAAGCTGTGCCAATATTAACATGAATGAGCCACCCCAGTGGTTTCATGGTGCCAGGACTGAGCTGCACCTCCTTGGCAGGGGGCAGGAAATCTCTTTCAGCTCCAGGCCAGGGTGTGAGGTATGGGTCTGTGATGTAAGGTGTTGCATGTGAAATCTTGACCTTGTACATGTAGTTTCTAGTGGAGAAGTCAAGGCTCTGATACTTCGTTTTTAGTCTCAAATGTGATTTTCCTTTTCGTTTGTAACTCTCCATCCCTAGCAGGCTTGTGGAGGAAGTACGGGGAGAGTGTGAGTGCTAACGAGGGAAACACCAAAGATCAATGTCATTAAAATATGACAAACCCTTGGTTGACCTCCTGTCTTCATTTGTGTGATGGTTGTCTCTGTGTTTGGCCTTGGGGATAAATACATCCACCTCAGAAGCTCAAGGCAGCTTACAAATGTCAAATGATGACCACCCCCTTCCCAGGAGGAAAGCAGACTCAGCCTGTGAGTTAAAAGCCCAAAACTGGGAAACAGGGAGGTGCATTTGGGAGTCTTGCTTGCAAATCACATTTTAACCAGTCTGGAGATGAGCAGGCACCTCTGCATTTCCCATCAATGAGGTACTGCAGTAAGGAGAAAGAGGAGCATTTCACCTGTCCTGCTTTACAAGGTACGTAGAGCTGCAGCACTGAACATCTTGGGCAAGCAGAAAGTGGTCTATCTTGCTGACCCCTTGATGCAGAAAAGGGTTGTAGTATCTGGCTGTTCTGGATAAAGGAATGCACACTCCCCTATTACCTCTGTGCTGTGAGGGATGTTTCCACTGCTGTCTGAGCACCTGCCAGCAGCTGCTGTGCTCCTGCCCAGCTCCTCTAGATTCTGTGCTGCTAAGACATTACAATAAATAAGTCTGTCATTAGGCAGCACTCAAGCTCCCAGTCAGAAGAGTCTGTTAGAGAACATTAAGCAAATCTTCTCTTAAATCACAGCCTGGAAATGAACCTTAAATCAAATCAGCTGCTGCCAGGCCTCATTGTGGAGTGTTAATGAGGCTCTAAAACCTGCCCCAAGCCAACCACATCCCTGATCTGACAGGAGAGCAGCCTGAAAAATGGGATTCCCTTGTGTGGCAAGGAAGGTTTCATGCATCCTTGTATTGCCTTACTGTGGAGTGGCCTGAGGATGTGCTGGCAGTTGGGAGCCAGAAGAGCTATGTCTCAGATGGACAGACAAGGCAGTGCAGGTCTAGACAGAGCTGTTTATTGCTCTGCTTGAAAACAAGCTAAAACAGAACCTGGGAAAAAACTGCTTCAGCTCAGCCTGACATCGCTTCTTCCTGCATGATTCCTGGAGGAATCTTGAGGCCCATTCTTGGTAGATGTGTTGCAGAGCATTTATAGATATCCATTTTCGGAATGAGCCAAGCTATCTACAGAAAAATTTCCATCTCAGTTGGAGAAGTGTCTTCTGGGCTGCCTCCCTCTGGTGTTGGCAGATTCTCAAAGCCTGGCGTGCACTCTTGCCGGGTGCTCTGGCCAGGCTGCTGTGCAGAGGCCTGAAGCCTGCTTTGCTGGCAGCTTCCCCTTGGTCCAGACCTGCCCCCGCTGGAGACTGTGGCAGAACAGGGGGTGAGCTCCAGTGGGAGCCAGAGCAAACCACAGCTGCTGTCTTTGCCATTGACATGGGTCATCTCTGAAGCTCTAAAGCAGTTTTCCATTCAAGACTTGAAGGGGAGACTCTTCCTGATGAGGTAAGGGTGCAGGCCTGGTCAGAGCAGGCAGCTTTGTAGCTCGGGGCCAGAGGCTGCTAACAGTTGAGCCCGACTGCAGCCTGTGTTCCTACAGGCTTTGAGCAGGAGCAGTGGGCACGGTGGGTGTGGTCAGGCTTCATCTTCAGGTGCTGCCTTGGACATGCTTTGTAGATGACCTGCTGTGGCTACACAACTGAGCAGGTGCCCTCAGTGGTGATGGGCTTGTGTGTACAGAGAGCAGGGTTTTTCTTTTGAGTTTCAGACCTAGAATCTGCCAAGCTCAGATTATCCCTGCCTGAGATCTAATGAAGTAACCTGGGTGAGTGGGTGGGAAGAGGAGGGGACAGGAGGGAAAATTGAGCCCACTTACGCAATGGGCTCACCCACACACCCCAGTGCAATTTATTTATTTTGCCTCCCATGCTTCTTGTGGGACAAAACTCTTTATCTGCTTTGGAGTACCTTGCTCCAGCCCAGCAGACTTGCTTGGTTGTTTCAGGCAGGGCTGATCCAACTACCCTCAAGCAACACCCCTGAATCTGCGTGGTGACCTGAGGCCAGGAGCCCTGCATAGAGCAGGAGGCAGTGGGATTACCCATGCCAGGGACAGCACAGCAGCAGCTCAGGGCTCCTTCCCCAAGGCTTGCAGCTTTACCTGCTCACTGCAGTGTCACAATGCAGCACTGAGGCAAAATGCTGTGCCAGGAGCAACAGGGAAATTCAACAAGAGCTGCTTCAGGAAAGCAAACCAGAGCTGTGCATAGTTGCTGGCCCAATTTAGGAGGCAAAATGAGAGCTTTGCTGCGTAGGAGCAGGAAATAATCTTAAAAAGTGAAAGCTTTTCTCAGCCATAGACTGTCAGGAGCCTTTAAATGTGCTAACAAAATCCTGGGAAAGGAGAAATACAGTGCAGAGAATTTTATTTAGATTTCAAAAGGCTTTTGATAAAGTCCCTCGCAAGGGGCTGTTAAAGAAACTTAGTCACCTCAAGGGTGAGGGGTAGAGTCCTCCTGGAGATAGAAGCTGTGGGAATTGGAGTCAAAAGTAAGAGCCATTTCTTGGCATGGAATGAGGTTAATGGTGGGTTGGTCGAGTTCAGTAGGAGCCAGTGTTCTCTAAAAGCCCTAATGAGCTGAAAGAGGAGGGGAACAGCTGATGATACAAGATTATTTAGGTTAGCTAGGAAGAGAGAATGTGCCAGAAACCTGGGGCAGTGGGAGGAGGAAGTGGTTGGAGCTTCTGTGCTGGAAGGGGACTTTTTGTATTAATCCTTCGCAGATGGAAACCTCCATGGGTGTTGTTGCAGCCAGTGAATGCTCCGGCATCCCTGGGCCTGGGACCACAGCAGAGGGTGAGCACTGCCTGGAGGGAGACCTGGGATCCCAGAGAGGGTTGCTGAAGCCCTGGCAGGTGGTACAGTGAAGTGGTGATGCCTGCTTGTCCCCGTGAGTCCCAGGTTTTCTGCCCTCATTCCTTGGCTGATCTATTGCTCCAAGTACCTGTATTTGACCCCCCTGGAAGTCCCACACTGTACCCACATGTGGCTGCTATGAGGTGACCTTGTAACTGGCTGGTGCTGGGACCCCAGCTGTATGTGACCACCGGGAGATGTGCTGGGCAGGAAGGAGAGGCAGGGGCCAGGTCACAGCTGGGTGTGTGGGGAATCTCTCCCATTATTACTGATGCCAAAGCCAAGCCCCACAACTGGTTCATCCAGTTGCAGCTCAGGCTTTTGGCTAGGAAGCAGTTGTCCTCTCTGCTCAGTCCCAATCTGTCAGAGAAGTTGTTCTCCAACAGGAAAAGACAAATTAATTAAAGTGTGCAGCATGTGAGCCATCCACCAGTAATTGGGATCTCGGTGTGCAGTGCATAAATGTCATGCCATTGCCACTTCTGCATGGAGGGGGCCCTCAGCACACGAGGGAGCTGGAAGGCAAAGCAGTCTTTCCAGCTGCCACTCTGCCAGCCGATTAATGCCCGTGTCCCTCTCCCCTCCCCCCGGGAGCAGAGGCCTCTCCCCCTCCCTGCCCCGCTCCTGCCGTGGTAATGGGCGGGAAGCCCGTACAGCCACTCCGTGCACTCTGCCGAGCACGAGGATTTGTTTTCCCCACAGCAGCTCGAACAGAAGTGCCTCTCATCTGCTCCCAGTGAGCTCCCTCGGCTCCTCTTTGTTTTGCCTTTCAAGCAGTTGTTGATGGCATGTGGCACCGGCAGGAGCTGGCAGGGATCAAGCTGTCTTCCCCGGGATGCTGGCCCTGGGCATCAGCTCTTTCTGCCAGAAGCCAGCATCCCAGAGAGGACACTGTGAGGCTTCCCCTTTGCCTCTCATCTGAAAATCAATATGCTGCTGCTTGGCCTCCAAGCATCCTCCTTCTGTGCCAGGGTCTTTCCTACCAGTGCCAGCTCCGTGGTGCCACAGGGGAGGGACTAGGAGTGCCCTGCAAGAGCTGAAATAACTCAGTGGGACAGGCACAGTGCGAGCAATTGGGAGATGTGAGCACAGCAGGGAGCAAATGCCACCACTGGAAAAGGCAGCCAGACACAAAGTCTCCAGGACGACCTATTGCTGAAACTGGACCACTGTGTGTGTGGAGAGCTACAACTGGTCTCTGCCACCCCACTGAGCTTTCACTTCAGCTGTGGCTGGGCAGGCAGCGAGCTTCAGGCAGGTACATGGATTTTCGCAGCTGCTGAGGTCTCCCTTTCTGTCCTTGAATCCTGCCCTGATTCAGCTTGGCTGGTGGAGTTGGAGTTTGGAGTCCCTGCTCTGTCCAAACTCAGGAAACACCGAAGTGGTCTTTCACCCTTACCCTCTGAGCTCCTAGCTTCAGCTTCACAGAGGCTGGGGTAAATAGCAGGCACTACAAAAACGTGAGATGTGGTAATTTAGGCTCGGTTCTTTCTATTTCTTAGGCTCAGCTACATGGTCCTTCCTGGAGTTTAATGCTGGACCCCTGATACCATCATAGCTATTAAAGTCTGTCCCTCAATCCCCGGTTCAATAATACAGTAATAGCCTGATAGGATCAGGAGCTGGCTCTGATAGCAGATGGACTCCCATCCCTTCTCCAGCACAGCGAGGGGCACTGCCACCCCACTGCAGGGAAACTTTCATTTGCAGATTATTTGTTTTCACTGCAGACTTTGGGGGTGGGGGGATGAGTAAGTGGTGATTGCTGGCTGCTGACCAGGCACGGCTGAGAGCCCTTTGCTGGCTGGTACCCAAGCCCAGCTTCTCTCCTTCCCCTGGGTTCCTTGTCAGGCTTCCTCAGGGTGTTGTTGTTGTGGGTCTGCCCTTTCCCTGGGGGTCATTACTTCTGGGTTTGCTCATCCTGCCAGGCAGGGCCATATCCTACCCAGGGGTCCGTGCTTCAGCAGGGGCCATAAACTTCCCCCTCCAGCCTCAGGCAGAATTAGAAAAGGCTCAGAGGGGCTAATGAAGACTGACTGGCAGCCACTGGGGAGGCTGATATTAAAACATTTAAGTGCTACAGTAGTACAGAGGGTTGCACCCACTGCAAAAGCTCCCATGGAAGCCCTGCCAGCAGCCCTCTGCTGATCGCCTGCATCAGAGGAAACGCTAATTAAAACAATTATTTAGGGCGGGACTGAGGCTGGTCCTGCTGCATTGCTGAGGTGGGGACAAGCACAGCCATGAAACAGCAGCTTTAGGGCTCTGGTACCTAGTGTGACTGGCAAGGGCAAGTGATACTGAGAAGAAAGAGGTTTCTTCATGCATACGGAACGCCTGGGCCATGGGTTGCAGTCAAGGATGACAAGAGCTGAGCATGCAAAAGCAGCAGTAAACCAGCCCTGGTTTACTGGATGCTGCCCTGCACCCAGCCTTTCCCACCCACAATGTGGGAGTAAGGATCTTGTTCCACGAACTCTATTTCAGTGTCACGCAAGCTCCGCTGGCTCTTGGTAGGGGGGTTGGGGCTGCTCCCCACAGAGCTGCAGCCTCAGGCTGAGTGGTTGGCAGCACTCGGGGTGCAGTGACCCAGGAGAAGCCCTGGAGATGGGTTTGCTCCGGAGGCACTGAGGATGGCTAAGCCCAGCATTGCTTTTTTGATGAGATCTCAGATTTGGTTGACAAAGGTAGCTGTGTTGGCATAATATGCTTAGGCTCCTGTAAGGTATTTGACATAATACTTCCTGACAGCCTGGTGGGAAATTAGCCCTATCCAGCACTCTGTGGGTTTAATGCAGCTAAGTGCAAGGCCGTATGTTTGGGGAGGCAGAATGTAGGTCGCAGCAGTGAGACGGGGCTGCACGGCGCCGCCGGCCAGGCGAAGGTCAGGGCACCCACGGCACCACTGGGGCCTCTCCTGCAGAGGGACTGAGCTCATTCCCTACAAGCAACTTTGGAAATTAAACTCAAGGAACTACTCAGCTAAAACCCACCAGGACTCCAAGGTGCCACAAGAGCCAGCTCAGGGACACCAGCAGTCAGAAAACCACCAGTGAGCAGAATTCCCATTCCCATGCTGCTCTGTGCCTCAGTGCTGTCTAGGCTTGCACTTGCTCCCCTTGGTTCCTCCCTCCAGGGTTCAGCAGGATGGGACACCTCCTTTCCCCTGGGTTTCTTCAGGCTCCTGTTCCCTGTTTCCTTCCCTGCCCTTTGGCTCTCACCCCTGCCTAGGTGATTTTCTCTAGCAACCATCTCCTGCATTTTTTTTTCCTCCCCCTCTGGAGCATTATTTCTCTTATGCCCATCAGTGAGCATGGGCTTTCCTTCCGAGGCGCACTGCTTCCCACACAGTTAACGGGACTAATGGGAGCGGGGTGGTCTGGATGCTTGCCAGGACTCGGGTCCATCCACAGGGACACCCCAGGGTGGTGCAGATTTGTGGGCTCTGCTGGCCAAGAGCACATCCAGGCTGTGAGTGCCCATGTCCTGCCCACACTACCGTGGGGGTCACTCGTTGGTCATTTGAAGTGCAGCCTTTGGGCAGACCCACCCTGCGTGGACCCCCTCGATGCTGCCAGCCCCAGCCCCACTGGCTGCACAAATGTTAGCTCAAGGAACAGCAAGCAGCCCTGAAACTGCTGAGGTTCCTCCCACCTCGAGCAGCCCTTGCTCTGTCTTCATCAAGGCTGTTTAAGGCCGTCCAGATGGCCTAATGTACCTCATCAAAGTACAATTTGTATCGCAGTGCGCAGCTATTTGAAGCATCCCAGCTTGGGGCTGGCAGTAACACTTTGGCCAGTGACACATCTGCCTCAATTCATTGGGGAGGTGATGGATGGAGGGACTGTGATCTGTAGCCCAGTGTGGGAAGGCTGGCCCAGCTGAGGGACCGGGGGGGTTTTTGCATGGCAGCTGTGGGCTGGTGCTGCTTGGGTCTCCCCGAGGCATTGGCAGCTACTGCTCTGGGGATGGCTGGAGATGCAACAGGTCCCGTCCTTTGGGAGACAGCTGGAAAAGCCCTTTGAGCCTGGCAGGAGCATGGGGTTTTATCTCTGCAGCTGCTCTGACCCCACCTGCAGCCCCACTGGTTTTGAGCCAATCCTTTGCAGCCCCAAAGGGTTGTTCTTTCCTGCTGGCATCTTCAGCTATTTGGGGAGATTTTATTAAGCACTGCCTTGCTTTGCTTGCACTCTCTGGACAAGCTCTGTGTCCTGCAAGGGTTCTCCTGCACCATTCCTCACAAGGCTGATGTGCTCCTGCTCCATGGCTAAGGTGGGAGAGGTCTTGACTTCTGTGCTGGGGATGCTGCAAGGTTTCCAGGCCAGGTCTCTGGCCTTGAATGGGTGAAATAAGTAAATTTTCATAAAACAGTTTTACCTTTCAAACAAGTAAGACTACAGTTGCTTTCCTCTTTTGAAATACTATCACTACAATAATGCTTCTTTAAATTTCAGTCGTACAACCTATTTAGGGTCAGACACTCAACTGGGTATGAATTAATTCAGCTCATCAGAGTGTAGTGTTCCTGAGAAGAGAATTTGCCCTCAAAATATGTTGCTTTCACTCAGCTCTGAAAATGAATATAGATTTTCCCCACTTTACAGTAACAAGAGGGGAACCTAGTTGTTTTTTCATCATGCTATGGGAATGCCTGCCATCCCACTTCTCAGCAGTACTGGGGGATGCTGTCACACCACAAGAGCTGGGGGAGAGCAGTGCTGGTGTGAGCAACTGCCCGGGTGGGTGTGTGAAGGGAGACTGGAGGAGTTGGATAAGGGTAGTTCGACCAAGTAGCTGCATGGACCAGCAGCTGGAAAAGATGCAGCCAGAGCACGGGGATAGGAGTGCTGTGAAATGGGGTCTGAAGATCCCCCAGCTTCTGTGGTGACCTCACCCAGATCCCCCCGAGCGATGGTGGCTGGTAACACTTCATCTCCAGCAAGGCAGTGGGAAGCACTTGCTCTCTGGAGGTGTTGACAGCTCCTCTCCTCACATTCCAGGTTTCAAGGCCACGTACCCAATCCCTCTTGGAAAGGGCTCTGGTCCCTGACTGCATCTGACTGGGCTCTGACTCTGTCTGGCTGCTTAGACTCATCCCTATCTGCAGCTCCATCCTCCAGCCGAATCACCCAGGGGCTGGAAATTACTTCCCATCACCGGCTTATTTTCATTAATAAAAACACCAGCCTGGGCTGGGATTTTTATTTATTTTGCTGATGTGATTACCTGCCTCCCACCTGTGGCTCCCTCAGCCCCTGCCTGGTGGAGAGGGAGATGCTTCATGTGGGTTAATGGGCTCCCAGGGGCACCTTTGCTCTATGTCACGCCCAAAAAATCCCAAAGCTGCATGATCCCCACCCCCAGCAGCTCTTCAGCCCAGACTGGTCTAGCTGCTGGAAGGGGATAGCTGCAGACCCTACTCCAAGTGCTGAGAGGTTGCAGTGCTTCATTGGAGCACCCCCGTCAAGCGAGGGTCTCGGTGCCAGGTCCCCAGGAAGAAGCACTTTGCTGCCCGTCTGGCGGGGCTTGCCAGCCAAATCACCGGCTGGGGCTGGCAGGGGACCCGTGCCAAGGTGGAGCAGAGCAGGCCTGGCTGTGGGGAAGACAGGAAGGCTCTGTGTGCATGTGTGTGTACACCTGTGTGTGCGTGTGCAAGGGAGCACCCACGGAGCAGAGGAGGGCTGCAGCATGGAAGGATGGAGGGATGGAGCTGGGCTGGAAGCCTCCTGTCCTCTCCCTCTTGTGCTCTCTGCCCTGAAAAACCTTATTTAAATTAATGATGCAATTACTGCGAATTAAGGGGAGGGATCAGTGCCAAAACAGAGGCTGCTCATTTCCAACTTGCCCACATTGTCCAGCTTTTTCTGTGTGCCCTCTCCCCTTTTCCTGAGGTGTCTCTTCCTCTCACTGAGATGGTTGGAAGGATGGAGACCTGCCTGGCTGGAGACGGGATCCCTTGTCCCTCAGTGTGAGCTGGCTCTTTTTGACTTTTGAGTCCCGCTGAGGGGGCTCGTGCCTCCACCTCCCCAGGGTCCCCAGCTGTGGGGTGAGTGGTCCTGGAGCTGTGTGTTGCAGGCGGCCCAGGCCCCACCACTCCCCTGCTCTGCAGCCGCCTCCTGCTCGCCTCCCAATTCCCTGGCAGACACAGTAGTGAGATTATCGTAATGATGTCCGACAAGGCAGTATCAGGAATTACGCTGATAAATCTAAACAGACAGCTTACAAAAAACCCAACAAAAACAAAACAACCACAACTGAACCCAGGCTTGTAATTTAATACAGGGTTATTAGCCTGGCCATCAGAGAACAGAGCTTTTGCATCCTGCAGCCTCGAGCCTCCTCTGTCCCTGGCTCTGCCTTGAGATATGGCCTCTTGCCATAACAAATATTTAAGCCATGTTTTTGGCTTGGCTTGGGGTGGTGAAGTCTCCTTGGTGACTGCTGGGGCTGGGTTTGGGGGTACAGACTTGTGGGGTGAATGGAAGACCCTAATGGCAGCGGGCTGCCTTCATCCCTGCAGTGTGGGGGTTTGGTACCCATGGCCAACCCACGGTGGGCTCTTCTGCCCAGGGTAAGCTGCAGTGGGCAGAGGCTGGGGATAAGGGGTGAGAGGAGGGACAGCCTCGTGTGCAAGGTGTCAGTGCTGGGGGGCTGCCCAACAATACACTCGATGCTCACAGGATGAAGACAAGTGACCCATGGCCTTCTACCTTCCCCCGCAACAGGGCCAGGTCCCTGCCAGGCACAGGGAGATGCAGGGCAGGGGCAGCATCTTTCTTGGGAAAGAAGGATCTGCTTCATTCTGGCTGTATTAAACGCTTTCTTGACACAGGAACTGCTGACTGTTTTTTACCTGCTGTGGATTTTGCACACTCGCTGTGTTCCACTTGGTTTCCCTCCCTGTAAAGGACACTGTAGGTAGCATTAACATTGGTGAAGCCTCTATATGAGGGAAATGTACCCGTGGGGAGCACAAAGTCTGTCCTCATGGGGATCAGAGCTGAGCTGCCTGAAGTGAGATGCACACACATCGAGCTCTTTGTCGCCCAGCAGTGCCAGCGATTGCCTCAAACCGAGGGAAATGCTCTTTTTTAAAAGATACATTTGAAACAGGGAGTGCATTTGAAGCAGATATTTATTAGACTGCATGTGTTTTAGAAGGCAGGCTCTGCCAAGCCGCTCGGGGCAGTAAATCCGATGGCAGGGCAATTGCACTGCAGGGCTGCTGGGTCTCTGCCCCTGCAGTGGAGAAGCCTGGGGGGGCTGCAGGGAAGCCCCCGGCGAGGCTTGGGTTTGCCTCGGTGCCCCAGTGCAGGGAGGATGGCAAGCCACTGGGAGGCTGGGCTGAGTGGTTCAGTGCCTGTGTGGGACTGGGGCTTATCTACTCAATTTGGGATGAGTTTCTCCTCTAGGAGTGGCTACATGTGCCAAAGGTGGCCTCAGCTCCATGGAGGTTTGCCAGGTTTAGAGGCTCCAACCCCTGTAGTCCAGGGACCAGCGTTTCTTGTGGGCATCCTCTCCTGCAGCTCTGCAACAGCTGCTGGCACGTCCTGCAGAGCCCAGCAGGAATGGTTTGCACCAGTCTCCTGAGCTGGAAGGTGTCAGGAGGGCTGCTGACCCCAAAAGCCTTCAGAGGGCAGGTGGCAGCAGGCAGTCTCTGGCACTGGCCACAGGGCTGCTGGGCACTCCATGCCATGCCAGGGAGGAAGCCTGGACTCTCACTGCCGGCAAGGGAACTGTGTGTGGGTAAGCATGGTGGGTTAGTGAATTTGTGAATTAATGAAGTAATGAATTGGTAAATGACCTAATTAGACTAATCTTTTAAAGGGGCTTGAGCCCATGGTTGCTTTTTCCCTGATGGCTGGGCAGCAAGCTGTGTGGGACAGTGCCTGGGAGAGGGCCCTGGGGAGCTCATGGCAACCGCAGGCAGGCACAGGGTTCCCACACGCTGCCTGGCTCCACAGGCCAGACCCGGCCCATGGGCACAGCAGTCCCAGGGAAGATGTGCTGTCTTCTGTGTCATGTGAGAAATGGCAGGAAAACAGCACAAGCTTACATTCTTAATGTTTTACCCTCATTTTCTTTTATTTTCCTTTTCTTTTTNAATAGGTATAAAAGAAGTGATTCAGAAGCACTTTCCCCCTTCCATTACCCAGAAAGCAACTAAGAGTTGCAAGAGTGGGGACTGCAACAAAACAATGATATTGAAGTATTTGAAGTCGTGCTTATACGGCGAATGTGACAAAACTGAGCGCAACCTTAAAATAGCAGCAGCAATCTTTTAAAACACAAAAAGCAGATGATTATTGACTGAAGAGATTGCAGCGCACCAGGCTGGGTGCAGGCTGTTGTGTTTAACTCACTCCAGAGGTGCCGCATCAGGCACAGGCTGCAGCTGCCCTCCTGCTTTTTGATGAGCTCAAGCAACTGGCAGTGCCCAACAGGAGGCTTCCCAAGGGTAGCATCAGGTGCCAGAAGTCTGTTTCACCTGCCATAGCCCCTCGCTTGATTTAAGGCACTGATATTTGTGGCCAGGCTGAGAGCACAGGTGTCTGATGCTCCCCTGGCATTTCAAGGATGCTCGTGGGCTCACGGACTGGTGTGAATTGCACGGCTTTGGACCAGCCAGGCACAGGAGGATGGCTTTCTGTATCAGTCACTCCTCTTTTTCATGCTCACCTGGCTTCCCTGCATGGGCCAGAGTGTCTATACCTTGCTTTCCTGGCTGTGCCCTGCCACGGACCCCAGGGCGAGTGGGGGCCTCCGGTGCCACCATGATCCCAGCCACTGGGGCCACACCTGCTCCATGGCTAAACATAGTCACTCTCTCCCTGGGGCTGTGGCTCTGGCATCCTTCACTGGTGCTAAAAATGACATTTTCCAAATAATGAAAGAATCTTTCATTACCCTGTCTCTGCAAGCAGCCCGGGAGGCTGGGAAACAGCTGAGCACTAAGTGATGTGCTTAATGCAGCTTCGGCATCAGTATTTTTTCCCTCTGTCTCCAGTTAAGGAATGCCATGAGGCATGAGAAGATGTGGCTTTGGATGACTACTGGGGGCCTGGCTGAGGCAGCAGTGCATGGCTGGGTGCCTTCAGTCACCTTCTCTCTCAGGAAGGCTGCAGCCGACCTGCTTCTCCTTGACCCTGCAAGTCCTCCTGCCCTGCTCCCTGCAGCATGGTTTTGTCCCAGCATGG
The DNA here is from genome assembly GCA_013397915.1 of Daphoenositta chrysoptera. Lineage (NCBI taxonomy): Eukaryota > Metazoa > Chordata > Aves > Passeriformes > Daphoenositta > Daphoenositta chrysoptera. The sequence continues at coordinate 1,157,432 of VZRO01002622.1, forward strand.
TCTGGGATCTGGCTCACCTTGCACCCGTGAGTGACTGTCCTGCAGAACCCATGTCTGGGGCCATTTGTTCCTGATGTGCCCTGGGGACAGCTGGAATGAGGGGAAAGGGCTGTTCCTCTGGGGATTGTATTGATTCCACTCACAGGTGGCACCGCCCTGTTGTCTGCAGCCCTGGGCACGGGCAGGGATTTTGAGTCACTGCCCTGGCATTTAGGCAGCTCTGTCCTGCCAGGCAATGCCAGATCCATGCCAGTCACTGAAGGGTGTCTCCTCGCTTGGCCAAGAGCAGGTAGAGCAGCTGCCCCTGCTCCCTTTGGGACCCTTTACTGCTCTCACCGACTGCTGAGCGAAGCCTTCGTGCCCATCTCCCGTGGCAGGGATGGTCCAGAGGCCTGAGCCTTTCTCGCTGTCACCAGCTGCTTTTTCTCTCTCTGACTCTCCCCTTCTGAGTTAGGTTTATTTTGTTTTTGAGCTGGTAGATGGATTAGCATGTATCACCAGGCTGACTACCAGAGGGCTATTAGAAGTGATTTGCAATGTAAATACTTTCGTCATCAACCACATTTTCTTTAGAATAAAGTTGACTTTTATGAATATTAAAGCCTTGTAGATGGGTTCAGCAAGTTTGTGGGAGTACGTCTGTCAGAGGGAGGGGGACTGGCTGCCTGCATTGTGCTGGGGAGGTAATCTGGATCCACCTGAGGGCAAAGGGGTCTGGTGGCAGAGGGAGGGAAGTGGAGCAGGAAAGGGTGTGTGAGGCAGAAAGAAAACCTGAGTGCCTTGAAGGACAGAAAGAAAGGAGAGTGAGCATGCAAGCATATGCAGGAGTGCATCTCTCTGTGAGCAGGATGGGAGGACAGGCTTGGGCTGGAATGTTTCAGCTGGAGGCTGGCAGAGACTGTCCAGGCTAGGGGAGGACTTGTGGAAGGAAGGGGGAAACCTGGCCAGAGCTGATGGTGAGCAGATTTGTCCCTGGCAGAGCTCAGTGCCAGAGGTGTGTGTCTGAACTGGTACATGCCCCATGTGCTGCAGGGGTGGGTGAAAACAGCTCCTGTGCTTGAGGACTCCCTGCCATGAGTGTAGGGCTGCAGGACCAGCAGTGAATTCCCCAAGTGCCCCAGCAGACACAGCCTGGCATTAGTTTGTGTGCCAGGAGCCGGTGCTGGCTGCTGCTGAGGCCGCTGCATGTTTGAGTGTAGTTACTGGGAATCTGTCAGGGATAATGGGTGGATGTTCCTGTGGGGAACGCCAGAGTAAATGACCCATAACTGCCTTTCCTGCTCTTCAAAAACATTCATCTCCTGCACACCTGCTCAGTGGTGTAACCACTCTGCCTCAGGATGGCTGTGGATGGGAACTCTCACAAGCCAAGGTGGTCACATCAAGGTGGTCACTTGCCACTGGTTTCTGCATATCCCACTTCAGAGGCAGAGGTAAGAGGAGTGGCTTTGTCTGTTTCTAGATGTTTATGGTGTTTTGGTGCAAGGGCAATTTTTGAGATGGAGGAGCATGATGGAACATTGCCAACTGATAATGGAAGACTAGCTGTTGCTAATTAGACAGCAGGCACAGCACATCATGGCTAAAAAAAAAGGAAAAAGACAAAGGAGCCATCCAAAAAATAGAGGCTGGAAGTAGAGTGATGCAAAAAAATGGGAGATGTGCAGTTACATGAAAAATGGACAGCTCCAGGAGAATCCCAGATCCCTACAAGGTGACGGGTGCTGGGTTTACTGCCTGGTTAGCTGGGTCAGTCCAGCAGGATGGCAGGAGTCTCAGACTGCCAGAGGCCTTAATCCCAAAAGAGAGTAAGGAAGGCCTTTCATTTGCTTGGGCCGTTGAATATCAAGTCAAGTCAGCCCTTGGCTTCTTCCATGGGAAAACCACAAGTCCCTCCTGTCCCACCTCACTGCCTGTCAAAATGTATTTGGCCAGGGAAGGGTTGGAGCTGAAGTCTGGTTCTGGAGTGGATTAGCTGTTGTTCATGACCAGTGCTGACATGGCCCAGGAAGGAAGGTGATGTCACTTCGGTGGCAGCCCACGAGAAGGGAATGTGTGAAAATGTCAAGCCAAAAGAAGCAAGTGCTATCTTTAATTGGAATATGTATAGTGAGTCCAGGCTTTCGGGAGCTCTGCTTCTGACTAACGAGTGCATATAGCTAAGCTAAGAGTTAGAAGTTGAAAAGTTTTGTATTCAATTTGGTTACACATTTTTATCTCCATGACTGATCAGCTTTGGAAGAAGACATCTCACTGTTCATTACAGTCTTTTGTCTGTCTTTGGGGAGTTGTAGTTTGAAACAAGAGTCCAATCAAATAACCCAACTCCAATACAATCAAATTGTCTTTGACACAGATATTTCCTCAGTCTAATGAGTTCTCACAGAGCGTGACAAAGGTTTATTCACATAAAATTTTTTAGGGGGAAAGAAGGAGGAGTAGAGGGTGGTATTTATTTGAGGTCAGGGCTTTGGGACAAGGCAAGAGACTCCAATTAACTGGCTGGAGTCTTTGACAGGTTTTGGTCAGTGACTGCAAAAAGGCTGTGGGCAGAAGTTAGGCTGAAAAGAGCCAGCAAAGCCTCATCGCAATCGCATAGCTCCACACCAGCCAACACTTGGAAAGCTTTGTCTTCTTGCTTCTCAAAGAAGGCAGGAAGGAAAACAAATAGGAGCTGACTGAACTCGCTAAAGAAATGCCAGAATGTGGCCTATGGTGACCAAAATAATGGTGGTGCATCTGCCTCACTGCTGTAGCCGGGACCTCTTGGTGGGCAAAGGCAGCAGCAGATGCAAGTGCCAAAGGGCTTTAACCTTTTCAGGGTGCAGAGATGCACCTGGAACAGGAGATGTGTCATCGGAGAAAATTGTCTGAATTACCTTAACAGTGTTCTCTCTGCTGGAATTCAGATATGTGTCTTCATTTGCAGGAAGAAGATACCAGTTTGCAGGATCTAGGGAAAAGAGAAGTCCAGTCTGTGAACTGGACACATCTTGAGATGAGAAATGGGCTTCAAATACTGGGCTTTTGTTAAGTGCTACCTCCCAGAGCCAGAGAGGTACGAGAAGAGGGTGAGGAGGTGAAGGAATGAATGGTAGGAACTGATTTGCAACTGTAATTGCTTCAAGGAAGGGTTAAAGTGGGGGGTTTATTTGTTTATGTGTTTCTATGCATGTGTGCGTGAGAGCCGAGCAGATGGGGAAATGATACCCGTGTGTGTCTGTGGGACAGCACAAGTGAGAGGCAGAGGGCGGGTGAGGGAGCTGCTCTAGGTGTAAAATGGAGGGAAGGGGAAAGGTGTAGAGGAAAGGGAGGACAGGGTTTTTTTTCTTTTTCCCTTTGTTTCTTCTTGTTTGACACGTTCTCATTACCAAAAGCCAAACCCTGGGGATAGTCAGTCAGCTGGCTGTGGTACTGCCTGATGAGGTTTTTGTTGTTTGAACACTCCAGTTCCGAGTGTTACTGACAGCCCGGCAGAGTTTTTTGGGGACTGGGAAAGCGTCGAGGCCTCCCTTTGGCCAGCCCGTGCCGGGCCCCGCTCCGCGCCTCCCTGCTCCTCGCTCTTGGCGCCTTGGGACGCCGGTGCTCCCGGGGATCGGGACTCATCCCCGCCGGTGGGTGCGGGGGCAGCAGGGGCCGGAGCCCGGCGCCGGGGAGCGGGCGGTCCCGGAGCGCTGTCCGGGGTGCTGCAGGAGCGCTGCCGCACAACATCTGGCCGGCGGGGCCGGGCGGCCACATCTGGGACGGGGGAACGGCGGCGGGGGGATTGGCAGCGGCTCCTGACGCCGTGAGCCCCCCTCTGCCCGCCCCCGCCCCGGTGCGTTTTCGTGGCGGCGAGGGGGGCGCACATCTGGGGGCGACACATCTGGGGGCGACACATCTGGGAGCGGGGGAGGGCGGGG
>VZRO01002622.1:1161397-1183053 GCA_013397915.1 Daphoenositta chrysoptera
GGGCTGCCCGGTGAGTCGCTGCTCGGGGCGCCGCGAGCGCGGGGCGGGGGGCGCAGGGCATCCCCCGCACGGTCCGGCGGGGGGGTGTCGGCATGGCTTTAGGGTGCATGGGGACGGGGCTGCGCACCCCGCGGGATGGGGCACGCCGTCGCCCCAGGAATGGGGGAGGTGTCTCTGCCAACTTTCCCACATTCCTGCGTCTCCCCGGGTGCCCCGCGGGTCCGGACCCTCGCACTGGTTCGCTGCCCCGGCATGTCTGGAGCCGTGCAGTCCTGCCAGGGCACCGGGGTGATGTCTGGCATCCCCTTTCCCTGCTCCCGTCCAAACCAACACCGTTCCCGGGATCCGTCGCCCGAGGAACCTCGGGTCCCTCTTGTCACCCAGGAAACAGCCTTGTCAGCGCCCTGAGTAGGGAATATGAGCAGCCTGCAGCCCCAGGGCCAGGCACCCCCAGGAGGAAACCCGGGACGGGGGTTATTTGCTCCCCTAGTGCCTTCTCTAGGAAGGAGACATTCCTGGGCGAGAAACTACCCGCACGCTTTCTTTGCTTCGCTCACTATTCCAAGAAGAGCAACAGGGGCATGCTCCCATATATTTTGGATACTTTGTCGCCATACTGGGCAAACCCCTCTGGCCCTTGTGGCCACCTCCCAGGACGTGACTAGGCAGAAGTTTTCCCCCTCTTCACCGAGTCCTTTGCCAGCTTGGGCATTGCAAGGGAGACAGATCTTGCCATCTCTCTCCCTCAGTGTGGGTCTCACCTTCCCTTTAGCCCCTTCTGGCCCTGTTGCACCCTTCCTGCTGGTAATGACAGAGCTGGCCCGTGCTCTCTGTTGGCCCATCATGGACAAGAGTCGGGCAGCCACACCCTTCTTTCTTTCCAAAATAATGACACTGGCTTCAAATCAGGGAACAGTTCTTGTAATTTAAAATAAAAGCAGCACTGGCTTCTGTCTGACCTGCTTTCAACCCCTCTGTGCCGTGGATGGATTTTTCTAGCTGGTCTTTGCAAAGCCCAAGGCTAGGGAGATACTTCCCAACCTGAGAAGCAGCTGGTGTTCCCCTGTGCCCTGCTGGTAGTTGGGCTCTGCTTGGGCATTTGGAGTCTCCCTGCTTTGTCACAGCTGCCTTAAGTGACCTCCAAGGGTGGTTTGACTTCTGCCAAAACTTGCAGAGTGCACAGAAGGGCTGGAAGGGTTGCTACCAATGCAGTTGGGTGGCTTGTTGATGCTGGCATTGTCTATCAAAATACTCAGGTGCCAGGATCCCAGAGCCCAGGCTTTTGGTGAAACATCACCAGAGACAATGCTCACGTTGAAATCACAGGTGACAGCAAGGTGCTTTTCTCTGTCACTACTGCTGGGCATCACTCCTGCTTCCTAACACCCTGACTCCTGTGATCTGAGTACCTGCTGCAGCTCTCCAGCCCGCACTAGGCCCCCATGAGACATCCCTGCAAAGAGCAGGGCACCCAGTGGAGATCCTAATCAGTGACCCAGCCCTGGTTCACCCTTCAGCAGGGGTGGTGGGCAGTGCTGGGAGCCCTGGGTGGGGAAGGCGGGAATGGGAGCAGGCGTGCAGTGCTGTGCAGCAGCCCTGGTTCCTGCGGGAGCCAAGCCAATGTGCCCTGGCCCAAACCAGCAGCAAGCTTCCAGGGCTGCAGGACGGAGTGGCAGCGGCCCTGAGAGTGACCTGATGAGTGGGCAGAGGAAAGGTGGCGGGAGAAGGAGGAAAAGGGCTGCCGGTAAAAGTGGTTTGTTTGTTCACACGAGGGGTGTACCCATCTCAGCGGGTCAGTCTGTTTTCTTTCATAGAAGAGAAATGAACTGAAATGATTAATTAATTCTGTGATCCAATTACTCTGAGTTTGCAGAAGGAGCATGGTTTTTCTCTTTTAACTGTCCCCACGAGCATCCCATTGATGTCAGGTTTTGTCATGGTTGGGATTTTGTTGTTTTGTTTTTTAAAATTAAAATGACAAATATCTCCCCAGAAAAAAAAGGAAAAAAGACAACAACAGGGAATAAAAATAGTGAGACCAGGAGGAGCAGCTGATGCAGAGCAGTCCCTAGCACACCTTTGTGTTGAGCCTTTCTCTGCCTGCCCTGCTGAGCCCTGGCCAGCAGCATCCACAGAGGTGAAGAGGTTTGGTGAGCGCCCAGCCAAGGTGGCAGATGCAGCTCTGCAAAGGCAGCGGGGAGAGCAGTTGTGAGAGGAGAGGGAAATGGAGGCTGTTTGCAAGGGGCTGCTGCTTCCTGCACAAACACAGCTCCTCTTCCACATGGACAGACACGCAGCAAGTGTTTCATGTGCGAAAGCTAACCCCTTCTCCTTGGCACGCTAAGTCGGGGCTTCGATGGGCATCTTCTGGAGAAGTGGGCATTGTCCTTGAGCCAGTCGCTGCTCAGTCTGACACAGTCTATGCCCTTACTGCCTTCCAGTAAGCCAAGGGAGGAGGCTTGCTTTGCATTTCAGCACCCATTCTGGGCTGGCTCTAAAACTGCATGTTTAAAAGATGTGTTTCAGGGAGATGTGAGAGTGCAGGACCGGGCACAACGAGGAAATGGAAGTTTTGGACCAGATCATTCCCATCTACTTCCTCTCCTCTCTTCATTCCCATCCCAGTATCCCCTGCTGACTACTCCTTAGCCTGCCCAAGCACTGGCACCCACCATGAGTGTGCCAGTGGTGAGGCGGGGCTCGGCACCCGGGCAGTGTTGAGCCTCTTCAAGCTGGTGATTGGAGCTGTGCCAAATCCATCCTTCTTCTGAGGGATTTGTGCGACCAGTCAGAAAACAGACACCAGTTTTAGGAAGACTCATGTGCTCTCTTGCCCAGGGCCCTGGCAGATCATGAGGTGAGGGCCTGAATGTGTGGCTGCTGCCTAACTCACAGCCAGGTGGAGGAGCGTGCCAGCCTCGACCGTCCCCGGGATCACAACCCACCACGACGTCCCTTTTATCCTCTAGACATGGCAGAGTCTCGTGGCATCCAGACCCTTGAACATACCGAGGTGGACCCTTGCCCTGTATTCAGACAAATTCATTTACTGAAGCTTCAAGGAGTTAGGCACTTCCTGGACAAATTAATCTGGGGCAGGTGTTCCCTGGGCAGGCTGGTCCAGGGAACACTTGAACACAGGGCAAGGTGTCTCATATACGGATCCTCCCCTTGGTGCTTAGAGACAGAGTTTTAGCAGGAGACACACAACCAGTCCCTGTTGCCGCAGCTAGAGACACCTGGGTGTCCTCACTCTGTGTGCCTGTTGGCAGCCAGCCCACCTTCCCTGCGGATCGATGCACTGGTCCTCTTGGGACTTGACTCTGTGCCAGGACAACATCATTTGACCTGTCTTCAGACCCTGAGTCCCCTGGCACTGTGAGCATAGCAAATGAGGCTCTGCTGGAGATGCTCCCCAGCCCAACTCCTTGCCTGCCGGGCACAGCTGCTCACGCCTTCGCCCCAGGGCTGCTCTCAGGACCCCCCAGAGATGCCTTCAGCCCTGAGGCTGCACCGCATGGAGGAGGAACTCCAACAAAGGCTCAGTTTATACCTTGTATGATGTAAGTTTGCTGAGAAAATTAGCGTCACCAGCCTGTCCAAGCCTGCAAATGCAATGGCTGTAGGCACAGTGCTTTGTTCCTCTGACAAGCCCCGAAACTGTTGCCGGAGGTCCTGCAAATCAGAGCTGTGTGAGTGACAATGGCTCTTCTGCGTTGCTGTGACCCTGTCTCCACCACGCCTTCATGTCCTGTGCGACGTGAGCTCCATTCCCACTCGGTGCATGAGGCAGTGGCAGAGATGCCCCAGTGCCCTGTTCCTTCCCACCTCCTGTCCCAGCATTAGGCAGGTTGAGATGTGTGGCTGCAGAGCAACCTCTCCCACCTGTTCCAATGACTCAGAGAGAGCTGGAGAGGGACATGAGGAAGCACAGGGCTGTTTACTTGTCTTGAAGAGCCTCAAAGAGGAGTTTCATCCCAGGTCAGCTGGTGAAGGAGGGGCAGCAACTAGGAATTTTGTCCTTTAAAGGCAGAACTCAGTGCAAACCATGGAGCTCCTTGAGCGCAGCAGACTTGGCCTGAGCTATCAGCGTGTTACTGAGCTATCGAGGCTGGCTGTGCTCCTCCAGCTGAGAAAGCCAGGCAGAGAAGCAGCCCCTCTGGTACCACAACTGCTTTTAAATCGAGCATATTGTATAGCACCTTGCAGCTTGGCAGAGGAGGCAGTGGGGGCTGACACCAGGGGCCTCAGTCGGAAATGTCTGAGGTGAAATGTCACCAGCAGGGTTAAGGGTACCGGTGAAGTTGCTTTGCACTGGCCAATGAACGGGTTAATGTCTTCAGCCTCTTTAAGCAGAATTAGATTGATTTGTCTGTGGGAAACTCAGCTCCAGTTGTGCAACACTGAGGTCTGAAAACATGAGTCTGCAAACACGATGTCCCGGGCCCCTGCATCCGCTCCAGGTCACAGAGCAGCTCTCCAGAGGCCTCCGTGGCGCCGTGCTTCACTGGCCCCTCACTTGCAGACCCTCCCAGTGTTGATGTTAGCTCCCAAGCCCTGGGCAGCGTGGCAGGCTGGCTCTGCTGAGGAGGGATGAAGGTCCTTGGGGGATCTTTGCATGACTGAGATGGGAAGGAGAGTACCCTGCATCTCGCCGTCTCTAGTGCCTCTGGGGTAGTTTGGATCCCTGCTCTGCTGACAGTTACATCATGTGTAGTCCCAGATAAAGCCAAAAAAGTGCATGCATGTGTGCAGAGAGGAGTGGAGAGCAATGAAACCCTTCTGCCTTTGCCTGAAAACAGGCATAAATTGCCTGGCCTCAGGCCTGCCTTTCTGCAGCACTTAGGAGCAGTGTCTAACATGGTGATCTCTACACTTCTTGCAGAGCTCAGATAACTCACCAAGGCCCATAAGTGATACTCAACTCATGAAACCCTCTGCTACCCTGTGCAGTCACAGGCAATGAGGTGGCTAAAACCCCTGCCCTGTGCTGTGGGGTGCTGCCTGAAGTGTTAGTGTGGGGTGAGCAGCACTGCATCCCTGACTGTCTGAGCTGCATCCCCACCCTACAGCTCATGAGGACTCTGGGGGTAAAAGAGGGTGAGTGCAGGGTGCTGTGGGTCTCTGCATGGGGGTTAGCCCCTGCCTTATTCAGCACCAGCACGACAGGCTGGGGATCACCATCCTGCAGTGAGAGAGGTGACTCCCAGGCAGAGCTGGGCTGCCTGAGCCAGAGAGCTGCAGCCCACAAAGGTTTCCAGCCCCAGCACGGCTCCCACTCTGCCCAGCCAGGAGCTGGTGGGAGCCTCCAGAGAAGGCAGCAGGGAGAGGTTTGCAGGCAATGTCACTGTGTGTGGTTTCTCCTTCTCCAAAGATCTTCTTAGGACTTTTCTGCAGGGGCGATATGTAATCCCTCCCTGGCAGCCCGAAACTATTCCCACCTCCTTCCTCTCCATCCCTCCCCTTCTCTGTTGTCACCATGGATGGGGATTTCCTACCTGCTCTCCTCCCCTGGTCCCCTGGTCCCCACATTTTCCATTCTGCCTGTCCATGCCCTGGGCTCTCCTGCCCACCTTCTGCTGCAGATCCTCTCCTTCACTCTGTCCCTTTGCTCAGACATCACCTCCAACTCCAAACCCTCTGGCAGGTCTTTTGGCCCAATGGGGTCTAATATTTTCAATTTCCTTTTTCATTAGCAAGGATTCCCATCTGCTGTCTGCCCCCAGGACTAGGACTCTCACATACATGTCCATCCAGCAGGGTTCTTGCTCCTGCCCGATTTTCTGCCCTTGGCTCAGGGCATCAGCTCTTTTCTCTCACCCATTACTCAGCTGGCTCATTTGTCCTCTGAAAGCCCTGCAGAGCTTCACTTTGCTCCATGGGGTAAGGGGCTCTTGTTTCCATTGTCAGGTCTTTAAAATTTCAGATGAGCAGCTCACCGTTTGCTTCCTGTGGTGCCTCAGCTCTGGGATGAGTTACAGAGAAACAGGTTCCCCCTGCCCTCCTGACACCCATCCTCTGCCAGAGCTGCATCCCCACCCTACGGGTCATGGGGGCCCTGGGGGGCAAAGAGGGTGAGTGCAGGGTGCTGCGGGTCTCTGCATGGGGGCCAGCTCCTGCCTTATTCAGCACCAGCCCTGGCCCCTGGGACTGCCCTGGGGACGCAGATTCCCCCCGGTGGGTGGCAGCGACCTGGCATGGGAACTGTGGCTGTGTGGGGCCGTGGCAGCGTGAAGGGGCTGCCCTACAATTAGCTTCCCAAAAAGAGCCGAGTCCTTCCCCCTTGCCATCCCCAGGCAAGGCCTGTCCCTGGGGCAGGGGGAACTGCTCTTCTAAGCAAACACATCTTAGGTCTTGCAACACCTGCCCCTCTAGCCCTCAGTTCCTCCTCCACTGTTCTCTCTCCCCCAGGCACCTGGTCCTGGCCACTAACCTTTCCCTGGGAAGAGCCCAGCTAATCCAAGCAATCACTTGTTGCTGTAATCCTCTCTCTTCCTCCTTCCTCTCTGCTGGCTGGTCCCAGAGCCCTTCCCGGCAGTGGGACCTGGAGCTGCAGCAGGGTTATTTCTGCTGCGCTGCCTTGAAACAGCTGGGTCCTGTTAAAGCTTCAGCCCAGGCATATAAAAGAACATGAGCATCTCTCTGAGGCAGAGAGCATTAATGCAGTGGATGGGAGGGGAGAAGTGTGGCTCCAGCCCAGGCTCAGCTGGAAGCCCAGCACCTTCCTGGCTCAGCGACATGGGCTGAGCTCTGCCACCAGCTGGGAGCTGCAGCCCTGGGGTGGCCGAGGCAGAGGGCACTGGAGGGAGGGCGCTGTGTCCCCCTCGTCCCGCTGTGCGATGTCGCCGTGGTGAGCCTTCTCCTCCCGGGATGTTCCATCGGAGCCAGCGCAGGCGTGGGAGCTGCTGGGGAGCCGCCGGTGCCTGGGAGCTGCAGGCTGGGCACAGCAGGGTAAGGCTGGACCTCGGCTCGCGGGGCCGAAGCACACTTGCTAGCAGCGTTCCACTGAGAGCTTATTTATTTGGCCTAATAATTGGGTGACAGATGGTTAATTAATTGTCAGACTGACCAGTGTGCTGGTAGGCTATTTATAGGAGTGACCTTTCAATTACTTTTTAAAAAACACTTTCTCACTGGCTTGCTTCTTGTCTGGTAATGCTGTGGATAAATGCCGTGCGGCCCCTTACAACCTGCAAAGAGCACATCAGGGATACAGGCAAGTGCTGGGGAGCCAGTTTGGGCAGGGGGTGCAGCTGTGCCTGCTGTGGGATGCTGCTGAGCCTGCTGGGCTGGGCACTACCTGCAGGAGCAGCTCAACAGCCACGGCTCTGGCCTGGGAGCGCTTCCCACAGCCGGGTGCAAGCTGCCTTGGACGTGGTGTCTCGGCTTTACTCTGAAACCCAGCATTACTCACGTAGTTACAGGCAGCAGGGAAGGCAGGGGAGGCTCCTGGCTTGCTTGGGGAGGGTGGTGGGGTTACACAACTGCAACACTCCCTTCTGGCCCTGGACACTCTCAATTTCCGCACCTGATGCGCAAACGTGTCAGGCACGGGGGTGTTCTCTGGCCCCCTCACCTCCCCCTGAAAGCTGGCTGCTCCTGTGCCACTGAGCTTACTGCTTCTCCAGTGGCTCCAGGAAAAGCTATCGGAGGTTCTTAACTTGTGGGGATGGAGGAAATTGCTTTGCTTCATGAGGACCCAGTTGAATAGCAGAGGAAGAAAGAAGAATAAATTATTCAATGGAAAAATCAAATGCCCAGAACCACCCCATATGTTACTGACAAGAAACAATTCCTGTTCCACAATGGCTCAGATTTCCTCTGGAGCAGGATAAGGATTTCAGGGATCCATTGACCAGAGGGTTGAAAGCCCAGCTACCAGCTGGAGCTGGGAGGGCAGGGGCAGCCCTGCTATTTTAACACAACAGGTCCTGCTGGCCCCTCATCTCCTTTCTGTTTTTCTGGTTGTTTATTGCCTTCATCATTCCAATGCAGAAGCATGGAAACAGCCCAACACCAACCCTCCCCCTGCCAGACACAGGGCCTGCCCTCAGTCTTCTCCCGTATGTTTTATTTCTAAGGTGCCTGTTCCCAGTGTATAGGAATTCTGTTTTCACACTCTGAGGGGTGTGAATCTGTCAACCAGAACAATCCTTCACTAGCTGTAAACTGGTGCCATGATTCAGGAACTAATTAACAGCTATTAGATAATGCAATTAGCACCACAAAGTGTCACCCTTCCCTGAGTATACCTTCCCTTTGTGTGTGTGAGCCATAAATGTCTACCATCTTCTGTTCCCTCTTTTTTCTCTCCTCTCATCCTTGTGGTGGTGGCTGCACAAACTGCCCAGCCCCACATCACATCAGGAGTTTGACATGATAGGACTAACCCCATAAAGACTTTTACCATCTCTACACTTTTAGGAAGGCCAAGACAAGCAGGGGTCTGGCAGTGGGGCTGGCCTGGCTCTTTCCAAATGTGACACCAAAGGTGATGTGCCCAGGCCCAGCCTTGGATACCCAGACAGAGCAGGGGGTGATGTGTGGCTTCACCTGGAATGTGCCTGTGGTGGAGGGGGCCAGCTTCCCTCCCTCCTGGAGACAAGCAGCACCCAGAGCCCCCCAGGATTCATCCAGCCAGGAGCTGACAGCCACAGCCATTCGATCCTGTCCCTGGGCTCAAGGTCTCTTTCAATTTTGCTGTTGCTCCAAACCCATGCAGGGCTAAAGCCCATCTCCTGTGGGAGCAGCTCACACTCACGGGCATCTGCTAAAGTACAGGTTTCTCTGATTCCTCTCCTTCCCCTGTAAACATCTTCCTCCCCAGACTGGTGTGTGAGTGTGCAGCTTGCTTTATGCTGGGTTCCTTGCAGAGCACGCTGGGTGCATGCAGAGCCCTGCTCATTCCCAGAGGTTTTGCTTCAACTGCATGTGGACCAGACACGATTCTGCCTCCCACTTGCACCTGCTCCCTGAGGATCCCCAGCCCTGAGGATGACGCTGGGATGGGGGCAGTGTCGAAACAGGAAAGGGGATGGCGGGTGGTGACACGTGGGACAGGGGCTGTGGAGCACAGGGAGGCTGTGCAGTACAGAGAGAAGAGGCAGGGAACACTGGGGCAGTAGGGCTGCTTGCTCCAGGAGCTCATCCCACAGCTTGAGGTGCCACCATCAGATGGGTGAGTGTAAATACCAGCCTCTCCCATTGTCCTTGCTGTGCCGGTGGGGAGGGTGGCCAGCTCCTTGCACACAAGGAGCAACAAGGGCAGGAGGGAACTAAACCCTCCATCCCACGTGAGCTGAGTGCTCAGCAGGTGCTCAGTCACTGACTGCAGCCGATGGAGCACCAGCCTCCATCTACTGCAGACTTTTTGGGTACAGTGACCACCAGCAGTCTGTGACAGGGCTTTCTCCTCTCTGACCTGGCAACAGGCTGTGAGGCAGTTTGTAGGAGCTGACAGGTTGGGAAAGGCTTGCTGGAGAGGCACATGAGGTGCAGCAAGGAAATAGCCGGAGTTTTCTGCTGTGGTCTCAGGCGTCACCCTCTGATGGAACACTGGCTCTGCTCTTGCTCTGGAGTTGAATCCTCACCCAACAGTGGTCACACCCATGATTGCAGGCAGCAGTGGGGACCCTGCTGTGCCCACTGCCCACAGTAGTTGGACCCCACCCAAATGATAACCTTCTCTGCCTGGATCTGTGGCTGTGTGGGAAGGCTGTGTTTCCCTGGCTTGATGACATGATTGGTGAGCACTGCAGCAGCCACAGAAACTCTTGGACCAGAGGATGCTATCAGTAGAGCTGGAGTCTCCTAACAGCTTCGATGGCGAGGAGAAAACCAGCCATAAATCACTGCCAAAAGTATGAGGGAGATTGCTGTAGCTGGCTGGTGCAAGCAGGTTTGGGAGAGCACCCACCGAGCACTGCAGACAAAATGGTTGTGTGCAGGGTGAAAAGCCCTTTGGTGTCACAGCCCCAGGAGCCCTTCTGAAGTGTTCTCTGAGCTTTGTCAAGGCTACATCTTCTCCCTGTCTGTGGTGCCATCATAAAAGTGGGGTGCAAAAGGGAATTAGAGACAGAGAGGGTGATGTAGGATGAGGGCTGTGAGGGGAGGGAGAGAAGAAGTGCACTCCTGGAGGTGTGCAAGTGCTGGACACTGGGGGACATAGGGAAGGCATTTAGTGAAGAGACACCAGGTCCTGGAGAGGTCCCTTGGTGTCTTGGTGTCACAACACTGGGAACAGTGATGTGGCTGGCATGAGGGTGGAGATGGTGTCACACTGGTGACTTTGTGCAGCTCCACAGCTCTCCTGTGTGCTCTCTCCGTCTTTGGGCACATGATGGGGATGCAGACAGAGGTGTGGCTGCCTGAGGGCTGTCACAGCCTGGATGCTCTCCATCCCAAAGGCAAAGATCTATCCCTAGTGCCCATGCAGGCATGATCCATGGCTTGGTCAGCTGCTCAGACCTACCAAATTCGTAGCATCCTTGGCCTTCTCCCAGCTCCAGAATGAGCTGCCTGCTCTGCTCAGGAAGGCAAAGGCGGTGCCGAGCGGTCCCAGTGAGCTCAGAGCGGGTGTCGGGGGCAAAGAGCGAGACAGTGGGATGGAGAGCTGAAGGTGGGGATAGAAGGCATGCTTGGTGGGCTTGGGCATGGCAGAGAATAGCCAGGGCATCTGAGGCAAGGGTGACTGGTGTGCACATCTCCCAGCTCATGTCTGTGTTGTACGTATCTTCACACCTTTAAGTCTTCCTCCCTCCTTCACACAGGGGGTTGCTTTATTTTTGCTGTTCGGTGAAGGCTGTTTTTCACAATGCTCAGTGTTTGAGCCCTCCACCCTGAGGCTGCAGCTGCCTCTGCCTCCTGACGCCAGTTTGCAGCATGACCTCTGGGTGGCATCCAAAGGCTCGCGTGTGGGGCTGCCGCAGCCTTTCCTCCCGGTCCTGGGACATGAACAGAACAGTCTGGGGTTGAGATGGACTTTTCTTACTTTGGGTAACTGAGAACACAAGTCTCTGTCAAGGCTGGTAATTAATTAGACACGCTTAGAAGAGGATGCCAGTTCATGAACAAAAGTGAGAAAACTGAAACCCACATTTTAGCAGAGACGATGGAAAGGTTTCTTTTCAAGACTTTCACATTCTTCTTGGAAGAGCTGGGGTAGATGTCTGCATGATTGCTAGCTTGTCTGATCGGTTTGATTAGCTGTTACAAGAATGACAGTTAAATCTCCCCATCTCACCAAAGTGAAGAAATTAAAACTCATTTCAATTGTACTGAAACCAACCCCCAAACTGCCACGATTATATATTTCTAAGCCATTTTATACACTTATCACCTCTTCTCACATCCCTGGCTGGGTGCCCAGGAAGGATGGCAGCAGAAACCTTTTCCCCCCTCCCTTGATGCATCCCTTGTCCTTGAAGCTGGGTGCAAAGATGGGCAGTGCCACCAGGCTTCCTCACCCCATCCGTATCTGGCATGTAGCATCTACCAAGGGGTACTGCTTTCTTTTAAATGCCTTTTGTCTTCACAGACAGGCTTAGAGGATAACGGTAGAGAGGTATTTCTTTGTCCCTCACTCACTTCTTTCCCTTGCACCTCTAACAGGAGCTCAACCACTGTTGTAGCTGTAGCCTTGCTAATGCAGAAGCTGCCTGAATGGCTACATCAGACCTTGGCTTTAGCATCTTAGCAGCCACATTTTCATTTAATTACACCTGTATCTCTTTAGAAAGTGCTTATATTAAAAACTTGGCTATTTTCTGATGGCAAAAATCTCCTACCCTCACCACAAATGAAAGACAAAGGCATTTCTTTTCAAATACTTAAAACAGAAGAACCGATCTCAAAGCCTGCCAGACCCTGTTTGGCAGAGGTGTGCGTTAATGGCATGTTTATACATTTAGCAAAATCAGCCTTGGGAGTCCCAGGCGTTTGGAGCCAGCACCCAAGGCGGTGACACACTGTGCTGAGCGCTCCCACTGCGGGGACGCTCGCCCAGGCGCTGGCTCCCGCTGGGTTCCCAGCAGCCGCGCCCGTGGGGCTGAACCCCTGCCCCGGGCACCAGGAGGAGCTGCTGGAGGGGCTGCCCTTGATGGGCTGCTGGGCTTGGGATGTCCCAAAATGCCAGGGTGAGGCTGGTGAAGACCCAGCATGTTTTGGGGGCCTGGATGGTGTGGGAGAGGCAGGTTCAATGGGAAGCTATTCTGTTTAGCCCATCTCCCTCAGTGCCTTTGCTTTTCCTTTGCTTTCCAGGAAATTCCCTTTCATCTCAACACAGCACTTCTGGTGTATTGATTTTTTTTTTTAAGGTTCATTTTTCTCTTACCTTGGGCGATTAACCACAGGCATCTTGGTTTGGATGAAGGCAGTAATTCTGTCTGTAATTTTCATCACTTTTCATAAATAATTCCATGTATCATGCTGCGGTGTCTGACTCCACACCACATATCTCCATGGCCAGGGTGGCTGCAGCTGCAGTGTGATGTGGGACTGGGGGAAGGGGTCATCACTTCCCAGCATCACTGACTGATGGCACTTGTGCAGCTCCCTCCCTCTCCTAAGCCTGCTGCGCTGTGCACTGTGCCACACCAAATTACCCGTCTTCAGCCTTTCTTGGCTTTTCAGCATCTGTATCCAAGCAGTGTCACCCTTTTGTCGGGGCCACCTCTGTTGGATAGGTTGGTGCCCCCGTTAAGATGTCGTGGGACTCACACAAGCTGTGGTGTAACTTGCTGTTTTCCTTGTCCCAGATTTCATCTTCCAGAAGGAGCTGTTTGCTGCAAGAGACACAGGTGAGTGGAGCAGAGCACGGCACGGGCTTTGTGCGTTAGGCCCCTCTTGGGGAGTGCTTTGGGGAGGTCAGTGGGACATGCCTGGGGCATCCCATAAACCTGCTCTCGTCCCTGGGGCAGGGCACTGGCTCCATGCCGTGCTGTTCTGGCAGTGAGTGCTGTATGTGCATCCTCCCTGGGCTCTGCAGTCCTCTTCCCCCTGCCCTTTGGCCTCCCTGTGCGCCTCTCTGAGGCACAAGAGGTTGTGCTCCCACTGGGATATGGTTCCTGGCCTTGCAAAGAAGGGACCATCATACCCTGGCCATAGAACTGTCCTAGCCCCATCCCTGCTTCTCTCCCTGCAACTTGTGTGTCTCCTCTACTGATAAACAGGGACACAAAAAGTGCCTCCAATGGACTCCTGGAGTGGCAGAGAGAAGTCCAGGAATGCCAGGAGATTTTGAGCACTAGCCAAGAGCAGTGCTGGCCTGGGAAACTGAGGAAATGCTGCCAGGTCAGGCTGGCAGGTCTGATATTCTCCCTTTCTGTCCTCGCTCTCCTTGCAGATCCCATGCACAACCTCTCTGCTCAGCCCTGGCAGGCAAAGATGGCCAACCTGACCTATGACAACTTCACCCTGGGCAACCGCTCCGAGGTGGCCGTGCAGCCTCCCACCAACTACAAGACAGTGGAGCTGGTTTTCATTGCCACTGTCACCGGCTCACTCAGCCTTGTCACCGTGGTGGGGAACATCCTGGTGATGCTCTCCATCAAGGTGAACCGCCAGCTCCAGACTGTCAACAACTACTTCCTCTTCAGCCTGGCCTGCGCGGACCTCATCATCGGGGTCTTCTCCATGAACCTCTACACGGTCTACATCATCAAAGGCTACTGGCCACTGGGGGCCGTGGTGTGCGACTTGTGGCTGGCTCTGGACTATGTGGTGAGCAATGCCTCTGTCATGAACCTGCTCATCATCAGCTTTGACCGGTACTTCTGTGTCACCAAGCCCCTGACGTACCCGGCCAGGAGGACCACCAAAATGGCAGGGCTAATGATCGCGGCCGCATGGATATTGTCCTTCATTCTCTGGGCCCCTGCCATCTTGTTCTGGCAGTTCATTGTGGGCAAGAGGACAGTCCCTGAGAGGGAATGCTACATCCAGTTCCTCTCCAACCCAGCAGTGACCTTCGGCACGGCCATTGCTGCTTTCTACCTGCCCGTGGTCATCATGACAGTGCTGTACATCCACATCTCCCTGGCCAGCAGAAGCAGGGTGAGGAGGCACAAGCCTGAGAGCAGGAAAGAGAGGAAAACTAAGTCCCTCAGATTCCTCAAGGGCCCCCCAGTCAAACAGAACAACAATAACTCTCCCAAGAGGGCCGTGGAGGTGAAGGAGGAGGTGAGGAATGGGAAAGTGGATGACCAGCCATCTGCACAGACAGAGGCCACTGGCCATCAGGAGGAGAAGGAGACATCCAATGAGTCCAGCACCGTCAGCATGACCCAGACCACAAAAGACAAGCCCACAGCAGAAATCTTGCCAGCAGGGCAAGGACAGAGTCCAGCCATCCCCCGGGTGAACCCAACTTCCAAGTGGTCCAAGATTAAGATTGTCACCAAGCAGACTGGGACCGAATGTGTCACCGCCATTGAGATCGTCCCAGCTAAGTCAGGAGCCTCTAACCACAACTCCCTGGCCAACAGCCGCCCAGTCAATGTTGCCAGGAAGTTCGCCAGCATCGCCAGGAGCCAAGTACGGAAAAAGCGCCAGATGGCTGCCCGAGAGAAGAAAGTCACCCGAACCATATTTGCCATCCTGCTGGCCTTCATACTCACATGGACGCCCTACAACGTGATGGTCCTCATCAACACCTTCTGCGAGACCTGCGTGCCCGAAACAGTGTGGTCCATTGGCTACTGGCTCTGCTATGTCAACAGCACCATCAACCCAGCCTGCTATGCCCTCTGCAATGCCACTTTCAAGAAAACCTTCAAGCACCTTCTCATGTGCCAGTACAGGAACATTGGCACAGCCAGATAAACTGGCACTCAGGGACCATTTCAGTAACATTATGGAAACCCTTCCCTTTGCCTCCTTTGCCAGCGGGGGTTCTTCTGCTCCCCACTCACAACAGTGCAGACTGTGCAGTGATTGCAGAGGATGTCTGTCATCCAACGCTGACAAAAATCCAAGGCATCTCTGAGCTGCAGGTCCTTCCAGTCACCCTGGGCCTGGGGACTAGCTCGGGGAGCCAGCAGGAAAGCCAGAGGCAAGAGGAGATGTGGTCACCAGGAGCCCTTCCCAGCTCCACGCTCTTGAGATTGGCCAAATGGCATCAGTGTTCTCCTAAGACTGGATGTACCTTTTTCCCCAGCTGACCATCTCCAAGGCATCAGAGCTTGTCTGCATGCAGATGGGCTAATTCTGGATGCTTTCCATTGGCTTCTAAAGTGCTTATTACCGAAGAATGAAAAGAAACCAGGGTCAAACATTTGCTAGACATCTTGGACCAGGCTGGCTCAGGCATGCTAATGGGGAGTCCTGCTGGCCCAGCCAGGCCCCCTGTGAAGGCAGTCAAGATTGGACCCTAACAGATGTGGCAAGCTGCTTCCTTTCCCTTGAGAGTGCCATTGGACATCCTCACCCAGGGATCTGGGGCAGAATTTTTCTCTGGGCTCTGGCTCTGCTCTCCCTTTCACGCCCTTTCTGCCCTCAGACAGCAATTTGCTGGAAAGACAGACAGACAAACCAAGCATTTCACTCCTGGGTGAGGAGTGTGAAACCCAGTCACCTCTGACAACAATGAAAACGAAAACTGCAAAGAAAAGCAGTGGTCTGGTGCAGGACTTTGCTCCACAGCCCTGGGAATGGGGCCCCTGAGAAGTGGGCAGCAGTGACCGTGAAAATAACTGTACTTGGGAGGGATAGGGAGCACCTAAGGGTCTCAGGAGGGTGGGAAGTGGGTCTGCAATGTGGCCAAGGTGCCCCATTGTCTCACCTGGGCCACGAGCAGGTCCCCGCTCTCCCCATGACGGGTGTGGGAGGCCTGATGCGTGGCTCTGGAGGCAGGAGAGGATGGCAGTGGCCTCCAGCCCTGCTCCAGCCCCGAGTGCAGGGGGATCCTCCCGGGAGGCCGAAGGAGCCGTTTGCTGAGCTTTGTAAATGGATGTGGTGCTGGATGTAACGCTGTCATGGGTGTCGTGGCAGAGCCCTCAGCATGCGGGCTTCAGCCAGCGTCTCCAGCCTCCTCCCAGCCCACCCGTGTGTGCAACCCAGAGCACCCCGGGGCTGCTCCCCAGCTTCTCCTAAAGCCACCTGCAAGCCTTGGTGGACACTGCAAGCCTTGGTGGACACAGCCAGGTGCAGGCAAGGGATGGGATGGGGCCACTCTAGCACTGGCAAACTCTGAGTCCATGTGTCCTTTCCGTCCTCATGCCAGGGTGCAACCTGGAGAAAGGCTGCCCCAACCCAGATGGGAACCCCTCTACCACTTCCTTTAGGGGTGCCCAAAAGGCCTGGTGGATTTCTGGGTATTTTTAAATGGTTACAACTGCAGCCCAACACACCCCAAGACAAATAAAGACCTTGGACCAGGAAACTAATGGCCATGGTGTGAGGAATGAATGAGCCAGCACCTGGGTAGCTCTTTCCCTGCTTCCCAGTGTCACCCACTGGTGACATTTCCTGCAGCCCATCCCTTCTGCCAAGATTAAGGGGGAACAGCCTGAAGTGTTGTTGCAAAGAGGCTGTGAGGTCTGACCCACGTGCTTTGTCCAGGACCATGTGCATGTGGCACCCAGGCCACCACCGCCAGCTGCAGGGTAACTTCACTGCTGGTGCCAGTGGGATCAGCAAAACTGGGGTTTGCTGGGGTTTCCAGCACAGCAGCACCTTGTGGGGACAACAGGTGGGTTCTGATACTTTTTTAAAAAAGATTTTTATTGGAAAAGAAAAAAAAAACATTTTCCAAAAGGAGTGAGAGCTCCCACCCAGCACTGCTGTTGGCATGGCAAAGGCAGAGGGGCTGCAGCCCCAGCATGGACACACACGGTTAGAAGTGACAGGGAGGAGACACAGTTGCTTCTCAGGGTGGGGGCTGTGTTTTCCTCAGCTGCTGCCGGTAAGTCATGCCTCAGCCAAAGGGATGCTAGAATAAAGCCTCTGAGGTGGGAGCAGCCTTCGAGTGAGAAGCTCGAGTGATGGGGTTACTCAGGCATTCAACACCCATTCAACAGCCCTTCCTCCGAGCACTGGTACTGGTGGAGGAGCGAGGAGGCTCCTGGGCTTGCAAAAGGATGTGCTAAAGGCAACTCATTTGTGCTGGAGGGTGGAAAAACGTGTGTTCCATCCCAGCTCTCCGAGCACATCCCAGTGAACCCCAACACCAGACGAGAAGTGAGCAGGATGCACTAGCAGTGGCCATGGGGCAGCAAGGATGGAGGCANTCTCAGTGAAAGAGGAGGTAATGGAAAGGAGTAAGGAGAGGAGGAGGAAGACTGTAGTGGGGGCCAGCTGCAGCTGGACATCCAGTCCTGTAGACACCATGTCAAGGGGCCGATGAGGACGCTGGCTTCCTGCTCTAGTCCTTCCCCTTGCCCTTCTTTGCTGCATTCAAGAAGCACAGGAGACAAGAGTTAGTGCATCTGCTGGCAGCTCACGGTGCCCCAGCCAGTGCTGTAGTCAAAATGTAGCCAGCATGGCTGCATCCCCACAGGCAGCCTCCCGCCATGCCAAACCACGTTTTGCACCAGCCCCGGTGAGGAGAGCAGGAGTCCCCATCCCACCAAAGATGCAGTGGTTTGTGGGGGGACCAAGGTTTTTCCTAGTGTAGCACTTGTCTCCCACCCAGCCAGCAGCTGGACTCCGCAGTACAAAGGAAAGGGCATCCTGTGTAATCCCCCACACCACCGGCAAAGCCCAACCCCAACAGGCCAAGGTACCTCTGAAAACCCCCTGCCCAGGGTTATAACAGGAGCCTTCGGGGGACAGAAGTGGTGGGAACTGACCTTTGGACTTTGACTTGATCTTGGAGGAGCAGGGCTTGGTCACATAGACAATCTCCTCACACTGGGCATTGTACAGGGCTTTCTTCAGGATACCGGAGCGAGTCTTCAGGCCTGTCTGAGCACTGCAGCCTCCCCAGCTCTCAAACTTGTACTTGCAGTCAGCTGGATGAGAGGGAGAGGCATCAGAACTGGCCAGGACCTGGCAGGACACTAGCCCTGGCACAGGGTGGTCCTCAACCACCCCACCTCCATGTACCCACCTCCAAATTTCTTCTTCCAGTTGCAGGGGATCTTGCACTTGAGCTTCTTACTCTCATCTTTGCAAGTTCCCTCGCGGTAGCCCAGGCCACAGTCCTTACTGTTGGGAACACAGGGTCCCCAGCGCCAGTCCTCACACTTGGAGCCATCCTTCTTTGCCTTTTCTGTGCGGAAAAGTGGAGTGGGTGCTCTCTGCAGGGACGGGGGAGCATGCCCCACTCTGCCCCCCACCCCACCGGGCCCCTGCCCCAGGCTGCCCCTCACCTTTCTTGTTCTTGCCAGCCTCAGCGGCGGCAGCCACCAGGATCAGTGCCAGGAGGAGGAGGAGGCCCCGGACCTGCATCCTGCCTGTGGAGGAAGGAGAGGGTGAGGTGGGCTGGAGGTTGGGGTGCAATGTGGTGTCGAGGGGGGCGTGGTGGGCTGTGGGCAGCCTGTGTGGGAGTAAGACAGCAGCTGCCTCCATTGCACACACCCTACACCTGTGTGTACACCCCTGTGCCCTGCTTGTTGCTGCCCAGTAGAATATGTTTATTAATTTCAACAGGAAGGTTAATTGTGTACCTCAACAATTGCCTCGCACCAGGGAGCTGCAGGGCTGAGAGATTGTTCCCACCCCTGCAGCCCCCCATTGCCCTACATGTGGTTGAAATGCTCTCCATGGGGACCCCTGCAGCCCACACAGCATCTGGGGAAGGCCCTACAGCTGGGTGCCAGTTTTCAGCCCTTACCCCCTATATTTCTCTGTGGATCCTTTATCCATGACCCAGCAGGCTGCTGCCCCATACCAAAGAGCCTTGGGGCTGGGGAGCACAGCTCCCGTAGTACCTTACTCCAGTTCCAGAGGAAGCCAGGGAGAAGGAAAAAAGCCCAGAAAAAACAGACCTGCTGCCATGAGGGGGTCTGAGAATTAAATCAGTGGATTAAACACCAAAAAAAGGCATCCACAGTGTGGGAGCTCATTGGAGGGATGAAGCAGGAGTGCTGAGCCCATTGCCCACGCCACCCGTGCATGCAGGGGGTGTGCAGGAGTGCACACACCTGGGAGCAGGTTGGGGACAAGGGTGCCTACACATAAGGATTCGGCTCTGAGGACCATGCCCTGTCCCCCTGCCCCGGTGGCCTTGGACCATGTGATGGCTCCCCTATGGCTGCACCATAAGACGCTGTAGGATGTTGCTGCCAACACGGGGGTCCCAGATCCTATTCTCAGTGGGAACAGGAGTGCAGGCATGCAGGGCCAGCACTTCAAATGTAGAGACCCCTTCCCTGCTCCCCCGAAGCCTTTTAAGATGCCACCCATATCTGTGTGGCAGCAGCCATCCAGAAAATACAGGGCACCTGCCCTGGCTCTGTGATGGGCTTTGCAGAACTGGGCTGAAGAGGACAGGATGAACTGCAGGCCTCAGGGGACATCAATGCAGGGATGAGCCCGGGGTCAGTGTTTGCTCCCTCCTCTGGGCTCCCCGGGCAGCATGCCAGAGAGAGCACCATCCCACATTATTCAGGCACCAGTGCACTCACCTTTCATCCATCCGCTGCCAAGCTGCCGGCTTTGCTCTGCATTGAACTGTCACAGGGAATTACACAGACCGGCTGGCTGAGGGCACAGTCGTGGGGGTGAGATCTGCCTTCCCCCTCACCCAGCCCAGCTGGGAGCCATCCTGCCGAGCACAGCACGGCTCAGCTCTGTTCCCACCCATCTGCCTTCAAAGGGGACAAGGGCTCAGCCCAGATGGGCTGGTTACAGATGACAAGGCTGGAGCCGAGCTGACTTACAGACATGGCTGTCCCAATTTCTGCAGCAGCTCTTATGGGGTAGCACCTCTGACATCCACATTATTCACAGCAGTCCCCTGGTTTCAGGTGCTCTGTAAATGTCTCCCATCATTTGCTGCAGATCACTTCCCTGTGCTCCTTGCATCTACCTCCCAGCCCAGCACCTTCTGCTCAGGCCCTCTGACATGGCCTTGAATCCCCCAGGGCAGAGAGCCCCAGCTGCTGTGCTCACCCCTGCCTTGCTTCCCGGCACAGACTCCCTGTTTGCCATGGGTGCAGTGGGGCCCTGCCTTTGTGTACACAGGGATGTGAGAAGGATGCCCTCTGAGGAGCTGACCAGCTACAGCCCCAGGGGCCCCTGAATCAGCTCCCAGGCTCAGCCCAGCACATCACATTCCCCGGGCAAAGGTCTGCAGGGACCTTCAGTCATGGCTCATCCCAAAGCATTCATAAGGGAAAGGGAGTACAGTTTTCCAACTGGTTTTCCAAACAGCCAGGCAAATGAGCTGTTCCTGGCTGGGCTGATGGCACCTTCAGGCATGTTCACACAGCCGTGCTCCTCCTGCGTCCCTGTGGGGCCCTGGCTTCTCTCCTCCTCAGATGCTGGCTGGCTCTCGCATAGCATTTGTCTCTCCCAGGAATGGGCTTGCATGAACGGAGCAGCCTGGAGCCTGACCACATCGTGGCAGTCCCTGTTCTGCATTCCCCCTCCTCTAGCTACCCTGAGTTTTTATAATCTAGTATCAGCTTTAAAAAGAAAAATAAAATCACCTGGTGAAGCTGAAGCAGAGCCTAAATACCCACTATTGCAATGGGAAAGCTTGGACCCCTCTCCGGACACCATTCAGGGCCAGGTAGTGCCACCGACTTCTCCTAATGCGGGCCACACATCATCCCCAGTTCCTGATCCCTCAGTGGTGTCCCCAGGCACTCCTGGGAACGGGGCGGCGGCTGGGCTGGCACCCCCGTCACAGTCCCTTTTCCAGAAGTGGGACCTCTCGGCTCGGCTTTGCTCGGCTCAAATTGCAGCTGGCTCTGGCAGTGGTGGGCGCAGGACCGCTGTCCTCCCTCTGCGGGCTGAGCTGCCTCCCAGCCTCCGGGCAGGGAGCCCGGCACTCGAGGAGCCCAGCGCTCGGGCAGCCCGTGGCCTGCAGTGCCAAGCTCCGCGACAGCAGGAAGTGCGCTGCTGCCAGGAAAGGGGAGACCGAGCATGTGGCCCTGAGTCAAGGCGTTAGCACGGCCGGGAGGCTTTCTAGAGGTGCTGAGGGAAGCAGAGCCGGGGGGCTATGGGGCTTTCCGGCAGGGAGGAGAAGGTGCTCCAAGGGAAAAAAGTTCTGCCCCTGCACTGGGGAAGAGAGGGGAGCAGGCAGCGCCCTTCCACACCTCTGCTCCTTCCTCAAGGCAGATGCTGTGCCGTGAACCCGCTACAGCCTCTTTCCCTCGCCCTCCGGAGAGGCGGGCGGTGGTCGAGCCCCGCTCCCGGGCAGCTCCCCGGGCTCCGATCGGAGCTGAGTCCTCTCCGAACCAGTGTGGGGTGCTTCCCCAGAGGAGTGGGGGGTAGGATTCCGGGCCACTGCCTCAACCCGTCTGCTCTCCAGGAGCCCTGACTCCCTACCAACCTCCGTCCTTCTGCACCTCCAGGCTCTTCCCTGGCTCCTCTCAGGCGAGCCCGCACCGCGGAGTCGCCGCCCTCGGCTCCCCGGCCGCAATCGCCCTTTTCGGCAGCTCCTCCCCAGCCAGAGCCTGTCCCCCAGCCCGGCAAAGCGCCTTCCCGCTCCGGAGAGCCCTCAGCCTGGGCGACTGCCGCCTCCCCAGGGAGGTGACGGGAGGTCGCCG
>VZRO01002622.1:1183212-1233219 GCA_013397915.1 Daphoenositta chrysoptera
GGTGGGGCGGGGGCAGCGCGGGCCGACGGCGGCGCCCTCGGCCGGGGGTGAGCCGGGCCCGGGGGGCGTCAGGGCCCGCGGGGCACGGCCCCTGTCCCTTGTCCCCTCTCATCTTCCTGCGGTGCTCTCCAACCCGCACCCGCGGCGCGGTACCGTGGAAGCTGAGCGGGTTCAGCTGACCACGCACCCCAACATCACCGAGTGGCCGAAGGGTGTGCAGCTGAACAGCCGGGCAGGGTCTCCCCTGAGAGACCCTCAGGGCTGCTGCTCTGAGTTCCGCTGTCTGCCCCGGGGGCACACCTGGGGCTCGGTGGAGTGAAGGGAACCATCGCGTGTCTCCACCAGCTCCGTGGATTCCTCCTTTTCCATCAAGGCCACTGGCGTCAATGGACCGACCTTTCATGATCTCTGCCCTTTTCACCCTTCTCTGCTTGCTCTGCCCCTCGTGGGAAGTTACCGGGAAAGAGGTACTTGCTCAGCACCCAGAGCAGCACATCACTTAGATGCTGTCCCAAGCTTCTCCCCAGTTCCATCCCTTGTGACCTGCCTGCCCGTCCCCAGCTCAGCCATGTGGCAGCCCTTCTCCTTGGACCAAGCAGTGGTATCAGACTGCTGGTGGGGGAAGAAAACTGAGGAGTGTTGGGAAATGGGCAGTGTACCTTTGGGGCAGGGTCCTACCCTTCTCTCCAAAGGGTGTTGGCATCCCCTCTTTCTCCTTTTCAGTCAAGGGATGTGACTGCTCCCTTCCCCCCATCCACCACCTTTTCTTGGGACATGAGCAAGGCAGCAGCCAAGTCAATTCCCTTTTGGAGTTAGCAGCCAGAAAGGAGAGTGTCATGCCAGAAAAATGGGGCTGTGGTGGGGAATGGAGCCATTTTCCCACCTCTTATCCTGGAAGAAGTCTGCTGAGAGCAGGGTTGCCACAGGTGGGGTTGCAGGGCAGGGTGGGGTGGGGGGGGGCGGCTGTTTTTTATGAGCTGCTTCAAAACCAGGAATCACTTTCCAAGAGATTGCCACATTTAATTCCCACTCTGCCAGCAGCTGGATCACTTGGGAAGGCAGTCTTGAGGAGAGCTGGCAAATGTGGGAACATGTACTCTCCCCTTCCTGCTGCACACACAGCAACAGCTACTGCTGTGTGGTGAGGGATCTGGAGATGCCAGGCTGTACATTTGAGCCCAGGATGCAGAAATGGATCCTGATAACTGGGCAGGTAGCAAAGCCAATAGCCTCCCCCCATTGCTGGGCCTTTAAACTAAAGCTGAAGAAAGCCGTTGAGACAAACTTCAGTGTAAAAAAGGAGAAGGACCTAGGTGTGCATCAGGTTTGCATGTTTGAATTACAGGACTGTGATGAGCAAACCAGGGCCTGTAGAACTGTTAAAGAACTGCGTGTGGAACGAGCACTGCTGCTTCTCTTCAGCTATTTCTGGCCAGGAGCTGAAGATCTCACTGGAGTCCCCAGGGCACAGCAGCGTAAAGTATGGTGAAGCCCTGTGCAAATTTTCACTCCTTCCAGGGGAGCAGGAGACAAGTCCTGGCTGTGAGAGAGGAGAGATGCATTGGTGCACATCACTCTCAGCAGTGGCTGTGCTTGGTCCCTTTGGGCTCTTTCTGAGGGACATGGGGGAAATGGCTCCTTCCCCAGCTCAAACAAGCAGCAGAATGCTGTGTTTCAGAAAGGGGCCTCATACCAAGGAAAGGAGGAAAAAGAGGGAGTGTGACCAACCCTGGTGCATATCCCTGCAATTGAGCTTTTTACCTGTAAAAATGTCACAAACGAATTCATGGCATGTCAGCTCTGCATTTTCCATCTCTGGTCAAAGCCTGGTCCTTGGGGAACTGGTAGTGGATGTTGCGGCAGTGCCAGTGCAGGGGCACAGCCATGCATGGGAGAGGAACGACCTTTTCCTTGTTGAGGTGTGTGGCAGGTAATCATTAACAGGGCCAACTGCTGTCACCCCAGCTCTGCTGAGCTGGGGCTGAGTTTGCATGGCTTTCTCCAGCCTGGACACATGTACCCCCAGGTGTGCTTCCATCCCACAGGAGGGCAGACAGACCTCTGAACCTCTAGCACCTGACTGAAAGGGAGAAAAAGGGGATGCCAACATCCTTTGGAGAGAAGAGTAGGACCCTGCCCCAAAGGTATACTGCCCCTTTCCCAACACTCCTCATCAGAGTAATCACATAGTGGGACTGCTTCCCTTCCCCACTGTATATTTGACACTGGGGCAGCTGGAAGACCCCAATTGCCATGGTTACTGACAGCCCTCCCTGCCAAGATGTGAGCCAAGTGCCAGCATGCTGGGGTCTGGGCACTGAAGTAGAGTGGGCCCCCTCCTCCCAGTTGCACGTACACCTGGTCCCTGGGGATGCCGGGACAATTTGGTGTGCCTTACACCTGGCTACAGATCCTCACTGTTGGCTCTGGGCAGGAGCTGAAGGTTGAAGGCCATGAAAGAGAGGCACGGTAGGGGTAGAAAGGACAATGCAGGCAGGGAAGGAGGCTGCTTCTCCGGGCAGAGAAGGGCTGGCAGGAGCGCCAGGCAGGCTGCCAAACTGCCCTCAGAAATCTGAGTTTAAGGTATGCGTATAGCTCCTCATCACCCACCGGCTCCATCACCAGCATGCCCTTGGCCACTGTGATTACCTCCTTTTTCAAAGGAAACTCCACAGGAGAGAAGTGTGTTGGCCACAGTCATGCTTATGAGTCTGAGTCTGGAAGCAGAAGTGTCACTAATCCTCCGCTTTTGTAATCAGAGAGCGGTCCTTCCACCAGAGGCAGAGATAATCCCAGCCCTCAGTGCTCAAGAGGCAGAAGCTCAAGACTCCCTGCTGGAGCTGGGAATGAATAGGAAGAGCCCCCAGCAGGCTCATCTCATGCAGAGCAGCATGGCTGAGGACAGCTCACCACAAAAAAAGGACAACAAACATTTTGAAACTGGAGGTTGGATGCTGCTGTAGTATCCACTGACAGCTGTGGCAGCTGCTGGGGCTGCTGCCTTTGCCCCAAGGAGGAATAGCAGGCTGCCAGCTCCTGACTCACACTTCCAAGGCCTTCTGGATCACTTGGGAAGGCAGTGCGCACGCACCCTTTCCCACATTACACTGAGCACTGATGTATGACACAGAAGGAGGGAGAAGGTCCCTCAGGACAAGGCCCCTGTATCTAGCAACAGTCCCAGAAGGATGCTGTGCTGAGAAGAAAACAAGGTCGTGGGCCAGCAGGGAACTCCCAAAAGTACCCCCAAGTCTGGATGGAGGCAGAGGCCTTGGGATCCAACCTTGTTAGTGCTGTGCAGGGCATCTGGTGTGTAGTGCCCGCTGCAATCTTCTGAATGCAGCAGGAGACAGGAACTAAAACATCAATCTCTTTATTTCAATGGCAAGAAACAACAACATCCAAACAGTCAAAGTTGAAAAGCAATGGGAACACAGGCTCGTGCCAGGCCCTGGGCCTGCTGGAGCCAGCACCCTCACATAGTTACAAAAATACAATCCTACAACAGCATCTAGGAAACACAGACCCAGGTATTGCACAGAACCCCTGCCCTCAGCAGGCAGGGTGACCAACACCCCCTCCTTCTTCACCAAAATGTAAGCAGGCTTGGAATTGCACAGCAACTCAGCTCACACGTGCACGGAGGGGCCAGGCAGGGAGGGGGACAGTGTGTCTCTCAACTACCTGTACAAAAACTGTAAGGGAGAAAGGGGGAAACTGAGACTCTAAATGCCTCTGGGCCAAGTTGGGCATCCTGTCTGGGGCAGCAGTGGTGTGGACCTCTGAGAAGATGACAGTGCCTTGTCTGTCAGTGGCCTGCCAGCAGTGCTGATGAGAACTCCAGGTACTGCTGGAGTGTCCCAGCTCTCAATGCATTAGGATGCTATCATTAGTAATTGCCAATACTGCCACTGGCCCCTGGGCACCCTGCACAGCCCTGCACCTCTGTTCCCCAGTACAGCATCCCCATCCTTCAAGGGAACCCTGCCCTGGCCAAAAAGTCTGAAGGGTATTCTGGTTCCCTAGCATATCCTCATACCCTTTTCTTGGTAGTAGGAGGGATTCCAACAGTGCCCCCCAGCACTACCCAGTGGGCACAGCTGGGTGTGAGTGCAGAGGGACTGCACAGAGCACGCACGGCAGCAGCAGCATCCTCTCCTGGAGCCAAGCTGCAAACAGCAAATCCCTTCACAACCACTGCCCACCCTAAAGTGCCAAGCAGGTCTGCTAGGCTTGGAGTCATCAGCTTTCCTCCTCTGTGGGCACCTCCTGGTCTCAGAGACTCAGTTCTGCAAAAGCCTTGCTGAAGGCCTGGCTTGATGTCTCTGCATTAAGCACTCACAGCATCCACAGGCGAGACGGGTCGTGGTGCCTCATGCCCCATGGCAGGTGGTGGGTGAAATTCCATCCCATTGCAGCCATGACTCAGGGCTAGAAGCCCTGACGGTTCCTGTGAATCCAAATCCCTCTTTCTACTAAAACTGGACAGGGTGAGCTGGTGGTCTGTCCAGGTGGGTTGTGTCTCGGCTGGGTGAGCTCTCAAGTTTTCCCTGCAAAGCCTTGTGCCCAGTTTGGGGAATAGCAGGAGTCATACTAAGAGGATGCATGTTGCCAGGTTGGGAGGCATCCAAACCTCATGGGGGATCCCTGAGAGCAGCACTGACCCCAGCACTGCCCATCCAGCCCCGTGCAAAGTCTAGCATTGAGGGGAAAACTGAAGCAGGGAGGGCAGCTGAATTCAAGTTAGCATTTTGGAAATAAAACTGGCTTCACTGCTGCCACTGCCCCAGCTGAGTGCAGGTCTCCACCATCCTGCAGTGGGCTCACAAAGAGATGCCCAGC
This sequence comes from Daphoenositta chrysoptera, assembly GCA_013397915.1. Classification (NCBI taxonomy): domain Eukaryota; kingdom Metazoa; phylum Chordata; class Aves; order Passeriformes; genus Daphoenositta; species Daphoenositta chrysoptera. The sequence goes on from VZRO01002622.1 coordinate 1,188,055, forward strand.
AGAGAGTGGGTGTGCGAACTGTCCCACCCTGCTCCGTGGAGGGAAGTGTGGTGGGAGGGCTTGGTAGCCTTCCTCCATTCCATCCCAACCCCGAGTCAGACTGCTGACTGAGCACTAAAGGCCCATCAGGAGGGCACCTGCTGCCCTACTTCCACTTGCACCAGTCCCAGATGCTCCGAGGAAAGGCCAGGTGCACGAGTGACTTCTCTCCTGCTGTAGAAGGCTCTGGGTAGGGCAACAGAGACCTGGTGCAGCTCCAGGAAAAGGCAGAGCCAGCAAGTTGTGGTGCTTCCTCCGGGGCAAAGTCTGAGGCTCACAGCTTCTGCTGTCTGTCCACACAGCCTGTGCCTCCCACAGCTGTGCCAGACAGGAGAGGAGGAACAGGACACAAACCTAGCCAAGCACCTGAAGAGGGGCACTGCCAGCAGAGAGAGGGGCTGAGCAATGATATCCCACAAGGATCATAGGTAGGAGCCTGTGGAGGGGGCACTGGCATTACTCCTGTGAACAAGGGTGACTGGGGGCTCCAGCCTGGCCTGCCCCAACATGGCTGGGGTATAGAGCCCATCTAGAGCAGGGAATGTGGTGAATGAGAGGTGAAAGGGTGGACACACAAAGAATCAGACTTCAAGTCTGAAATACCCATTGTCCTCATAAACAGTCACAGCCCAGCCTGGGGCAGAGCTCTGTTGTATCCATCTCCAGGGACCAGGTTGACATCTGGGGAGGGTTGGGCCAGATACAGCTCTGCCAGTTGGCATTGTCCTCTTCTCGTCCTGCATGAGCTGGCTTGGGCTAAGGCACGCCAAGCACTACACAGCTGTCTCCTGGTCCTCCCGCTGGATCATCTGGTAGTGCTGTCGGTTCTCGAGGTAGGCAGCTAAGTCGGGGTCATTGGCTTTCTCAGCACGGTGCTTCGGGGTGTCTCCCTGCACAGGGGAGGCAAGAAGTCAAGAGTGCCAAACACTGCCTGAACGCTGCTTTGGCACCCAGAGGTGTCCCCATTCCCCCATGTGGCTGGGTCCAGCAGCGCCTGCAGCCAAACCCCAAGGCAAGTGGCAGCTAAATGCCCATATGCTCACCATGGGATGAAAGCGTGCTCCTGAGGAGCCTGACTGCTGCAGGCCTGGAAGCTGTTCCCTGAAGGGTCGTCAGCTCTAGGCATGGGCTAGGACATGACTGGCCCTTGGCATCACATGTCACCCAAGAGGAAACAAAGGCAGGTCCCCATGACCTGCTCTTCCCCTGTGCTGGGGAGGCAGGCGGGAAAGGGTGCGGAATGAGGGGTATGTCTGGGGAATGCCCAGGAATACCAACCCCCCTTCCCTCTCACAGCCTGGCTAGCGCTCCAGCTCCCGGAGGAGGATCACATTTCACCAGCTTATTGCAGCCATCTGGATTGTGTCCACTAATGAACTCCCGCACTCCATAAAAAGCAAATCTGTTAACAGCTCCCAGCTCTGTCTCCTCTCCCCCTTCCCTCCCCCCTGCTCCTTGCTCCTCCTCTCCAAGTGCCCAGGCTCTGCTGTGCCACTGAGAAAGGCCACAGAAACCTGGCGTTCTGCCGCTGCCATTGAAAACCAGCCCTGGAAGGGATACCCGTCCTGTCTGGCTCATCCCCTGGTGCACAGCAGGGCACAGGCAGCTGCAGCAGCGTGCCAGGGTCTCCAGAGCAGCCCACAGCCTTATTTCTCCATCAGGAAAAATGGTCAGACATGCAGAGCCCTCCGCTGGGCCTGGATGTGGCTGTGCACAAAAGCCCACCCGTGTGTGGCTGCAGAGAGGTATCATGCACCAAGAAGTCTCCTTGGCATGTGCATCCCAAGACTGGGCACACCCTGTGGTCCTGCACACACCCCCCAGCAGCCACACCATCAGGGGTCGGAGACCACTCTGTGTTTGGTGCTGGCTCTCCTTGAGGGCCTCCTCCCCACATCCCCTGCATGCAATCACTCATTTAACAGAGGAGAAATTGAGCTTCTTTCCTGTTCCCCTGCAGAAGCCCCTCTGCATCACTGCCTGCCTGCAGCCTGAAACCAGAGCTGCCAGGGCCTCCCTGCCCGGCTGGGCTGAGGCACGCCAACTGATAAGGCTCAGCCTCCCTCACCACTGCAGGGAGCGGGATCAGTCTGCTCCAAACCCATGCTACAGGTCTGCCGCTGGGGTTTCTAATGAGGTGGATCCTGCCTGTGCAGGCAGGCTGTGACCATACACCCATGAAAGGTCAGTGCAGCAGCACAGAGGGGTCCCCAGGCAGCCACAATCCCGACATGCGTTTGCACAGGCACGTGTAAACCCATTCCTTGGGGAGGGCACATGCCTGAGCAAGGCTCCCTTTTGTGCTGGCAGGCTGGGGGCTGTTGCCCTCCCTCAGGCAAATCAGGGGGCTGGGGACAGAGAGGGGCCATGCCCCTCGAACTGCCCTCTCCTCTTGCCTCGGCCAGTTGAGTCTCCAATCAGGCCAGCCCCACTCTGGGCACTGTGCAAGGCCTAAGCCTTAGACAGGAACAAGGAAGAGAGATAGGGAGTCAGAGATTATCTGTATAGCTGGCAAACAGGGATGTGCATTGTCTAAACTGAACCCCAAGCTCCACCAGCACCAGCACCCATCAACTGGGCTCCTAATAAGTGTCCCAGACCTACACATTGCACCTTCTTGGCTTGCTCTACATCACCTCTGCTACAGCCCATCACTACAAGCCTCCACCAGACAGATCTGACCACATCCTCTCTGCCATATGCCAGTCCCAGGAACCTCCTGTATCAAAATATGGCCCCAAGCCCTCCCCTTTTGCAGCTCCTCTGCCAGGGCTGGCACAATTCCCTGACACTAAGGCACAGCTCAATTAACTCGGCATGTGAGGGAATGTGCTGCCACTGCCTGCTCCTGCTCCCCGCAGGCCAGCTTCACCCGCCAAGAGAAGCTCCCAGATCCCCCATCGTGATTGCCTGTGGGGGAGAGCGGGAGGAGTCCTGCAGCTGGGAGGGAGCTTTCAGGGAGAATGTCCTTGCTCTGACCCCTGAGGGTGGGAAGGGGGAGACAGGGATGAGACATTCCAGCCCCTTGCTTCTAATTTAATAAAACAACAGGGAGAGAAGCGCCAGGAGAAGAGGGATTTAACCCCTCTGCAGCTGGGCTCTACTGGGCAAGCACGGGTGCTCCATGTCAGTTCCTCTGACCCCACCAAAAGCATCCCTGCTCTGCTCTCCTGCTGGCTGTGCTCCTTGCCAGCCCTCTGGTCACCCCAGAAAGCCCCACTGCCACTGCTCCCGCTGTCACCTGCAGGTCTGTCTTCATGAGCGAAGCCCCGGCCTCCACGATGTAGTGGCAGATAGTGCGCTGGCGTAAGGCTGCAGCCTGGTGCAAGCTGGTTTCACCGCTGAGGAGGAGAAAGTGGGAGATGTGAGATGTCCCCCTAAACAGGGAGAAGCAGCACATGCAGGTGGCAGAGAGGGACAGCAATTCAGCAGCAGCAGGAGCTGATGGTGAGTTGTGTTTGTCTAGGCAGCCCTGGCAGAGGAGGGGGTGCTACTCAGGGGCAGTCTGTCCAAAATGGACTGGAAATCATGGCTGGCAATTATAGCAAGGGCAGCTGAAGTGTCCCTGTGACTGGTCACTTCGCAGAGGGTCTGGCCAACAGGTAATGCAAGTCAGGCAGCAACTTACTTCTCCTCCTCTGTGGCATCAAGGATTTCTGAAGGAGCTGTGGAAAGAAAGAGTGCAGGTGAGTGAGACCCAGCTCTGGGGCAGAGACAGACCTGTCTACTCCCTGGTCACAGTCTGCATTGTTCCACAGGGGCTGCTATTTTCATGCTGCCTGCAAAAGTCCTGGCTCCAAAGAACTCAGGTCAGCAATGGCATCTAATCCCAGCTGATCCCAGGAAAGAAGAATTGGTTGTGGACTCACTACAGAGAAATATCTAAATAAAAATAAAGCGATCTGTATTTCAGTGGGAACTGCCAAAAACAACAGGTCAGCTGCCCTGAAGGCAGAAGCAGGACACTGAGAAATGTTTCCCAGAGACATGCTGGTCCCTGCCAGGATGCAGCAACAGCCATGAGGACACCCCAGTACTGGCAGACAGATTCATACACCAGAAGGATGACGTAGCAAACCCAGAGGAAAGTGATCCAAGTCCAGGAGCACTCCCTCTGAGCACAGGGTTGATCTTTTTTGGCCGCCAGGCTCCTTTGCTAAGAGTGGGACTCTGGCTCCAGCTCACCATTCTCGATGATGTATTTGACGATGTCCTTGCTTCCTGATTTGACAGCATGGTGAAGGACAGTCTGGCCCGAGGAGTCTCGCACCATCAGGTCTCTTCCAGCTCGGTGCAGCTCTTGGAACTACAGGATTGTCAGATTGCTCAGGATGAGTTGCATTTCCCAGCTCCAAGCCCCAAGCCCCAAACCCCAGCATTATGTGCCTGAAGTGCCTGACAGGTTGTGTGGATACTTGGGGCTGGTGGGGAGCTTTGTCCAGCTCAGCCATGTTACCAAGTTCCTTCCCTTCACGTCCCCCAGGAAAGGAACTAGGGCTTCTTGCCAGAAGCCTGTCTGGTTTCCAGCCACCACTCCTGAAGGAAGGCCCTTGACAGGTGCTGCTCCAGGGCAACTAGGGAGCATGGCTGGCAGGGCTTCCCTTAGCCCAAGGGGCACACCAGCCCAGGAGCCAGCCTTGACTGCTTGAGCACTTACCTTGCTGAAGTTGCCGCTCTTGGCAGCTTCTATCAGAAGGTCATCTGCAAAGAGAGATGTGTCAGGGTCAGAAAAGGCAATCTGTAACGCTGCTTATCTAATCCTGGAGACAAGAGTTGGGCACCAGAGGTGTGGAGCAGGAGCACAAGTTTCTCCAGGCCTTAACCCCTTGGTCAGACCGCATTTACATGGCTCCTCCACCTTCAGGAATGTAAGGAATTACAGGAAACCAGGAGAAAGATGGAGACACCATGTAGCTAGGGGTGCAGCCAGACCTCAGCCCCAGGGAGGTGCATGTGCAGGGGGAGTAGTCTCTGCCCTTGGGCAGGATAACTTGTGATGGAAGTGGGGAGCAGGTCTCCTGGGCATCAGCCAGCGGCCAAGATGCCTCTCACCAATGACTCACTCACACTTCCAGGCTCTGATCAAGCTTCAGGAAACTCTTTCCATTTGTTCAGCTTGGTGAGGCCCCTGATCTAGTGTTCCCACCTCCCCAGGGAGAGGCAGAGAGCCTCTCAACCCAGTCCACAGCGCACAGCTCTGCAGGTGGGGGATTAACCCCTTGCCACATCATTTCCCGCACGGTGGAGCCGGGAAGGCGCCTGGCTGGGCCACTCCACAAATCACTGTCAGGTCTCTCATGCTCACCTCTGGGTCACCCGCCCTCAGGGCTCCATGTTTCAGGACACATGGAGCAACAGGGCTCCTGCCTGCTCACCAGTTAAATGATAGGCCAAAAAAAAAACATGTCAGGAAAACAAAACAGTGCAACCTGAGAGGGGGTACAAGCAGGGGTAGGACTCGACTCACCTTTATGTGGGAGGCAGTGCTCTGGCTCAGTGCTGGAAGGGAAGAAGAAAAACTGTAACTAACCCTGCCAGTCCTGGCAGCAGATGACCCTAATGGGCATGCCACCATAAGAGGGATAGAGAAACCTTCCTGTGGTACTCCTTCTTGCCTGATCTGGGTTCTTCCCCATCCCCACTCCCATTTCTACTGCTGCTCCTAGCACCATTGCTCATCCATACTCAACACTGCCTTTAGTTGGGCTGAAAGACACCCATGCCCTTTGCCCCATGGGCCAGGTGCTGGAGCTTGACCCCATGGCTGAGCCACCTGCTGATGCCCCACTGCTTAGGGCAGCGCTGTCAGAGCAACAAGGAAAAGAGGATGGCATCTCATCCCTTGGTATAACTCAACACTGAATTCCTGCTTATTTCCAGGGAGCTCCCCTGTAATCTGGCCATTGGATCAATGCTGTGAAGACAATCCTAGCTCTCCCATCACTGCCCATTCTTCCTGAGGCCCAGCACTCCCATTCCAGACTCACCTGGGGGCAGGAGAGGAGGGTGGAGATGAGGAAGAGGAGGGGAATGCAAAATGGTGCCCAGGGGGTGTGGCAGATGAGTCCACGAGGTCGGGCATGGCAGGAGAAGTGCTCACAGTCTGAGTGACCACTAGCTCTGGGTCCAGCACATAGAGCTCGTCCTGAGAGATCTCTGTCACATAGTTGAGGTGCTCCTGAAAGACATAAGTCAGGACACACTTCCTCAGAAGCAAGACCTACTTCTGCAAAACTCCATCCCCTCCTATCCCAATGCGTGGGTTTGTAGCCCACACATTTTGTCAGCAGAGCAATGGTGGCTTGAACAATCTTGTGCCTGGGAGCCCTTGCATCTCCTTGTTCTTTTCAGGCTTCCTATCTCCTGCCACCTTAGCAACCTTGAAGACCTTATCTCCATGTCTTCCTCCCCAGATCATTAGGGGAAGTATCTAATACTGGTGAAGATGACCCCAGCTGGTGGGTCCCCAGGCCAGTCTTGCTATGTTTGCTATTCCTTACCCACTGCACTGGAGGGCCCTGAAGGCAGCTTTCAACCCAAGGTTCTGTGCTACCACCCAGGCTTCTTCCCGTTTCTCCTGAAACCTGGAGGTGCCAAGCCTGGTCCTGGCCCAGGCTCGTCATGCCATCCCTCTAGGGGATGCCAAAGGGCAGGTCAGTGATATGAGACCTGTGTGGCCCTAAGGCTATGCCTGCCTGTTGGTCTGTAGGGACACCCAAGCACCTTCCTAGGGGAAGATGGTGCAGGATGAGGCTGCACTCACCTGTGCGCGGTCTATTCTGTAGAACCGATCGGCCGTGGTTGCTGTAAGACAGGAACAGAATGAGACAGGATGATTCTTGGTGTGAGACAAGGGAGACAGCCTCTTCCCACCACGAGTGACAGTGAGCTATCCAGACACTTGGTGGCTTGCACACAGGGTACAGCAAAGCAAACAACAGCCCTTGACCAAGAGCAAACAACTTCCCTTCATGATTCTGCTGGTGTCTTCACCCTAGAGGCAGCCCCTTGGGCCTACAGACCACCATGCCTCTCTGAAACATGCCTCTGCTTGCTATCTCCTCCACAATGACTCCTGGCAGGGAGCCACAGGTAAGACAAGAACACATCTAGCTAATGCCATGGCTTTTCTGGGAGCTTTCAGGTGCTCCAGCATTATCCTAGGCAGATGAAGCTCAGGGCCATCTCAGCATTCACTTATACCAGGTGAGGAACTGCTGTGATTAATGTGGTGCACCTTGTTGAACAGAGCTTAGAAATGGGGGCACTACAGGAGACTGGGAGAGAGAGAGCTCAGCCTCCTGCTGACTTTACTAAGGACCTCCATGAGGCCACTCAGAGCATGTGACTGCCAGGCACAATGGAGCATGCTACCACCAGCTGTAGATCCAAGCCCCTGTCTCCTAGGATGGCAAGAGAGCTAAAATCAGCCTTCAGCCTGTCTGAGTGCATGCCTCTGCTCATCCCTCTTCCTTAGAGAAGAGATCACCACAGAGAGAGAGAAGCTCCAACAGAGCAAGTGGCTATGCTGGTGCCAGACACAGCCAGCCACCACCCCTAGGGGAGCAGGGAGGGGTTATGGACTTAGGGCATCACCATGGGAGAGCAGGACAGGTAAGAGCACAGTGCCACAACAGCTGGATTCCTATGTAGGGCAGTATTTCCCCGATGTCCTGACAGGCTGCTGGTGCCAGTCCAGGAGAGGTTGCTGCAGTGGGATCCTTGCAGACCCAAGGAAGTCTCTCTGCAGAGCGGGGATGTGCCAGAGTAGATGAGAGGAGTGAAAGAGCCATGTTTGTCCTGGATATTTCCATCCAGGGAACTACTGTTCAAGGCTTATAATTCAGCCACTTGAATGAACCTGTGCTGAATGAGGCTCTAGTCTCTTTCCTGACACATTTTCCTGAGCCCAGAACCTGTTGCTGGGAGACTGGCAGGAGAAGGGAAAGTGGCCCTGGTAGAGCAGCCCTGGTAGTGACACCTGGGAGCAGCGGCACCAGCAACCCCACATGCAGGGCTGGAACCTTGAAGGGAAAAGTTACACCCTCTCTGCCTCGTCGAGGCTTCCCAGGCCCACTTTGCAACCCATGGCTGTGCTCTGCTGTGGTCTACACTCTGCTTGTTGGGATGTCAGAGAGATGAAATGCTACCAACGGGTATTTCACTCAGCCAGCTTCCAGCTACAGAGGGAGCTTCTTGGTCAGGGAAGGCAAAGGTAGAAGAGAAAGCTACATTCAGGCAGGGGAGCCAGCAGCTGCTGGAGCCCAGCAGGGAGCCTGCTCTCCTGTAACACCGCGGTGCTCATGGTGAGCCTGGCTCCGAGCATGCTGGAGCAGGGGGGCCCCCTGCCTGCACAACACAGGACAGCATCCCCAGCAGGCCGGCTGTGACAAACACGCCACCAAGCTGCCTTCAGCTCCAGGGGCAAGAGAACTGCAGACACCCCTTGCTCCACTCCTGGTCAGCAGCCAGACACGCAGCCTGGGGCAAAGCACTGCTGTGCTCAGCCCCAAAGACCCCAACATCCGTGAGTCCCAAGCCTCAGTGGTTTCCTGTGGCTTGTCACCGAGTGTCTGTCTGTCCTCTCACCCCCCAAATTCATAGAATCACAGAATCATCGAATTGCTTAGGTTGGAAGAGACCCTTAAGATCATCGAGTCCAATTATTTAAACCAACGCTGCCAAGTCCACCACTAAACCATGTCCCTAAGTGCCACATCTACACGTCTTTTAAATATCTTTAGGGATGGGAACTCATCCACTTCCCTGGACAGCCTGTTCCAATGCTTGACTACCCTTTCAGTGGGAAAAAAAATCCTCCCTGATGCAACTTGAGGTCATTTCCCTTCATCTTCTTGCTTGTCACTTGGGAGAAGAGACCAACACAACTTGACACAAACCTCCTTTCAGGTAGTTGTAGACAGAGATGACAGGTCTCAACCTCCTTTTCTCCAGGCTAACCAACCCCAGCTCCCTTGATGTCCTCATCCAGATTGATAAAGATAATAAACAGGACCAAGCTCGATACTAAGCCCTAGGGATCACCACTGGAGCTGGCCACCAGCTGGACGTAACTCCAAGCACCACCACTCTCTGGGCCTGGCCATCCAGCTGGTTTTCTACCCAGTGAACAGTGCACTCATCTGAGTCATGAGCAGACAGTTTCCACAGGAGACTGCTGTGGGAAACAGTGTCAAACGTTTTATTGAAGTTCAGGCGGACAACATCCACAGCTTTTCACTCATTCACTAAGCAAGTCACCTTGACATAGGAAGGGATCAGCTTGGTCAAGCAGGACCTGCCTTTCACAAACTCATGGTGGCTGAGCCTGATCCCCTGCTAGTGCTGCCTTGCTGCCTGATGGGACTCAGTATGATCTGCTCAATGACTTTTCACAGCACCAGGGTTGGGCTGACAGGCTTCTAGTTCCCCAGATCCTCCTTCTGGCTCTTTTTATAGATGGGCATCACATTTGCTACTTTTCAGTCAACTGGGAACTGCTTATCAGCTCATCAATTGCTGGTAATTGACTGAAAAAGGCTCAGTGAGCACTTCTGTCATCTCCCATAGTACCTTTGGGTGGATCCCACCCAGTCCCAGAGACTTGCGTGTGTCTAAGTGGTATAGCAGGTCACTAACCATTTCCTCTTGGATTACAGGGGTTTCATTCTGGTCCCTGTCTCTGTCTTCCACCTCAGGGGCATGGATACCCTGAGAACAATTGGTCTTACTATTAAAGACTGAGGCAAAGAAGGCATTAAGTACCTGAGCCCTATCCTTTGTCACTATGTCTCTACCCTTTCACTCAGTCAAGAATGGAGGTGCTCCTCAGACCTCCTTTTGTTGCTGATGTATTTGCACAAACATTGTTTTGTTGTCTTTTATTGCAGTAGCCAAATTAAGTTCTAGTTGGGCTTTGGTCCTTCTAGCTTTCTCCCTGCATAACCTCACAACATCATTGTAGTCCTCCTGGGCTGTCTGTCCCTTATCCCTTCTCTCCTGAGTTCCAACCAAAGCTCTCTGTTCAGCCAGCCTGGTCTTCTTCCTCACTGGCTCATCTTTCAGCATGTAGGCCTGACCTGAGCCTTTAGGATTTCCTTCTTAAAGCACATCCAGCCTTCCCGGACTCCTTTGCCCCTCAGGACTGCCTCCAAGGGACTCCATCAACCAGTCTCTGAAACAGGCCAAAGTCTGCCCTCCAGAAGTCCAAGGTGGCAGTTCTGCTGTCATTCCCTCCTTCCTTCTCCAAGGATCAAATACTATTATTTTGTGATTGTGATGCCCAAGACAGCTTCCAGCATCACCCACCAGTCCTTCCCTGTTTGCAAACAGCAGGTCCAGTGGGATGCCTTCCCTACTGGCTCCCTCACTCTCTGTGTCAGGAAGCTGCCATCCACACACTCCGAGAACTGTTTCCTCTCTGCTGTGCTGTATTTCCAGCAAACATCTGGGAAGTTTAAGTCCTCCACAAGAAGAAAGGCTGGTGATAGTGAGACTTCTCCCAGCTGCCTATAGAATATTTCATCTGCCTGTTTATCCTGGTGGGAGTCTATAACAGACTATAACAGACTTCCACCAGGATATCGGCCCTATTGTCCTTCCCCCTGATTCTTACCCATAAACACTGAACCCTATTGTCACCATCATTAAGCTCTAGACAATTGAAACACTCCCTACCATACAGGGCCACCCAGTGCCTCTCCCTCCTTGCCTGTCCCCTCTGAAGAGTTTATAGCCATCCATTGCAGCACCCCAGTTGTGTGACTTGTCCCACCATGTCTCTGTGACAGCAACTATGTCATAGTTTTCTTGCTGTGCCATATCTTTTGGCTCCTCCTGTTTGTAGCCCATGCTGCATGCATTAGTGTCGATGCACTTCAGTTGGGCTACTGATTCCTCCACTTTTTTGGGGACAGGAGCCGTAATTCCTATGCCCTAGTTCTCAAGTGCTTCTGTGGTTTCTAATGCATCAATAACCCTTGGGTCTTTGCAGCCACATGGATCTCCACCCCCTACCTCCACTGAGCTGGCAGACAAAAGGACTTTGCTTAGCACATCAGACCCAGTCAACACTCCTAGGGGAGGGTGATACTCACAGTCCAGGAAGCACCACTTGGGTGACAGCTTCTGGAATGACACTGTCTTCGGCTTGGCTCCATCTCCCTCCTGCATAATAAAAGAGAGGATAAAGATGTAACTTATGGCCTCTGCACCTCTCTTCAGAGCATTCCTCCTGCTTTGGGAGGTTCCTGCAGACAGAGAGGACCACAGGCACTTGGATGAAATTGAACACAGGCACAGCACACTGCAACAGGGAGCAGCATGGGACAGACTGGAGCTGACTGTAGAGAGGTGTCACACAATGAACCCATGAGACCGGCATGGTGGACATGACAGATGGGCCCAGTGGACAGAGTGAGCCATACACACCTGAAAGAGCAGGCGCTCTAAAGCAGAGGGCTGTGGAGGGAAATCCTGCAGAAAGGCAAGGTGTGCTGTTACAGCCTGTGCTGGGCAGTCCCCCAGTCCCTCTCTGATCCCATTGGAGTTACTTAATGTGCTGCCATATCTGGCTTTACACACTCTCTGGTCCCTGCCTGGCTTTAAGACCAGAGTACAGTGGTTGCCCAAGGCGTGAGAAGAGGTAAACCACGAGGTGACCAAGGAACACCAGCCACACTGCACAGTTTTAAAGGTGCAGGAGGTTGCAGGGGCATCAGTCTACCACACTGACACAGCAGGAAAGCATTACCCTGCGAACCCAGGAGCTGCTAGCCATGTGCCTGCCTGCATGTCCTCACCAGTGCCTGGGCACCAGGTGGGCAGGGGACGGCCATGCAGAGCAGGCACAGCAAGAGGCAGATGCCAGCGTGCCAACTCAGGCAAACAGCTCTGCAACCCAGCCCTACAGGACACTATGCATACACTGGATGGGATTCCCACAGGCACAAGAGCCAGCTAACAGCAGACTAAGCAAGGTCCCTTCAATTGTCTCTGCAACTATCAGATTGAGCAGTGCAGCACCAGGAGCCACACTATGGGCTTAGAAGGCATTGTTCACCAGGAGCAAGAGTTACACAGTCTGTGTAGAGGTCACAAACACATGCTAGTACATTGGCAAGGACACAAAAATTAGTGCTTGCAAATGAAATTAGTTGGACAGGTTATAAACCTAATCCAGGCACCTGGAAAGGGCAGAGCTGAGCCAGGAAACACAGAACCTCTGGAGGGCTGAAGGGTTATAGGCCCCTACAGGATGTGTGCCAGCTTTTTATACTATCCCGTAGTTTTTCAGGGTCACTCTCTGGGCTTGGAGAACAGTCAGAAGAGCAATGCTGAAAAAGAAGCTGCCAGACAGCAGGGAGCAAGAAGCCATCCAGCTTGGGACCCTGCCTCCACCACATGGTGAAAACAAACTGTGACCTCTTACTGCGACTCAAAGCAAGAGTGTGTGTTGGTGCATGCAGGTCAAGGAGGCTTAGAAATCCTTTCCTTGAGTCCCTCCATCCTCAGCATTCAACCATGACCACTTTTCACGCAGAGACTCACCTCCTGCAGCTTCTCAATTTGGGTCCGGCACAACTCCAGGTCACTGTCTCCTGGAACCACGATGATCCCCAGTGGCACAGCTGCAGGAAAGGGCACAGGCACAATTCAGGGAGCACTCATGGAGCCTATGCCCCATTCCCAACACCTCACACAGTTTAGCTACAGGCTTTGCCAGACTTGGGTACTGCAGCTCCCACCCCCTGGTCACTCCGCTGGTCACTCACAGGCTTCCTTGAGCTTTTCCTTGTCATAGTTCAGTGCCTCGTAGTCACGCATGCTGATTCGGCTCACCCGGATCCGCAGCCGCTCGGGCACTGGCTGCTGGCTGTGTGCAGCGGGCAAGGAAAAAGGAAGATATCAGAAAGTGACAGCCTGCTTTCTCCTTATTCCCCTCATCCCTCCAAAACAGGCAAGAGCACAGTGTTGTATAGACTGGGGTGGGGAGCTTGGCACCAGAGCTTCCCCAACATCAGGGTCTTCTTTCTGTGACCTGATCCCTTCCCAGACCCTCCCCAAGATAGGACTGAAATGCCTCTGTCAGTCATGGATCAGTCCCAGCCCTTTCCCTGCCAACTGTCCTTCCTTGGAGAGAAGGTGGCAGATTGATCTGAGGAACCTACTCATTGAGCAGGGGCATGGAGTTGCGCCGCTTGGTCTTCTGCACCATGTTGGCTTGGTTGCGCAGGGAGATGTGGATGCAGGAAGCTGCCAGCTTGCAGGGCTCTCCATCCACCTGCATGGGGATGGCCTTGGATGTGGTGAGAACCACCTGCCGGCACTGACAGAGCCGCTCCCCATGGCCACCGACTTGCAAGGCAGCCTGTGAAAGGGTCAAGAGTGAGAGCAGAGCATGGACTGAGATGTGGATGAGGGGAGCAGCCACTGTGAGCTGGATGTTAAAAGTGAATCAAGTTCTGAGTGTCTCAGGTTTGATTTCAGTGAGAAGGGACTCACAGAGACCAGGGCATGACAGCACCTCACCTAAATCTTAGAGAGCAGACACTGTCACACAGGCCAGCACGACAACTCCTCCAGAGAGGATCTGTGGAGCTGTGGGCTGGCTGACACCTGGTCAATGGGACCAGTCACCCCCCTGGTTGCTACCTACAACTGGCAACAGCACGGACTCACCAGCGACGTCATGGTGAAGCCGATAACTTCAATGCAGCCATCATCGTGGCGCTGAGGCTCAAAGTCATGGTGATCCCCAGGGTTGCCCCAAGGCATGGTGCCTGCACAATACCTGTGAAGGGATGGGAAGAAATGCCTGGACCAGCACTGCAAACCCAGGCAGGGATCTACAGGACAGATGTTTGAAGCCCAGCATATGAAGACAGGTCCTGGGGCTGCTCACCTTGGGATGTTAAGGAAGACCAGGCACTGGGGCTTCAGGTCCTGAATCTTGGAGGTCAGGTCTGTCCCATCGCACTGGAGACAACACAGGGGTGTTCAGGCTGCTGTAAGGGGAAGCCTGGTCCATCCTACCCACTTAGGAAGAAATGGCCTCCCTCCTCTGCTCCCTACAGTGAGTGTTCTCCAAGGCAGGGGAAGCTGATGCTCCCAGGAACATATCCACTCCCCAACCCTGCCATACTCAGTGTGCCAAGGGACATTCTTCATGCCTCCACAGCTCACCCCCTCCCGGGACCAGAGCACCCCAGCACACTCACAACCAGCCTGACGTGCTTCGCCAAGTCTTTGGAGCTCCCGGTGAGGAAGTCAGAGAAAGCCGTCTGCCAAGGTAAGAGACAGAGTTAGCGCCCAGGTGTTCACCAGAATGGGCAGCCAGGAAGCCTGCCACTGACCTGCCACAGACCTCAGCTGCTGAAACCTGCAAACCCCTTTTTCATCCACAGAAGTCCTCTCCTCCTCCAAAACAACCTGATCTATTCCTCTTGATATTTTGCCTACCAAAAACCTTCGGGCACCTTCAGTAACATGCTCTAGTATTCCCTTGCCAGCCCAGTCCTGACTTTAGGGAAGAGCTGGCAAAGTGAGTCTTGTCCAGTGAGACTCAAGTCACAAGAGACAAATTCAGTCTCAAGCTGTAATGAAGTACCACAAAACAGAGCTGAAGTGACCCCATCTAGAGGTTCCAGGAGGGACAGCATGGATCCCCTTTGGGTTTAACTGTGCAGATAGGAAAAAGAGACACAAGCAGGACAGATGTGAGATGGCACAGAGCAGCTTGGCCTTTAGTACTGCTCAAATACCAGTCACCAGACACACGGGTAGAAAGTATACTGAGGATGGGGAGACAGAGGAACAAAGATGATACTGAGATGCAAGGTTCTAAAGGTGAGATACAGGAGGGTGGTGTAATTAGCCAGGAAGCTGTACACTGGTCCAAGGTATACAATAAAAGACCAAAGTAGTGTGGAGACTCTATGGAAAGACTTCCTATTCCTCTGCAGGGGGGACAGCCGTCCTTCCCACAGCTCCAGGGAGGTCCTGCCCGGGTGACCACCCGTGAGCTGGAGATCAAGAACAATAGTGGCAGGAGATCAATACAGCAACTGTACTGCAGGCCACGGAGCACGTTGTACTGCCAGCAGCACTCACAGCCAAAGAGGAGCTGTGACTCCCAGTACTTCAGCCTTTCTCCAGCAACTCTCCACCTTTGGGCTGGGGGGCTTAGCTTGAGTACACGGGAAGGTCCATGAAACTTAAAATGAGTGAGTTTAGGGTGCAGACAGAAGGCAGGTCTGTGCCTGTGCTCCAGTTGACATTAGGGCTGCTGTGACGGCAGGCTCAGATATCCCCCACACACTCACCCCAGCATAGAACATTTTATTCCGAAACCGGCTGTTGAACTTCTCTGGGTTGGCCTCTAGGGAAAGGAGAAAAAAGTCCAGGTCACTGGCCTACATATGGAAATATTTCACTTACCAGCTCTCCTCAGACACAGCTCTACAGCCAGCCTCAGCCAGGAGTCTGCCCCCAGCTTTTTTCCTGTGCAGGCACCCCTCTTCCCCCTCTGCAGCATGGACTTGCTCCTCCTGTTTCAGCTCCAGCTCTGCCCCTGAAGCAATTCTCTTGTTCACTTTCTTGAGGAACCCACAAACAAGAACGGGCCCATCCCACAGACCCTGACCAAGCCCCGCCACTGCTCTGTACCTCGGGATTCGTGGAACTCCAGCGTTACCCGTGCATCAAAGCCAAGGCTGAAGTAGTTATTAAAGACATCCAAAGGGAGCTGAAATGGAAAGGAGGAATAAGGATGAGGCTGCCAGCATGTGCCCATGGCAAAGATGAGGTCAGGTTACAGCAGAGCCACTACAGTGCTCATGAGGCTGAGGGACCCTGCTTGCCTTTTCCCTAGGAAAATACAGAGGTTACCAGCCTGAGATAATAGATTAGCTCCTGGCTCCTAGGGGGAAGGGAAGTGGCCCAAGGGGACACACTCTGCTCTCTGAGGTTTCTGCAATCACCCACATTTCTGCTTAAGAAAACAGTCTCACTGAAGACTGGGCTTATACCTGTTGCAAGTTGTGGTTAAAAACCTTTGGTAGGCATTTAACTATGAACTCTACATGCCTTGCCATGACTGCTGTGGCTCAGAGCCATGAAGAGAATGGTGGAATAGGCAGAATGAGAGGGAAACACCAACCCAACACAAGCCCCGGGTGCTGGGCTGCCTGAGCCAGTGGAGAAAAGAGAATGCAGACCTCTAGCACAGGGAACAGACATGGAGAGGAGGTGTCCCACCTTGTCAGCAGCTCCCTCATCCTTTTCCTCAGGGTTTGTGTCAGGGTTTGGCTCCACATGGAGGTTCCAGCGATCGAGCTGCACTATGTTCCCATCTTCTACGTGTGATAGGATCTTGGACAGAGGCTCATCTGTGTAACCCTGGTGAAGACAAGGACTTGGTGAGTCTCATGCCTGCCTCCCACAGAGATACCCCACATTGCAGGCTTTGGTAAGACATCCCAGAGTAAAAGATGTAGAAGAGATCAATTCTACTCGTATGCACAATGAAGTGGGACTTGAAATTTAAAACAATGCATCTTTCTTCTAAAAATCTTCCAAAATTTGAAAAAGCAGTTGCTTTTGTATAATCTAATGCAGAACAATTCAAATGTCAGAAGAATGGCAACATCCAAATTGCACTTATTTGTTGGTCTCTATCTCCAAGGAGTTAAAACACCAGCCCATGCAAATCTCCACCCATTTGTCTGAAACAAGGGTTGAAGCACTCAGCCCTTCTCTGTCAACAGTGGGTTCTTGTGCCCATCACTTACCCCACCCCAGTTCAGTGTTCTGGCCAAGTCGTTCCCTGTCCCCAAAGGTAGGATGGCCACAGGAGGAGGTGGGTTGATGCGTAACTGGTCCAGAATGGAGAGTATCCAGCCCACCTGCTCAAGCAAGAGAGTGCAAAGAAACCATTGTTTATCTTAGGGACTAGCAGGCAGGGAGAGGTGACTCAGAGCACTGAGCACTCTGCGATGGCAGAGGGGCAGAGATGGGGTCTCCTTAGCCACAACTGAGGCTATTCACAGTCTTTAATGCTCTAATCAGCTGCTGCAGAAGATACCAGTAAGGGGTAGGTAGTGAGGACACTGGCCCTTAAAAGGGCTACAAATCACAAAGGGCTAAAAAGACATGTTACAGACTAGCACTCCCTGGAACAGTGCACAAGGGCACCCATAGTATCCGTGCTACCAGCCGTACCATGGACACAGTGTGCAGAGTTTGCCCTGTTCTGGATTACAACAAGGAGGGTGGCTGTCTGCACTGGAAAGGCCTGGGCAAAGGGGAACTGTGGGATGAAGGGGCTGGAGACTCACCGTGCCGTCTCCCCCACACGCCAGGATCCGGAGGTTGTGGACTTTGCGGTACAGCTCCAGCCTGCAGGGAACAGGGAGGTTGAGGAGGGGAGAGGCACTGAAAGTGTTACACAGCAGCTGCCTCACAGAGCCCTTGGCATGCACGAAGCCACATCCATGTCTCCCTCTAGAGCTGCTCACAGCAGTGGGCAAAGCCACGGTAACTTTGGCTCCATCAGCTCTTGTGAAGGAAGAGTGGAGTGTCCACAGGCTGCGCACACATAGATAACCTAGAATGCAGCAAGCAGACAAGACTCACACAACATTAACTGAATATAAGGAACTATGTCTGGGAACCCCACCCCATGGCTGGTCTCTTCACCTCTAGCCTTAAGATTAGACCAGCCCTCCATCAGGAATCACTGACTATGAGTGACTATCACAAGTTATCCTAGATAGGCCTCTCAAAGCATTGAAGGTCTCTCTGCATGTGGGAGCTATGAAGCATCAGGCCTCTGCCAGCTGGGGGAAGAGCTCTAGAGAGGAATCCTGGGACATGGATGGGGGAGAGAAAGGTGTTGCCCCCATCAGTACTTACGCCTCCTTGGGTCCACCCTGGCTGAGGTCGAAAACTTGCCGTGGGTTGAGATACCACATGAAGGATTGGATGATCTTGGCTCCCTATGGGGAGAAGAAAGACTTCAGGTAATACCGAGTTCCCAGTGGACAGTAGAAGGAGGCACCTGTTCCTGCCTGGGGACAGGCTAAGACAACACCATTCTGGAGGGGACACAGGCAAAGACTGGCCAAGGCAGGGACTGCTGGGCAGCAAACTGGCATTGTGGCCTCTGCAGATGAGACATCACCAAAACTATGATGAGAGCTCAGCAGTCAAATGGCAATGCCCTCATAGAGGTGTCTTCTTAGGGAGACACCAGACAAGGCCATACCTGATTCCCACCGCTCTTGGGGTTCACAAACACCAGCAAGGGCTTCATGAGAGGAGCTGGCATGGGCTTGATGACAAAGGGTTTCCACCTCCCTTCCTGCAAGAGATACCATAGATCCTTCAACAAAGCTGGGGAAATGCAAACTCCCACCTCCAGCTGAGCCCTAACATCATGCACGTCTGAAGTAGGACAAAGAGAACATCCCAGCCACACCATAAACCTTGTATCTGGGATATACCCTGCCAGCAGGCACCCTCCCTCCAGCTCAACCTCCTTAACCTCAGTGCAGACCCAGAAAAGCCCACTTTTATTCCCAGCCTTGCTCCTCACTGTTCAGTCCCTCTGCCCTTCCAAGACAAGGTCATTCCCAGTCCCTTCATCTCTTACCTCAGCCCCCTTTTTGCTGGATTTCCGCTTGAATGATGTCCTCTTCTTCTTCTTGCTAGATTTCAGTGGATTCTAGAGGGAAAAGGAACAAACATAAAAACTCTGTGAGGAGCCACTGGGAAAATGGGAGGTGTGAAAGAGCCACAAGAGCTGAAGTGACTTACCTGGGGCCGCCGGACCCGCAGAATCCAGGTAGGAGGAACGACAACAGCAGCGTGTGCCCCTAGTGAACAGGGCTCTTCAATGTGTTGCAGCATGAAACATGACACTTTGCTGTGATACTGGCCAAGGAGAAGACAGAGAGAAAACTCAGCTGCTCAGTTTGCTGGGCACAGCCACCATCTCCTCCTCTCAGGTCCCCCATGCCAATGCAGGGAGTGCTGGATGAAACCATGCAGGAATTTTGTAATGGGAAGGCAATGAAGAGAAAGGTTCTCAAACAAGCTTGCAAACATCATAGTACAGCTTCTCCCAGCAGGAGGAGCTGTTAAGGGCAAGCTGCAGACTAGGAGCTTGGGGAGTCCCAGCAGAAAGCAGAGGTCATTGGTGCAGAACTGACTGCTAAGGCATTCAGGGAGGGCTTTGCTCACCGCTTGTTTGCACCAGGAACAGCTGATGGCTACAATCTCCTTGCTGTGGAAGGCAAACTTCTGCTGAAAACCCTGTGGAAGAAAGGATAAAGAGGCTTAGGGAATTCCCTCACAGTTTCCTACCATCCAACAGGACTTTTGCACCAGTAAGAGAGACATTAATAAAGAGAGCACATCTGCAGCTGGAGCTCTCCAGATCCTGTCAGACAGTCCCAACCACCACAACGGCACCAGGGAGGCCACTGTGCTCTGCAGGGGTGTCCTTATTGCTCAAAGAAAGCATGTCAGGAAGACAGTCTCCTTCAGGATTAATTGGGCCAAGGGGAAGAGCTACTCTATGTGGGAAGCACTTACATAGTGCTTCACTGAGCAAAGCAGGGCACTTGTTTTGGGTTTGCTACCAAACGGGAATGATGGGATGTCCCTGGTTCCCAGACCTCTTCTTGTCTCTGGCTTGTCTCTCTTAGGTTTCTCTCAACCTCTTGTCTCTCTTAGGTTTCCTTCAGGCTGAGAAAAATGCCCAAGATGCCCTCTCACCTTGCCACACTGCCGACATTTCCCTTCCTGCCGCCTCCGGTGCACCCAGTGATGCCGGACAACGATTGGCTAAAGGGAAAAGAAAAAACAAAATAAAAAAAAAAGGGGACTGAAGGGCCCAGTGTGTGAGGGAACACAGGAACAGACAGAAGGAATGGACACAGGCCAGCCACCCTCTGCTCTTGCAGCAAAACCACTGCTCATAGGCACCAGCCCCCCACCCTCTGAGAGAAGGCAAAGCCAAAGAATCAGGGGGCAGGAGGCCAAATTAAGATGCTCCAAGAAAAGGGAATTAAAACCAGAAGAAATAGGAAGGAGTACAGGGAAAGTGAAGACTGAGAATCACACAAAGCAGACCCAATGGAGAGTGGGCAAACAGTAGCACATCTCTGTCCCTTAACATCTCTGCCCAGACGCCCCTAGTGCGAGGTAAAAAACGTGCTGATGAAAGGTGTGAAAATCCCTAGGGAGACAGAGTTTGTGCCCACAGCAAGAAGATGGACGTGCTTGCAGCTAAGCAGTGAACCTCCTCCCTCCACGTTCCTCAAGAAGAGCCCCAAAGCCCTCCACACCCACTTCCCCCTGCTCTTTCCTCAGACCAATCCTGAGCCTTCCTCAGTCCCGGCATGGGCAGCAAGGCTGCTTGCCAGCACCTCTGCTCTGCCTGCAGGCTCACAGTGGGTTGAGGGCTGGGACTTGCAGAAGTGATTGTGAAGAAGTCAGAAGTTTTGTAATGAAGCACCACATGTCCTAAATCCCATCCTACTCTTCCAGCCCTGTATTGGGAACGGCACAGCAGAGAGAGTAGCAAAAAGAGAAAAGGGAGTGCAAGTTCACAGACTGGCATGGTAGGACCCAACAAACTGCTCCTGACAGCTTTTGGGATCATGATGATGAGAGGCAGAATCTGGCAGGAGGTTTGGGTCAGCTCCAGTGTTGCCTGCTCTGTGTGCAGCACACGGGAGAGGACAAAGAGTCCTGTTGGCTTTAGTGGACATTAATCCAGTAGGAGCAGAAGGAGGGCTACGCCTTGAGCTCAGCTCTGGGTCCAAGCAGGCACATGTAGGGAAAGGGCTGACCCTGAAGGGGATCCCTGGCACCACAAAGGCCAGAAGAGCACCTTTTTAGGGAAACAGGAAGGAAGAGGCCTTGGAGGAACTGAGAAGCATTAGAAAGACAGGATGGAGAAGCAGAATTTGTGAGAAAAAAGAAAAACCAAGAAAGCGGAGGGAGAAAAAATTTGTAGAGGTTGGAGAGAAGAAAAATAGAGACGGAAGATGGAGCAGAGGCAGCAAGCTGTCAGCAGAGCCCAAAGGGTAAGTGAAACACAAATAAGGGAGCTAGGCTAAGAGCGATATGGGAAGGAGGCATAGCAAGAAAAACAAAGCAAGAAAGGAAGGTTTAAAATGATGCTGAAAGCTTCCCTTTATGAGGTCATGCTGGCATTTCAAAGCAGGCAGCCCTGTGTTTCAACCCTTTCAACCCTTCCCCAACTAGGTCTGCTGTGCCAGCACCAATACAGCGTGGGGACAGCTCTGTTACGGAAATGGCACATGACTGAGCCACCCACACCCACTCCAGAGCACTGCACAGGTTACACTGGCTCCACAGGCTGGGGGGTGAAGCATGAAGTCTGACAGCTGCTTCCACCAGTGCAGGTCATCAGACAGATTCCAAGCCACTGCTTATGCCCAGTACATTACAACGTAGGCTGAAGGGGTCTAATAGCACTACTGTGGGCAACTCCCACTGCTAACTGTGGCATCCAGGTCAGGGCTGAGTGATAAAGCCAAAAATGAGCCCATACTGCTTCCTTCCAAATTGCAGGAGACTTGAGGACCTGCTGTTTGCCACAGCCTCATCTATATGCCTGGGGACCAACACAAGGGGCAAGGTTTCTCCCAGAAAACACTGTCTGTAGGTTTCTCTCATAAAGATTCAGGAGATTCAGAACATGCAAACCATCGGCTGCTCTGCATTTGCTGCCTGCAAACTCCTCGCTCTTCACACCCAGTCTGTGCTGCTGCCTTGCAAAGAAACATCCCCTTTAAGGCACCACCCCCTTGGAGCAGGAAGGAACATGCCGCCTCCACTCGGATGGGCAACACACTGGCAGCATCTGGTGTCTTTATCACCAAACTGGAAACAGGAGAGGCAGATGTGGGCAGTGTCCAAGGCACATTTCTCACCTCCCGTATGTTCCGGGATCCTGACTCCCTGAAGGAAGGTTTGCAGCGGAAATTTATCTGTAGGTTGAACACACACGAGAGGAATCAGTAAAACCATTGTACCTGAAGGAAACCTACTGGAATTTACTGTACTACAGCAAGGCCCAGAACCTCTGGAGTTGTTTGGTACTTGCCACAAAACCCTCACATCTCAGTTACTGAACAAAATGGGGCCTGGGGTCCCAATCATGTCACTAGATCCTCGTTTTGGTACTGTCTCCTCAGAAGACCCCTCTTTGCAATTACACATTGCACTTCCCCAGCCTCCTTGGAGAATAAAGCCCAAGAAAAGGTGTTACAGTTTTGCGAGCTGCAGGGAGGGCTTAAGAGGCTCTACTCACTTTCTCCAGCTGTTCGATGCAGGGTGTATGCACTACGATCTTGCAGGCTGCACACTTACGCCTGGAGAGAGGTTTTTGCTGAAGGATAAGAAAAGAGGAGAAAAAATATGTATGTGAATGAATATATGGAGTGTTCAGAGCCTGGCAAACTCAGCCTCCCATCATACCTCCTTTATATGCATTGGGATAAAGAACGAGCCCTATAGTAAAGTTAGATACAACCTAGACTTCTTGTCTAGTGAAGGGATCTAAGCATGTGCCTATAGCAGATGTTCTCAAGCCTGGGACAGAGCAGGGAGGTATTTTCCCTACTGTCCTACCCTGCAGTCCTTGTCCTATTCTGACACTGCCTGAGAGCACCATGGAAGCTGGTCTGGGAGGCACCTGCAGGGTGGCAGGCACAGAGTGGCATCAGTGCTTTGTGTCCTGCACCACAAGAAGGACTGAGCCTGCAAACTGGGAGGGAGGACTGCAGGGGCAGGAGGCAACAGGCCTGGATCTCCAGAGCTCACTTTTCTCCTCTATTGATAGGTCTTGGATTAAGATTGTCCTTCTAAGGGTGTGGAGTCCCAACACCCTCCCTCTGGAACCCTCCAGGCAAGTGGCACCCCTGCATCAGGTTCCCATTGCAAACTGAGAACCAGCAGTGGCAGAAACTGGGGACTTGGCCCTCCGGTATGCAGAGGCAGGAGGGACACAGTCTCTGCCTCGGCAGCTCCCCAGACCCCTGCATGTCCCCCAGCAGCAGCGTGGCCTCTGTGGTCTCCCCATAAGGTGACAGCACAGCCAGGTTTGTGGCCTTTGCTGGTGAGGCAGGTGGCCTCAGGTGACTCACCAGCAGCTTTGCCATGCAGTTCTGTTCCCCAACATAGCAGAAGTCCCCAGAGACATTGGTCTCAAACCAGATGTGCTCCCCATAGACCGCAGCCTCCTGAAAGACACAAGACAACACATGCTCTGAGAGCATCCTCAGAGAGGCATCTGAGCCCCTAAAATGCTTTGTGCAAGGGACAAGATACTGGACAATGCTGGGCATGGGAGGATGGAGCAAGGTGGAGGCCAGGAGACAATATGCACACAACAGCCAGGGACATCTGGACAGAGGAAACCTCACAAAGCCGCTGCCATGGCCCACCTGTTGCAAACAAGAGGGCCCCAGGAAACCAGCTCCAAGACCTACAAACCACCTGCAGTGTCCGGCACAGGAGAGCTGCTTTCATTGCCCCAGGAGGAGGCATCAGGGCAAATTCAGTGCAGGGGACTTTCCTGAACCAGCTTCTGTTCTACAACCTGAGGATGCAGCTTAAAACCTGTGTGGCTTTGCCTGTGAAGGAGCAGGGCCTTGCTCCTGTTGCTTGGCCCCAGCCACCAGATCTTGGCTGTCAGAAGCAGAAAAGCTGGCAGTGGAGTAGTTATGCCATCCCTCCAGGAACCACCTGTGCCTCCACAGCCTCTCTCTTGCACCATCAAGTAGTGCTGCCAGCAGCACAGATGCTGCTACCAGCTGGTGGCAATGGCAGAGGCCATAAATGTGTCAAAGTCAGTCACCTGGGAAGCCTCAACCCGGGGAAGAGCCTGCTGCTTCTTGGCCAAGAGCCCATTCCATGCAATGCCCAGCAAAACACACTACAACTTACGCTCCAATCCACAGTGCTGCGTATCTGCCTCTCCGAGTCGCTCCTCAGGGCTAGCGCTGGGTTTGGCTGGGCTACCATGTGCTGGAGACTGGATTTGGCAATAGCTTTCCTGGAAGACACAGAAGGTTTGGCTATTAAATATATATGCAAAGCACAACTTGCTTCTAAGATGCAATATGAGGCCGGAGCAGAAAAGCCTCCTCAGGACCAAGTGGCTAGAAATTAGGTGAATTTCCAGCCCAGCTAGCTGAGAAGCACGAGTTCCTGTGAGATAGTCCTGTGGGATGAAGAGGTAATGGCCATGTTGCTGACAGCTGAGCCAGACACCCTGTACCCAACAAAAGGCACAGCCTGGGTCTGCTGGGTTAATGCCCTCAGGGATGACAGTTCCATTGTAAATCACCCTGGGAGTGTCCACCGAGCTGTGGTGGTGGAACTGCCTTTGCAGGGACAATCCAGAGTCCCTGTACCACAGTCTCCCTGCATCTCTCCCACACAAAGGCACCTCAGAGCCTGGCCAGTTTTCAGGGACCAATACAACCAGCCAGAATAAAAGCAGCTGTTTGTTTGGGGCTAGTAAGCTTCTCCAAGATGTGCTAGGGTGGAGGAAAGGAGCAGGAAGTCCAGCCAGCAGGAGAAAGTGTGCATCTCCAGCCAGAAACCA
Organism: Daphoenositta chrysoptera; assembly: GCA_013397915.1. Classification (NCBI taxonomy): domain Eukaryota; kingdom Metazoa; phylum Chordata; class Aves; order Passeriformes; genus Daphoenositta; species Daphoenositta chrysoptera. Next base: position 1,212,743 of record VZRO01002622.1, read on the forward strand.
GGCCTACCCCCTTCCTCTGGCCCCAGCCTGGCAGGAGGAGACACCCACAAGCCCCAGGGGCTGCACCAAGAGCATCAGTGGCAGCACTGGCCCAAGTGGAAGATGCTCAAGGTACGCCAGCAGTACTGCAAGACACCGATGGTGGCCAGGGCCAACGGCGCTGAGTCTCTTCCCTCCTTCCCCACCAAAGCCGGGTCTGTACCCCACCTCTCCCCTCCCCACAGCAGCGCCTGCTTGCACGCTGCCGCCATACATACAGCAGCCGGGGGCTCCAGCTCTCCGGGGTGGTGTGGCAGGTGGGCTCCGGTCCCAAACCCTTGACGAGGGCGGCAGAGGGGCACCCGCTTCCAGCCGCTCCTGCACAGTGCTGGGCCAGCAGCCGTGGGTGTCCAGGCGGGAGCAGCCCAGGCTGCGGGGCATGGCTGGAGCGCCGGCGCTGGCTGAGGCGGCGGTAGCGGCCTGGCAGGCCGTGGGCAGCCCGGCCGTACACGACCTCGGTGGGCAGGTGGTGGGAGGAGGCGCGCCGCAGGCAGCGGGGGCCCCGCGACAGCAGCCCTGCCTGCAGCGGCCGCAGCTGGGGCAGCATGGCCAGCCACGTCTCCTCAGCACAGCGCTCCTGCTGGCCCTGCTCGGCTCCTGCTGCTGCACCAGCGTCCTCTGGAGACTCAGACCTGGAGCTGTCAGTGAAGTGAGCCCTGTCCCCCTCCTCTCCCGCGGGAATGAGGCTGGCCAGGACAGTGGGACCCAGCAGCTGGGCATCAATAGCTTGTGCCTTGCCCCCGTGCTTCGTCTGCACGGCGAACCTGGGGCTGAGGCAGGGCGGCGTGGTGCTGGAGCGGCGACGGGTGCCGGGACGCCGGACCAGGCCCAGGCAGGAGAGGGACGCTGCTGGGGTGCCTGAGCCACGGCGGCACTGGGCCAGCGAGGCGGAGGGCAGCCCCACCTGGGAGCGACGCCTGGCCTTGCCCGTGGGCACAGCCACCACGCTGGTGCGCCGCAGCCCCTTCCGCCCAAAGTGCCGCCTGAAAAAGGTTTCCATTGCATCCGGATGGTGGCTGTTAACACAGAGACCAGGAATTAAGTAGGCTCCCCTATGAGTCCAGGCCATGCTGTCAGGGCAAGGGGGACAGGGGGAAGCAAGGGACAGAGGGCTGAAGCAGGGAGTGGGAGACATGGCAATGCTACCTGAGACATGTGGCAGGGTCTTGCTCCCCACAGCTTTACTGCTCCACGAGTCTCACAGCTCAGCCCAGAGGGCTGGTGTCACCCCTAGCCGGGACCCTCTACATTCCCTGCTCTCCACTGTGGGATCAGCAGAACCTCTGTGCACCCCGAGGTGCCAATCAGCCCTGGCACCTCAACTACCCCTGCCACTCTCCCGATGCTGACCCACCTGGTTTCCTCACAGGAACCACTCTGGCTAAGCACCAGTCCCACGAAATTCACAAATTGAAATCAGGCCCTTGCAAATCCTACAGAAGAAAATGAACCAGGCAAGTAAAACCAGGGCAAGAAAATTTGGTAGAAGTGGTCTGGGAGAGCTGGAAGCTGGGAGAGGCTGGAGCAGGGCAGAGGAGAGCTAGAAAAATCATCCCATCTCTCCTGAGCAGAACTGCCCTCTCATGGGAGAAAGAGCTTTACAGAGGCTCTCATGCTTTCCCTGCCCAGACCTCAAAGCTGGACAGGTTGCCTGGACATTGCAGTGGTCTGTGGAAAGCCATGGGGCACAAGTGGAATGTGCAGCAACACTTTCAGTGGCAGTAGCTCAGCACACAAAGGCCTGAGTAGAAGGAGGTGAGTCTGGTTAGCTCCAGTGCTCCCCTCCTCAAGAGAGTGCTTAATTTCCCACCCTCTAGCTGACACCTCTCTTCAGTTGCTAGAGAGGATTTATTCAAGGCCAACTTAAAAAAAAAACCACCAAAACCCACAGTTTGGTAGAAGCAAACTTCTTCTCTTCAATTGCTCCCAAGGCAGGGAACTCTGGATCATGGTAGCCTGCAAGCACACACAAGGCACCACCGCTCTCAATGATTTCCATGCTGTACAAGGCATCTCCCCTACCCACCATGAGGGCATGGGCATGCTGCTCACCACTAAGACTGACATCTGCTCCCCTTCCTCTATCTTCCTCCCTTCCCATGTTCTTTTACATTCTTGTAGGTCAGTAATATCAGAGAACCTTCAGGAGATCACTCTGGCCCAGACGTCCAATGACCCAAGGTCCACACAAACAGGCAAATTTATCAGAAACTTCTTCCCTTTTTATTTGGGAAATGCACGTAAGATGGGACATACATTTTATTTTCTGGACAAACTGGAGTTTTTGACAGTGCTTGCAGCACAAGCAGTCCATTGGGCTGTCCCTCTTTTTAACAGATGAGTACAAAGGTGAGTTTGTGTTTTTGGAAAAAAACAAGGCTTGCTTTGGTCTCCTCCAGGCTTCTAGACAAGGAAGCCAGCTCTTCAGTTTCTATAGTCTTATCACCACGCCTGTACTCAGTAATGTAGGGGAGGGAGGGAGGAGGAAGGAAGGAAGGATGGAAGGAAGGACGGAAGGAAGGACAGAAGGCAATGGCCTCCAGAGAGCAGCATTAGGGCAGCTAAAGCCTGGCTGAACTGAACACAAAACCAAAGCATCACCTCCTCAGAAGTATTTCTCAAGTCCTACCACTGCAAGCAATGCAGGCAAGTACTTGGTCACCAGAAGGTTCAATCCACCAAGGCCCATGCAGCTTTGCAGTGGGCATCACCATTTTGCTGATGACCCGGCTTTCAGCCTGTTCCCAACACTGCAGTGCTCCATTCGTGTCCCCTCTCCTCCTTATCTGCAGGATGATGCACAGTAAACTGCATAGAATCAGAGAATCTAAACTTCCCCTGCACAATTGGAGGCCATTTCCTCTTGTTCTATCACTTGTTTTCTGGGAGAAGAGACTGACCCCACACCTTGCTACAACCTCCTTTCAGGTAGTTGTAGAGCTCAATAAGGTCTCCCATGAACCTCCCTTTCTCCAGGTTCCTCAGCTTCCTCAGCCACTGGACACAGCACTCAAAGTATGGCCTCACCAGTGCCGAGTACAGGGAAACAGTCACTTTCTTGTCCTGCTGGCCACACTGTTACTGAAGGCCAGGATGCTGCTGGCCTTCGTGGTCACCTGGCACATGCTGGATCACGCTCAGATGGCTGTCAATGAGCATCATCACCAACAGGTATTAAAAACTGTCTAAACAAATAAAACATATTAAAAAACACAAGCGAGAACATGGGATGTGGCACACTGCAACAGACCCTTTTTGGCCAGCTTTAGCTGCTTGGGGAAACATACTGACCAAGGGCACCTCAAATGAGCTAATGGCTGTTCCCTCCTGCCCCAGATATTCCACCAGCACAAAGCTGCTGTACCACTTACTGTGTTGCTGCTGTGGGCAGGAAGATCTTTCAACTCAGCTTCCTTCCTTTTTGCACCAGTCTCGTGAGGAAATCTGCTAGAACAACCTTGGCTTGACATTTATGTTTGAGCACTAGCTGACTGCAGACCTTTTTATCTTCAGGGCTGTCTGTAAATGGCACATGCAAGCAAGCTCTGACCACCAGTGGTGAAGGTTATTACAAGACTGCCATCTGACATCCCATGACAGCAGCATGTGGCAGCTCAGATATGTTGGATGAACATATCCCCACCTCTTGCATCTCACTTCCAACCTGAGCTCCAAATGGTGCATCGCAGGTGTTGAGAGCTGCTGCTGGTGGAGCAGATGGACGAACTGCCGGGGCTGCCCGTGGTTGATATGCATTAGCAGAGCTGTGTGCAGAGCAGATGGGGAACCATGCACTAGGCAGAGAGGAGCTCAAAAGGAGCTAAGCCCTGGAAGCTCCTGGCCTAACACCAGCACATTTCTGGGATCTCCATTGTTTGTCACTGAGAAAAGATGGAGAGGAGGCAGCACCTGTGGTTGCTCTGCAGACTGCACTGCTTGGCTCAGTTAGGTAAGGAGGGTGGATGGGGGCAGCCTGGCATTTGCAGGGTGCAAAGGAAAGGAAGTACTGCTGCATGCATTGGGATATCAACTCTACTTATGAGCAGATACACACTATCATTTCAATCTCCTTCTGTGAATAAGGAAGGAGACAGCAGCTCTGGTCTGCTCATGATCTGCAATCAGAGCTCTTGAAAGCTGGGGTGTTTTTTATTACCAGACTCCTCAAAGCATCCTACACACCCTGCCTGGCCACAGTGGGCAGAGATGCTGCTGAAGTAGGAACATGTCCCAGCAAGATCTAAACACCCTTGGAAAGTACAGCAGGGATTTTGAAGAGGAAAAACTTGCATCTTGTAACTGCAGTGAACCACAGAGCTGATAGTGAGACATCTCTCCAGATTTCCAGCAGCTATCCCTCATTTGGTGGTGGTAGTTCCAAAACAAGACAGGCTGACTCTTAGGGCAGTGTCCCCTATGACATAACCTCTGCCCACATCAGGAAGAGGATCTGGATATTCAGCTCCACTGTTCTGCTTTGCTTCACTAGCCTTGAGCAAACTCCCATGTACCATACTTAACAGGCCCTCTGACGGGCAGAGGGATCCTGTGCCATACACCATCTTGGCCCTTCCTCCCCATTATTATTCCCTTTGTCCCTCCAGCAGCCTGGTCTATTCCTGCCAGTGCCCAGTAGCAAGAGAGATCTCAGGTTACCTTAATACTGTGACAAATCTGGCACCCCTCTCCTGGCACCAAAGGAGGCGAGAGGACCCTACTGCAAGATGCTGCTGGCAGCAAATGCACAAGCCTTGAGCCACAGAGAAGTCTGGACATAGTAACACCACCAGCTCCTCCTGACCTTTCAGCAAACCTCCAGTTAGTCGACTGGAAAGCATTTTTTCCAACCACGGGACTACAAGGGAAACGAGTCTGAGAGCTTTGCCTTGTTCCATGACGAGCACCTGTCCTGATGGCAGCTGGCTGGATTCCTGCATCCTGGCTAGCTGTGGGTGCTGGGGAGCTGCTGTGGCACTAGAGCTGGCAGAGTGAGAGTAGGAGCGCATTTCAGTTTTCAAGCTGTCTTCCCCCGGCAAGGACACTTGACTTGTACAGATCAACCACACGAAAAGTGTAGGTGTTATTAATAGCCCCTCCTATGTGACAGCAAGATCTCCTGGGCTTCTGCCTCCCTGTTTCCTCCCTGACACGGCATTGGGGGGACTGAGGGACAAGAGCCCAGGAGCCCGTCCGGAGAGCTGCTGCTCATTCCCAACCCGCTGGCACACCCCTGGTTGCCTTCAGCCTCTGTTTCCATCACAAGCTTGCACACCCCACACCCCCCTTTCAGTGCCCTGATATTCACTCATCCCATGTACTCTTCTGTCCCCACACCGCCCCTGCTGAGATCCTGTCCCCGCTCTCCCATCCTGCTTCCCATGCATCATCACTGACCTCTTCTCTCCCTGGGGCTCCCCAGCCAGGCCTCTCTGATATTACACAAAGAGCAACCTGCACAGATGAGGTCTGCTGAGGAAAGTGCCCCCGTGCTTGATGGGGAAGGGAAAATGCTGGTCAAGATGTGGTGCAGCCCTCAGGCTTTGGTTGCGGTGAGGTGTGCAGTGATCAGCAAGTTCCCAAACTGTGCAGTTTGCTTCTACTCAGAATTTCCATTCCAGCTGTCATCTCTCCTACCATCAAGCAAATTAAACAGTCAGGAGCTCCCCCACGATGGGTCCAGTATGAGCAAGGAGATGGGGCTCCCCCAAGCACAGGGGCAGGGAGGCTCCATCCAAACCATGAGCCTTTCAAAGCATCATGAGGGGTGAGCTATGGGCTGTGCTCACCTATTTTAGGATTCATACATTTGACCTACTGCAACAAGTGCCACCACCTATATGGGCCACTTCCAGGCTTCTGAGCTGCAGGAGCATGGTATTCCCAGGGCAAACCATGGCCAAGGACATCCTCAGTTGCGCTGTTACCCTGCAGAGGAGGGGATTCCTGCTGCAATTGTAAAGTTGCCCCTCCAGGCTGCAGAAGCCAGTTTCTGATCCCAGCAGGGCACTCAGAGGGCGATACTTCTCCAATTATCTCTCAGTGAGCCCTGGGCTTGATCAAGGTGAATTCAGACCTCTCTGCTAGTGAGAAAGCAAGGCAAGTGCTTAGAAACCAGCTGGTGGTCAGATGCATGCAGCTGCAGAGGACCTCCTCCCAGCCCTGTGGTCCCTGAGGTCACCGCACGTGCTGCACAGAGGCCCCTGCCAGGGCTACTGGGCATGGACATGAGAGCAAGGTGCCCCTGGCAATATCTAAGCAAGTTTGCCAACTTGCTCAGAAGACTGTCAGTGTCACTGGGCACTCTGGCTGGCCAACCTGGAGGCCCCAGGACAGCACTGCTTCACAAGGGACAGGCAGCTACATCAGTGTAGCCTCTCGGTACCCATCTTGTACCTGGCTGAGCAAGAGCACAACTCACAGCCAGTCAGGACGCGGGGACACCACAGGGAGGAGATGCAGTCTCTGAGCTGTACTGATCTTTGAACGAGCAAGTCAGGGTGACAGATACAGCACCAGGGACCAGCAGCTGCCTTGCGGGAGGATTGTAGCAAGGCAAAGAAATGAAACACCACAGTTTGGCAGTTTGTCATGGAAGGCTTCTCCAAGTGGCAAAGCCAGGTGGAAGGATACTGCCTGGCCATGCCTCAATCACAGCAAGGCAAAAGCCATGCCACCTTCATGCCTGGCCTTCCACAAGAAAATGTTTAAATTTGGTTTTCTGGGAATAACAGGGTCTGGAAGCAGAAGGGACTGAGACCTTTTAAACAGTTCCTAGCATTTTCCCAACACCCTTCTTATGGCAGGTCCTTCCTCCCTCACCCCAGGCTCTGCATGATGCCATGGTGCCATCTCCTTTTCACCACCTTCTCAGGGTAAATGCAAGATCTATTTTAAGGCACATCTGCCAGAGTAGCTCAGATCCTCCACAGAGGCTTCATAAAGTGAAGAGTCTGCCAGCCTTAACATTAATGTTCCCATTACAACAATGTGATTTCCTTCCCAGAATCCATGGAAGACAGTGTTGTATCTTAATTTAAACCAAAACCATCTCCTTGGAGCCTCCTGGGCTGACTCTGGGCATTCATATCCCTTAACAACTTTCCACCATCATAATGTTATGAAGTTTATATGCCACTACAGTAAATAATCTGCCTCCTGGCAATCAAGAAACCTGACAGCACTGATGTAAACAATCTGTTGCTGCATTTGGCTGAGGAGCCAAACAGCAAGACTGACAGCCTTGAGCCATGAATTAACCAGGACTGAAATGCAGAGGGTGAGCCACCACTGTCAGCCATGGTGCTGGGGCCGAGGCTGAGCAGGGGTCGGGGGAGAGGCTGGCCACACAGTTTCTATTTTGGTCCCATCAGCAGGACCAGCGATGCAGGCTGGGAAGGACTTGGAGAGTTTCTTCTCTCTCTCTCTCTCTCTGAGCTTCCTTTCCAGAGTGACACACACGAAACAAAGCAGCAGGGGCCTCAGCAGGGTGTCCTGGTGGTTTAGGTGCCCAGACCATGGAATCTTTTGCAGATTCCCATTATCACACCCTCCTTCAGTATGTGCAGCTCTGTTCCTCACAAGGACGGACACGTTATTTAAAGGGTGGCCAGTCCCACAGCCCAGATGTTTGATCCAAACTTCGCGAGCAGCCCCAGAATTTTCCCCTAGCACACAAGGACAAAATCCTGGTGCAGAAATAACTACGGGCCACAGTGCTGCCCCAGGCAGGGCAATACACAGTGTCTGCCCAGGGCAGCAGCCCCAGGGAGGAGGCAATGAACCCTGTGTAACAATAAAGCTGCAGTTTGGCAGATAGAGAACACAGCCTGTGATTCCCAGGGCTAGTAAGTCTCTGCACCTCCCAAAGCAAAGTCAAGTAAACCTCAGGCACTCCACAACAGGCATTGATCACTGAAAAGAAAGAATAGGAAAGATAGGATAGGAATAGGAAAGAAAGATAGGAATCATATGCCTCCCTCCAGCCCACAGCAGGGATCAGGAAGGGCATCCCACTGTTCCTGGCATAAACAGGGAATCACAGTGCCACCAGCTCCAGAGGATATGCCAGGAGTCCACAGATCTGTCCTGCTTTCCTAAATTATCCCACAGCAAAGCTACTGAGGACTGAGGGTCCCGGGAAGGCACAGGCTGGCTCCCTGTCCCCTGCTACCTGCAGATTTTCTGCTGCCACCCCCATGCCACATGGACTGGCAGGATGCAAGCAGCAGAATGGGTGGCTGGAAATACACCACTGGCAGGGAAACCCCACAGAAACAACAGCCAGGCACCACTGAGAGCCACGGTGGCTGTGTTTTGCAGACCCCTCGCCTAAGCCCCGGGGACTGCTGCGGACTGGCTTGCTCCAGGCTCTGGCAGCAAATAGTGCTCGGCAGAAGCAAAGTTGAGGGTCTTGGGGATGACTCTGGGGTCTGCTCCCCCTGCGTTTCACAGTGGTCTGGAACCGATGGCCATATCTACAAACTAAGGGCTGTCTCTGCCCCCAGGTCCCCTCCCATCCCCCACCCAAAACAAACAAAAGCAGCAAACGTGAGGGAGAGGGACAAGCAGGATAAGGAAAGGGGAGATAGTGGGAAAAAGCCCCCGTGACCTGATCCGGAGCGGCGCAGGGGTCCTTGCAGGTGCCGAGTGGGTGGCAGTGACCGCGCCGCAGCAGCGGGCCAGCCCTCCCCTACCAAGTCCTAGTTTGGAGAGACTGCTTGGCTTCTCCCTCTGCTCCTCCCCACGCTGCAAACCCTGACAGCGCTCGTTAAAATAACCAACTGCACTTCCTCTCCGAGCAGCCCCAAGGCCGGCTCGCCCCCAGCCGCAGGCGCATGCACCAAAGCGGGCCCAGAAAGAGAGGGGTCCCCAGCTGCTCGCCGAACACTCAACTGCAGCTCGGGAACGGCCCAGCTTCCCTGGCAGTGGCAGCAGGAGGACGTGGGGAGGAACCCACCAAAGCAGCCATTCTCTCCTGCCTTCTTGGAACCTGGATAAAGGGGTTTGCACGGCTGATGAGAGTCAAGCTGCCTGCCACGGAGAGCCTGTCTTCGTGCACAGGAGGTAACTTGCTTCTGAGTTAGTCTTTGGTCCAGACAGGCTCCACAGATGTTTCAGGAGCTTTTTGTCTTCCCTCGTTGTGAAAACCCCACATGGGACCTCTCATAGCCAGGCTGGGGACTTCCCCGTCATGCTTCACCACTATCCGGGTCCCCCAGCTGCCTCTAGGGATCTGCTCCCAGCCAAACACAACCCATCTCCCTTTCGGGGCCACAAAACCCATCCTGGCTTTGGTCTTTGCAGAGAGGGGAGGGAAGGTCACGCCACAGGCCAGCTCACTCGCCATGATGCGTCACCAGCTATTGTTATTTCGGTCATTCACCCGGGCGATGAGAGCCGATAGCCACACACAGGCCGTAGTGAGTGAGTCAGTGCGGGTGGCTGCAGCTGAGACCTTGTCCTTTCACACCCTGCCCCCTCCTTGCCTGCCCCTTCCCCTTGTCTACATGTCATGGCTAAAATTAGACAGGGAGCTCTTCTCTGTGTGTAGGAATGTGCGTGCGTTTGGACTGTGCCCAGTGCTCCTTGGGGCCTGGAGCAGGACTACAGTAGCACAACCATAACAAAATGTCACAGAGGCTGCAGCCAGTGTGGCAAAGGCAGCCAGCTGCCTGCCCCAGTGGGTGTCTTGAAATCAGTTCACAGGAAACCATTCACCAGAGGGTAACCAGGCCCAAAGGCTGAGTTCCCATCATTGCTGCCATCTCCATCACGACAGAAAGAGCAAGTGGCCTTGGTGACGCAGTGGGAGAGAGGGGTGGGGAGGACACATGAGTGAACCTGGCCATTGCCAAAGTGCTGGGGATTGCATTCAGCCCTTTTCTCACAACACCAGAGGGGAAAGGGAGCTGGAGATACCCAGGGCAGGCAGGAGGTGTTCACCCCCATCAGTCCTCTCCCCCCTCAAAACTGGCAGCTGATGAAGGATGGAGGGTTCTGCCCGCTTCCTTACATAGGGTATCTACACATCCTTCGAAATTCCCTTCCCACTGCTGGGAAAGAGCCAGCTGCCACTAGCAGTCAAACAGGTCCCAGCATTGTTGCAGCCCCAGGGCAGCCATGCTGCCTGCTGCAGAAGGGCCTCTAGGAACAGGTCCCAGTCCATCATTAAGACTCACTTACTGGGACTGGAAGGATGTTTTATCAAAGAGAAAATTAAAAATGTGCTACAACTAGTCAATCTTTCAGAGCAAAGTAGCCTGCTAAGAGATATGTGCGGTTCCTCCCCAGCCCCATCTCCAGCCAAGGAAGCTTAGCATAGAATCACAGAATTATTTGGATTGGAAGAGACTTTAAAGAGCATTTCGTTGCAACCCCACTGCCATAGTCAGGGACACCTTCCACTAGACCAGGTTGCTCAGAATCCCATCCAACCTGGCCTTGGACACTTCCAGAGAGGGTTCAAGCTTCCAGCTTGTCTCCAACTGCCCCATGCCCACCCTGCTCTCCCTGGCCCCTGTGGTCTACGCATAGCAGAGACTCTTGCTGATACCACTTGCTGCTCTGCACAGTCACCACAATCCTATCTCCCTACTGGGCTGGCAAGACCTGGACTTACAAATGGAAACAGCCTGGAGGGGTGACCACGGTGGATTCTAGGTGGCCCCAAAATCCCTTCCAAGTCAATCTGACCACCAAGAGACCAGGTCACTAATTCTCCAAGTCCCTGGAGGCAGAGGGAGCAGGAAGTCTAAGAGCCCTCTCCTCAAGATCAGTCATGTAAGCCTTGCTACCATTCTCCTCCTTCCCCTGCAGGTTAGTAAGCCCTCAGCCTGTTAACATGCCGACAGGTGAATGGGTTGTGATGGAGACCATTGGCTCCCTGTGCTGCTGTCACAGGTTTCAGTCTGCTGTGTTCAAGCAGAAACCACTGCTCCAGACCAAGAAGCTCCCCAGGCCCACGCAGCCCTGAGTAAGACTTTCCATGTGAGGAGATCCTGGTCCCACACACCTGAAACCACACCACAAGTGGCAGCCCCTGCAGGTGTCTGCAAGGGGGAGAACTGCTCAGCATCCCTCAGAAACCCAGTCCCCAGTGGTCTCTCTACACCACAAAGCCTGAGACAGGAAAGACACCTCCCAAGCCTTCATCACGACCCTGTGACTAAGCAAAGCACATGCTGACTTGCCACACGAGTGGCATTTGTTGATTTAACTGTGACCCTGTTAGTGATATCACGTCTAACCTTTGGTTTCACTTTTTCACCTCGTGGCAGCAAGCGACTAAGTCCTGCACCTCACATCAAAATTCAAGTAACACCTTTTAACAATGCTAAATCTATCATTTTTTGGCTTTGCTGAATGTCAGCTTGTCCCACTGCAACAAATGGGAGGGCAGGAGGAGAAGTTGGGGTTTTTTTCTCCTCCACCCTTTTTGTTCTAAATGCCCTCAGCATATCTGCTGTTATGTGCTTCCTTTTCTTCTTTCATCTTAACGTCCCCACATCTGTCAGCACTGCTGACAGGCTTTTTTCTCCCATCATCCTTCAGAGAGGGGAAGAAGTAATGCCTGTGTAGAGAGCAGACCACTGTCCCCCTTCCTGGAATGGACTAGCACTTCAGCACAGACGAGTAACACAGGGCTGCCTTGCTCTGCTTCCTGAGTTTCTCTGCTCCTCCTCCCACGCCCACAGAGAGACACTGGGTGTTCCAGAGACCTGCAGTGTGGGAGGAGTGACCCAGGCTCCAGGTGCAGAAGTTGGGTGGATGCCATTGTGAGGCTCTGAGTGCTACCAGGACACGAAAGCCCGTGAAGTGGGGAGCTGGCTGACAGCTGCCTTGGCTGGAGGCTTTCCTCTGAGCATCAGTCAGCCCACGGCAGCAGCTGACCAGTTTAAGCCATCAAGCTCACCAGCCACTTCAGCCACAGCAGCATAAAAAAAGCTCTACGCAAATGCTTTGCCAAACCCTTCCTTGCAGAAGAGAGGAAAGGAAGACCAGGAGCGATGAGTCAAGGCCAGCAACCCTGCAGAAAGGACATGTCACAACACCCAGCTGAAGTCAGCTGCAGGGAAAGGGCTGGAGTTGCACAGCAGAGCACCAGAGCTCCAAAGAGCGACCGTGCCCTCTGGTGTTCAACCCACGGCTCTTTGGACCTCTCCAAAACACATCTGCCTCCCCTCTGCAGAGCACTAACTGGCCACGCTGCCTCTTGCTCCCGACACTTCCAACCACGGGACTCCCTAAGACACAAGACTTTTGTGTCCACAACATCAGACAAACAAGATACTGAGTGGCAAACTCAGAAGGGTCCAGGATGCCATGCAGAGAAACTGTATAGCAGAAGCCAGGAAGAGCAGTAAGGGTCTTCCACTGTGGCACTCACACAACGTGCAGCCAAATCCTGACCAGGCTGATGTGCTGCTCTGCAAAGACCAAGGCATAGGGAGCCTGGGAATGGAACTTGGGACTTGTCCTTACCTCCATATCTCCTCGGGAACACTTGTGAGTGAGGCACTGGCTAGCCCCCACACCATGGTTAGCCTAGAAACTGGCTCCCACACAGCATGCAAACCTTGCAATGGTGATTGTTTCCCAGGCCCTGTTTTTCCACCATTTCTGGCAGTCACAGCCTTACTGAACTTCAGACTGCTTCAGCTGAATTTTATTATTTATTATTATTTAATTTAGTCATTTGGCTAAACCACCCTTAGTGCTGTCACCTTAGGTCTTCCAAGCACTCAGCATGCACTGGATCTAGGTGCTCATGCCCACAATGTCTAGGACATAGAGGAGGAAAAGCTCAATTGACCTTCAATCCAAACTCCAGCAAAACAGAAGCTGCCATGTTAGTTGATCAAAGTCCAGCAGCAAGCTGCCCTCTACAACAAAGTTAGTGACACAGGCATGAGGCAAGCAGCCTGGCTTTCGGTGGCCTTGGTTAGTACAGACACGAGAGGGTGAAGTGGGGTGAGACGTGCGTGGGAGGGAGGCGAGCTCTTGAAAAGAAACGTTGCAGCAGCTGCTGGGACTGCACAGCCTGTGCAAGCCAATAAAAATACCACATACTTATACACCGCTGGCCGGTGCTTTATCCTCCTGGATCCCCATCGGCCGGGCTGGCTGCCCTGGAGACAAGGGAAGACACCTTTGTGGGGCAGGTGGAGTCTATGGACACAAAGAGAGTGGTCAGCAAGCCATGAACACGCCTGGCTGCTCAGCACACAGCACTATCCTCCCCCACCCCAGTTTTGCTGCCCCAGTGCCATCTCTCCACCACACATGCTCTCCCCTTGCCTTGGCACTTGCAGATCCCAGGGGCTCCAATGGCACCTGTGCCACCACCCACGCTATCAGCCAAGGAGGCCAATGCAGGCAGCATGCCTGTGGAGCTGGAGTCAGCAACGCCGTTTTTCCCTTAAGAGCCAGTCGGCAAACATCAAGCGCCACTCTCCTTCATCTGGGATACTGACCCAGCCCAGTTCAGAGTCACCTCCAGCCCAGCCCAGCCGGCTGCAAGAGGGCACACGACTCAGGGACCAGGGCCAGGCTGGCACAGAAAGAGAGCCCTGCTTCCCTTCCTCCTTCCCTGTGCTGGCCTGGTTCCTGGCTGCCTTCTTTCACCTCACCTGCTGGGTCCAGGCATGGATTTGCATTTCAAATAAATCATGAAGGCACTCTCCAAGCCTCGCACGGAGAAGCATTGTTTGGGCAGGGCAGAGCAGTTCACCTGCTCCCAACCCTCTGGCGCCTGTGCACAGGCACCAACCCTTCAAAGCCCTGACTACCACCAGCCAGGGGCTGGGTAGCAAAGCTCTTGGTGCTCTTGGTGACCAGTGCAGATGGGAAGTGTCATTCTTGGGCCCCCTCTGACACTCACCCCCACCGCATCTGTTTCCTCACTCATTCAAACAACAAGAAAACTTGTGGGCGGGCAACGTTGTTTGAGCCCAGGTGGGGGATCCTCAGCAGCAGCCTCTGGCTGGAACATTTCCTGGCCCTATGCCGACCAGTAACCCCGCCAGGAGCTATACTGGGGAGCAGGATACCTCCTTCCACGCATCTTGGCTGCTCTCACAGGACAGGAGCCCTGTAGCCTCTTAATCCTGCCATCTGCCAGCCTCACATGGGTGCAAAATCTCTGCAGAAAACACCCACCCCACCCCCCACCACATTTCAGTAGCAGCAGCTGCCATGCGCCAGCTGCCAGAGTGCCCCACGCCATGTCCCCTTGTTTGGTGACCTCGAGCTTGGGCAGTAAGAGGCTTAGCCCTGGATCTGAGAGGCTCCTGGCCAGAGCCAGAGTGGCAAGGCAGGACGATGTACAGATAATCTGTCCAAGTGGGAACTTTCACACGGAGGGGACAGCACGTGGCCATCTGCATGGCCCCCTGCTCCCTCTCTTGGATGGCTACAGGCCATGCCCAGAGGCTGGGAGCTCTGGAGGAGGCTCCAGGCCATCTCGGGTACTTCTGCCCCGTGATTCTCTATCCTCATCCCGTTGGGGAGTCCTGCCCTAGAGTGGAAGTGGGACCCTCCACAGCCAGGGGGAGCAGGCAGCAAGGAGTCCCCCCGCTCTCTGGCTCTGGATCCACACCTGGGCTGACAACGGCAAGCGAGGGACAGGCTGTTCGGTGCACACGTTTCCTGTGGTAGCCAAGCTGCACCAAAACAAGGGGAAATCCTTCTGCAAGAAGGCTCTATGTTAGTTGCCCTGACTTCCTGGGCCAGCCAGCTGGGACACATGACTTTCTTCAAAGCCAAAGCATGTGCCTGAGGTGAGGCTGCTCCAGCCCCACGAAGAAATGAGATGCTGCTGGCAAACAGGGAAAGGGAGATAGGGCAAGTGGAGCCGGGGAAAGGGCAAACACAGAGCTCTTGCCTGTTGGTGCTGGCTGGGATTTTCACACTCTGGCTGGGTGTCCCCACGTGGGGCTGGGACTAGAGCCTGCCACAAGCTGGCATCCTGAAGTAATGCCAAAGGGGGCAGCAACAGCCCATGAGACACACTAAAGGAATCTCCCACCAACACAGGGCACATGGAGGACAGGGCGGCACCAAAGGGTGGGACTACCTCCAGCCAGACCTCTATCTGCTCCCAGAGTGGGGCTTTCCCATCAGTGCCATGTACCTACCACCCTGCACCCACAGCTTGGGCAGCACCCTGCAGTCCCCCCAGAGACAGGTCTCCAGCTCTCAGAGCTGGGCAGGGGCTCAGCTCATCTCTGAGATGGGGCATGCTCAGCTCATTTCCCCAGGCCCTGAACTACTGGGAAGGGCTGACAGCCATCAGATGGGCAAAGCTCAGCCAGGCTATTTCTAGGTATGGGAGCAACGGTCACAGGTAGAAACTGGAACTGATAGCCTAACACAGCACAATCCGCCCGGCAGGCAGGGCTGAGACAGGAGGCCCATTAACTCCTACTGTCTGGGAGAGCATGGAGTGGGAAAGAGATCCTCTCAGCTCCTCATCCTGGCACAATGAGGAAGAGCTTTCCCTGGGGCCAGAGCTCACAGTTAACTACAAAATTAGTACCCTAAGCCATCAACCCCCAAACTGCAGGCAGGAAGAGAACAGCACTGGGTCTAACATGTATGTCCGGTGTGGACAAGACTCCAACCCTGCTGGGCACCGGCCTGGCCAGCGCAGTCTCACTGCTTGCCTTGGCAGAGCTTCACCCTCCACCTGGCATCCTGATGGGGAGAAGAAGAAAGCCTCCCAGCTCCCAAAGACAGACTGCAGCTGGTGCTGGGTCTGCAGGTTGCAACAGAAACACTGAGTATTACTTTTGTATTACTGGAGAGCTGGCCCAGGGAAAGCTCTTGAACTCAGGATTGCAAAGACAGAGCCACTTAATATCTCCAGAGCCTGGTGCCAACTCAAGAACCAGCAGGACAGGTTTCCCCTATTTCCATGTCTAGCCCGTGTTACCAAGTCAGATCTGCACCAGAGTCCCTACCTACAAAAGTCTCCAGCAGAAGCCATTCACCTCCTGCCAGTCCCCCATCTCTTCCAAAAAAGATTGATTGTGGGCCCAAGAGTCAAGAAGTCTTAGGCTACAGCCCTCACTCTGCTCTTGAACTCAGCATCTCAAAGTCAGCACTGGTTTAAAATAACCAGCAAGCAAGTGAATGTGTGGCTGAGAGATAACTCAGGAGCTTCAGCTCAGAGAGTCACCTGGGAAAAAGAAAACAGCTCCACCAAGAGCAGAGCTGCAAGTTAAATTTAGAGGCTTTGCCAAGTCTCTGGGGAGACTGTCTGCTCCCCAGGCACTGCGCAATGATGAGTGAAGGAAATCCTACACTGTGTCTCCCATCACCTGCCACAGCTCGGGTTGCCTTTCATGAGAGCATTGCCCCCATTGCAGAGGGCTCATCTCCCCTTACGAGCATCTCTTTAATCCCCAAGAGGACTCACACAAACAGCTTTCAAAGTCTTCCCCGCTTGCACCACCCACACCTCTGCCTCTCCTCTCTCCACACTGTATCCTTGCAAAGACCTGTGCCCACTCCCAGTGCCTGACTCTCTTCCTATTGTTTTTGTTCAAAGGAGGAAAGAGGTCCATCATCCTCCCTCCTTTCAGCCCCTTGAGGAGAT
Organism: Daphoenositta chrysoptera; assembly: GCA_013397915.1. Taxonomy (NCBI): domain Eukaryota; kingdom Metazoa; phylum Chordata; class Aves; order Passeriformes; genus Daphoenositta; species Daphoenositta chrysoptera. The sequence continues at coordinate 1,229,379 of VZRO01002622.1, forward strand.
TACAGGGTTTCCTGGAAAGGATGCTCCAACTCCTAAGAAGATTAGTGGAAAGCGTCCCTGCCCATGGTGGAGGGGTTGGAAGCGGATGATCTTCCAACCTAAACCATTCTATGATGCTATAATTAAGAGTCCTGACACCTTCGCTGGCACAGGCACACGTCACTGTGGCAGCCCCTGCTCTGATCTTGGGAGTGCAGGGGAGCTGCCAGTGGGTGCCTGGGACTGGAGAGACAAGGCAGGTGGCAGGTAGGGTCCACACCACGGAAGACCTCAGCCTCTGGAAACAGTCAGATCCCACATGCTCTGATCCTTCCCTGTCCTACCCCACAGCCCCACTGTGAGCTGGCAGCTGCCCCAGCCTGGCTCTGCGGCAAGGCTGCATCGGCTGCCAACAGGTATGGCTGCTCGGTGTGCCCAGCGCCTTACTTTTCCCCGTCAAGATAAAAAGTCCCTGAGCAGCCCCACAGGAGGTCAGGCCCTGAGCAGAGATCACAGAGCAAACAGCAGCGGAAACAATTCTCTCGGCACATCCCATCTGCCCTGCAAACAAGCCCAAGTGTCACTGCAGGGGACAGCTGGGGATTCCCACAGGTGACACTGGCCCGGGCCCAGCTAAAGCTACCCAACACCTCTGAGCAGGATAGGGAGCAGAGGCCAGAGCGTTTCAGAGCTAGAGGCATACAAAATCTGCGTGCATGGAGAAGTAGGAAGATGATTGCTCAACAGCTAGCTGGCAGCAAGGTGCCTTGTGAAAAAGCTTGTCCCGAGGGAAGCACTGCTCTCAGCCTGCCAGCCTGCAGAGCACAGCCTGCTGACTCCTCACTACCATCTGGTCTTCCCCCAGGGCACCTGGGACTTACCCCACTGCACAGCCCCTCTACTGCACCTGCACAGGGGAAAGTGGGCCCACGGGCCAACAGGTTCGAGGGCACCCCCCACACAGCAGGGATGGGGAAGGCTGGGCTGCCGTCCCAGTGGTACATCATTCTCAGCTTTCACATGGGTGTAAGCATCAAGCTGCAAGAAAGAGAGTGACAAGTGACGTCCCAGAAAGATGTAGGCGGGTGCTCGGCTCAGTTTCTTGAGTGCCGTTTACCCACAGGCTGCGCCACCCACAGACCTTTCCTGGGGCAGTGGCAGGCACCCCCAGGCTCACGTGCAGGCTTCAGCACAAGACCTGCCAAAGGGTCCCAGCCAAAAACTTGGTCCCGTGCTCTCTGCTGGACTGCCATCTGCCAGCTGCCCCACTGGTGGCTGTGGTCCCTGCTTATGCTATCACACCAGCCATAGCACATCCTTCCTTTGAAGGGGGATTTGTTACAGAAGCTCTGAAGCCCACAGGCAAGATCCATTTCAGCATCGCAGCTCACTGGCACGGGAGCAAGAAACAGGCGCTGTCCCCAGCACTTACACTCCTTCCCCAATTCCTCCCTGGAAAGGGTGAACTGTGCAGTTCACTCATAGCACAAGAAACAGGGCACCTAGAAAGGCAATTTAATCCTAACCACCTCTTATCTGATCAGCCCCAATCTCTTTATCAGCTCAATTAAAAGAATTACCCATCCATGGCCCGGATGCATGTATTGTGCACTTGTCTCTGTCGGCTCTAGAGCCAATTACTCCACCCTCCTCTACAGCAATTATAAGGTACAGAAATAAGCCTGCTTGCAAAACATGGGACTAAGGTACCACCAGAGGCCAGAGCTTGGAGGCTCACCTTTCTGTTGCTTTAAATCCCTTGAGGGCTCACCTGCCCTGGGGACAAGACAGGCTCTCTTACCATTTTGCAGACCCCTGCCTCCCCTGGGCATTCCCCCCAGTGTTGCTCCAGGCAGAGTCCAGCACAGGGTGTCCACCTCAGGAGACCTCTCTCCTTGAAGCCAGGGCTCTCCAGAGACTCACTGCTGCCAGTGTGCAAATTCCTCCTGATTATCTAAGCTTCCTCTAGACCTGTTCCCCAAACACATACGCTCTGGGTAAAGCTCAGAATAGAAGAGGGTGCAAATTTCCTCATTGATGGCTGTTGGAAAGCATTTGGGGGATAGGGGCTGGCTGTACTTCTTGGCAAAAGGAAGCATAGCACAGCCTTCCCTCGTAATTCCCTCAGAGGAGGTGAAGAAACTTCATGCCATCCTCTGCTCCAGTGCTCAGGTGGGCATGAATTGGGTGGCATGCAGCCAATTATCCTGCATGACTTCCCATTGAGTCTACCTCCCACTGGCGTGTGTGGGAGCCCCTTCAATCTCAGAGGTCCGTGGGAATCTCTCCTCACTACCCTGCAGCTCTGGGTGCTGCATTCATCATCCTGACACAGCGGGAACGGGGTCCCTACATCAGCAGCAATAGGGTGAGAGAAGTATCCGTGCACCAATGGGTGCCAATGGGCATTTCCAGCTATCCCGGGCCTGCTGGCCTCCTCCAGCTCTTCCTGCCCATCCCACTTTGCCTCTCCCCATGTGTCCACGCTGCCAAAGGTTATTCACACGTGGAGGACTTTCCCTTGGCTCTGATCTACATTGCAGTAACAGCAGCCTGAAGGCTCAGGAGTCAGAGAGAGATGCCACACAGTATTGGGAACAGGCCAGAGACTGCCAGGAGCTCAAGGCAGCCACTGCCGACAGCTCTGAAACCAGAGCAGAGAACACCACTCTGTGGTGGAGTGACCTTGCAAGCCATCCACTCCCAGTTCCGGCTTGGCTGTGGAGGTTGAAATAGGGGCCTTTCCCCTCCATTCAGCACGTGTGATACCACCCTGGTGGCACTGTGTCCTGCTTCGACTGCTCCCATATGCCCAAAATACTCATGAGATGTAGAAAGTTTGTCACAGGGCCACCAACACGGCTGGGGGCAAGAGTAATCAAGTACAAGGAGAGGATGAAATAATGGGGGCAGTTTGGCCTGCAGAAGAGTTTGAGGGGGAACATTATTACTGTCTTCAGCAACCTGATGGGAAGGTACGGAGAAGACTGGGTCAGATGCTGCCCAGACATGCACAGTGACAACCTGAGAGAGACCAGGCACAGGTTGCAACAACGGAAATTGAACAGTTATTAGAGGAAAAAAAATCTCAAGGAGCTGAAGCACAAGAGCAAATGTCCATGGAAGCTGTGTTCTCTACACCCTGGCAATGCTCAAAACTCAACATCAATAGCCCGATTAAATTCGACTCTGCTTTGAGACAGCAGTGTGGACCAGGCGATTTCCAGAGGTTCCTTCAGACCTCAGTTATACAGTGTTTTCAAAGACCTCCGGATGGCAGAGGTACCAGGCTCTGGTACTTCGAGGTACTTCGCTTACACGGTCCAAATCCCCACTAGGCCAACAGAGAGGCTGAGGGAGGCACAAGGAGCCCGGCTGGCTCTGGGAAGGATGCATGCGAAGCCGGGATCCCAGCGAGCACAGCCATCCCCCGGCACGGCAGGAGTGCCAGCGTCGGGACGGGCGTGCGGGGATAGAGACAGGCAGTTCTGGGCGGGTGCAAGGGACTCCCCCCGAGACGAGGCTCCGACTCCACGGGGAGAACAGCGCGCAGCGAGGGCAATGCTCCCCAACTTCCCACCGCTCGTGCCAAGAGCTCGAAAGGAGGGAAAAGCAAACTCCGCGCTCCATCTCCACACCGTGTCCCGCATCCCCCTGCGGCTGCGCTCAGCCGGGGTCAGCCCCTCGAGCGGGCCTGGTGAGGCGGCTGCCGACGGCCCGGCGGCGGGAGGCTACTCGGAAGCCGGTGCTCCGCCACCTCCGTTCCGGATGCTCCAGCCGCCTACCGCCAGCCCTTGCCCGGGAGCCTGGCTCCCTCCGGCCCCGCTCCGCCGCCAGGTGCCGGGGCGGCGGCGCAGGCACC
>VZRO01002622.1:1233541-1291326 GCA_013397915.1 Daphoenositta chrysoptera
CAGGAAGCCGCGTGTCAGCCTCGCCGCCGCCCCGCGCTCGGAAGAGGCTCGGCGGCAGAAGCGGAGCCTCCCCCTGCCTCCGCCTCCCATTGTTCACCGCCGGACGGAGGGGACGGAGCCAACAGCCCCACCGCCCTCTCCGGGGACCGGGAGCCACTGCCGGCCTTGTCGCCGAGGCCAGCACTGAGGCTCTTACCCAGCCCTGCGAGCGCCTGCCCCGCTTCTCCCCGAGTCCAGCGACACCCTGGCCCGGCGGCCGCTGGCTCAGCGGGCAGGGGCAGGGGCTGGCCTGCTCGCCACGGCTGCTAGTCCAGGCAAAGAGCAGCTCTCCCAGCCCTCCTTTGCATGGAAAACGTGCCGGCCGCAATGGCAGCTTCCCCGCTTTCCAAGGGCGCGGAGCCAGGCCGAAAGCCGGGCCTGCGGGGGCTGCGAGGGCAGGGCCCTGGCTGCCCGCTGCGCGGTGCTCCTGCCGACCCTTAACACCCTGGGGCAGGTCCCACTGGCAACCTCGAGCGCCAGCCCTTTCCAGGAGGGCTGGTGGGGATGGGGACACACCTTGCGGCTTCCCAGAAACCGACAGCCCAGGCAAAGCCCGGCTGGCCCGCTGTGCTCACAGGCTTGGCGTCGAAAGCACCCGCGCGGCCCTGTGACATCCTAGCTGGGAGGTTGTGCTGCGCAAGCCCGGGCACTAAGAGAAGAGGAGGGGGTTGCTGGCAAGGCGCTGGGCGAGCACGGGAAGCCTTCCCCCCAGCCCCCGAAGCACGGGCTGTCAGCACCCGCCACAGCACCTTAGCCCCCCAACAGTACGAGGAAGGCGGCAGAGCCCAGCTCGGTGGGTACCTTATATCTACGTCCCCCGGAGGGCTCTGGGGAACGTCCCAGGAGCGATGCCGCCACATCTGCCGCAGCATGAGCTGATGCGCTCAGCCAGCCCGGGGTTCACTCTCGCTCTTCCTCCCCCGGCGGCCGCTTTCCGGAGTCATCCCGAGGGCAGGTCCCTGGCAGTGCTCCGCCGCCCGGCCGCCCGGCCGGGGCCCCGGCTTTGTTTGCACCCTCCACCTGGTTCCTCTCTCCGCACTTCCTGGAAGTGTGAGGGCGGCTGTCATCGCAGCCGGCTGCGCGGCCTTCTTCCCGCGGCGCTGGCCATCTCCTCTGCCGGGTCCGCTCCGGCGAAGCCTCGTGCGCACCCTCAGCAAGCAGGAGCACGTCCTGGCAGGCTGGGCTGCGCGCCGAGGAGCCGCACCTCCCTTGCTGGGTGCTTCTTTGAATGCCCCCAGACTTGAGACAGCCCCTACTCCCAAAGCTGTCCCAGCACCGCCATGTGCACCGGGCCATGGCAGTGGGGTTGTCCTCCTGCCACCCACCCTGTGCCATGCACATCCTTACCCTGCAGGGCACCACAGCACTCACAACCCGTGGGTGTATGCATCCTCCCTGTGTGGCGGGTCTGAAAACAACATCCAGCATCTGCTCACTCTGCACTGGAGTTCGTTGAAAAAATGCCTTGGCAAAGCAGGAATGGGCAGTGTGAAAAGTAGAAGCATCTAGGGGGCCTCCAAAGAGTGGAGAAACAGCCTGACATTCATCATCCATCCCCCAGACTGTGGTGGCAAAGCCCACCTCCAAAAACCCCAGCTCTTCACAACCAGATGCTACTTGGTGTGCTCCCGCTCCAGGAGAGCTTCAGATCACCAAGAGGGTCTGTGGACAGCTTCTGTGGGCCAGAGAAAGGCAAGCAAGCAAAGCTGGTCCTAGCAGCCTGCACAGATGGCATTTCTAAAGGGGCACATGCTTTAAACTCCATCATCAAAAGCAAAAAACACCCCAACATTGACAGACCTTGATCTCACCAGGCAAGCTCTGAAACTGAACACAACCCACTGCACTAATTACTGTGCAGAGAGAGGAAAAGGCAGGTCCTGGATGCCTAACTCCAGCTCACAGATCAGGGAGGGGAGAGTTTTGTTATTGCGGAAAGGGTTCGTCATCCCTGCTGCTTTGCATGCCATGATGGGTTAGTTGCATTTTCTCCCTGCCTGCAGACATTTCCCTTTCATATTTCGTTCTCTGTGTCGTGGTGTTGATGTCTAGTCCTCTTACCCACGAGCATCGGGGGAGCACCAGGGTTTGGTGAGGCTGTTGGAGAAATAACACACCCTGCCCTGGGACCTTCACCGTCCTCTGTGTGCTCTGTCCGTGTGTCCTTTCACAGTTCTGTCCCTTGGGCTTGGAGGAACTCCCAGAAATCCCAGTCCTGGCTGTTCTTGGTCAGGAGGCCAGAGGAGACAGACCCTGCTGGCACAGGCTGCTCTATATGCAGCACAGGAGAGGGATGGGGGTCACTGCTGTGCTGGATGCTACCATGCGTTGGCACCCTTGTCTTCATGCTGGTTTGTGCAGCACCCTGGTACTGAAAGGATTAAGCTGCCTGCTTCAGCCAAACTCAGCAGGATACCTGCCTGTGGGATGCATTGTGAACAGGATCAGATAAGGGAGGGAGTGGTCAGGGGAGGGGATGGCTCTTGGTTTAGCGATCCCAGCTCTCCCCACCCAGGAGTGTTCAGATGCAGGTTGGCATTGCCCCTAATACTGGTTAGTGCCCCTAACAACCTCCCTGCTGGTCTGTTTGGGGAGTCCCCCTGCATACCCACACCACATGCAAAGCTGAGGCTGTGGTTGTGGGGACAAACAGGGGAGGGAGGCTGTGTTCTGCTGCCTCAGGGAGCTTACCTGGCTTGCCTGATGTGGAAAAACCACAGCTGGAGGAAGGGCAGGAGCATCCTCTCTGGCAACAGCAGGGTCTTGGGTCAGCTTAAACCAGGGAGTGTGCCTGGTTTAAGTTGGGGCTTGGGGCTGCATTATGCCACCCCTCCCTGGCAGTGCTGCAGGTATGTCCCTACACAGCCAGGCTGTACCCACGACCTCCCTGTTTCTCCAAAATTTCCTCTTGGGATGTTTATATCTCGTTACACACAGTCCCCTATCCAGTTCACCACTGCCTTGCACATAGGAACATCCAGAATGAAAGCCAGAATGAGAGTGAACACACACCAGCACTGTGCACCAAGCACAGGTTGATGCCAACTCCGAATCCATCCCACCCCTGTGCCATGCACTAGAGTGGGGCCCAGCAGAGCTTGTCCCTGGTTCTGGAGAGAGTCAGGGCAGGGGAGACACTTGCTTGTCACCCCTGACCAAGGTCTGTGAGGAGCCACCTGCTCATTTCTAGCACTTCCCTCTGACCGTGCCACCCATCTCCTTTCCCCGGCTGCTCAGAGGGATGTGGAGACAGATGTCTCTGTCAGAGTGGAGCGGGCTTGGCTTGCTGGAAACGAATGAGAATTTGATTATGCTGCTCTGCAGAGCAGGGCTAACACGATTAAAAGGCCAGCAGGCAGGACTCGGAGGAAGGAGATCCCCTCTCTGTCCCTTTCTCCCTGCAGACAGTGGAGGCTCTCCTTTCCTTCTTCCTCAGCCCCTGCGTTGCCCAGGCTGTCCTGGGACTTCACAAACAGATCTGAAGGCAAAAGGAAGAGAAAAGAAGGAAGAGAAAACCAGCAGAGAGTTGCAACCGTCTTCCCCTGGGACCCCCAGGATTCCTACCTCCCTTTCTCCAGCAGCTCCTGCCAGCTCTCCCCTCTGGCCTTCCTGCTCTATGACCAAGCTCCCTTGCTATTTACATTACAAAGCAGCCCCCTCTGCTCCACTCTGCGGGTTATATTTAGCTTCCTGGCACAGAACAGCCTGTGAGATGCATTAGCTGCGTCCTATTTGCCAGCCGGGGACGGCGCTCAACAGCCGAGATACCTCACATCTCCCTAGCAGGGACGGGAGCTGCCTGGGGGACACAGAGGGACACAGGACCCCCTCTTCCTGCTGCCAGAGATGCCTGTGTGGAGCCCTGTGGTGCGTGAGCTGGTCCGGGCGCTACCTCCGGCCGTGACCGAGAGGCGAAGGGTACGTGTGTGACACCTGGCACCCCGCCCCATGGACGAGGCCTGCCGAGAGCTCGTACAGGAGCTTTTGTGCATTTGTGGTTTCCTTTCCACCCCTCCGGACTGGGTTGCTGGGAGCAGTGGCAGTGACAAAGGCTACTGCTGCAAGCATCACCCTGAAAGCAATGATGAAATCGAGAGGGAGCCCACAATTGCTCGGGAGAGACTGCAGGGTGCTGCTGTGACCTGCCACCACCTGTCCCAGGCCTCTGGCTCCAGGTCGGCTTTCCCTATAGCAAAGTTCTGCCAGCCTCTAGCTTGATTTATTGCCACCAGAGCTACCCCACTCTGGGAGCTAGAGATGATCCTGCCCCACCACAAAACCGTGGTGGAGACACTCAAGGCAAGCAGGAGCTGCCTTTGGACTCCCCTTGGCCAAAGTGACTGTCCAGGGATCGAGGCACAAAACCCTGGTGCTTGCTCCAGGTTTGCTGTGGTGACAGAGGGCATTGGGTCCTTCTGGCATTGCAGAGGCACCTCCCTACTGGGAAAATTGCCCCAGAATGTGCAAATCTGGTGCACAAGCCAGCATCATTAATAAGTTTGGCACGAAACTGCTACTCAAATCCCTAAATATAACCTGAGTGCTGAGCTCTCTTCCACCCGCCCAAGGCGCCTCCATACACCGTGGCAGCTATTTATGGAAGGAACTTTATTTCCATGGGATTAATATCATTTCTACTCATTTCAAAACCTTTATATAGCAGCTTATGCTGCCTGCCCCTCGTGATGACTAATGGGTCCCAGCAGGAGCAGGCAGGTTAGCAGCAAGGGGACTGGGGCCTCCAACCTTCGGCTGACATTGAGGATACCTGTGATGCCCAAAACCCATGGAGGAGGTCCTCCAAACTCTGTACTAGGGTTCAGTAAGTGTCTCCAGAGCTGGACAGCACAGCAAGGGGATTTTTGTCAGCCCCCTAGGATTTCTCGTGCTGCAGGAGTGGCACATGACAGAAGGTTAGCCCACCTCTGGGTAACAGCTCCATCACCACCTGACCTGCTGAGGAAGCAGCCAGACCCGAAACTACATGGGTGTCTTGGGACAGAACAAGCAGGTTTCCACCCCCAGACACTTCCTCTCCCATTTCTCCTTCCCTTTGCTTGGCCATCCAAAACTCTGGGTGGAGGAAGCAGCTCATCCCAAGCATTTCTTCCTTTGCTACTGGCCTGCAGGTTGCTGCAGCATTCTCTCCAACCTCTCAGAATCCTCCCTCTGCAAAGCCTGCATTGGATGGGGAAAAGTCCCTTGCAAAGAGACCCCTTGTGAGGGTTGTGTAGGACAGAGGTGCTTTGTGTAAGGGCAGCACAGGCTGGAGCATGTCAACTGCACCACCTGCTTGGGGTGGCTGGATGGGATGGGCAGGGTGTATACAATCCCTAGCAACCTGAGACAATTCTGGAACAAATTCAGGCTCATAATTTAGGTTGCAATATGGTCCCTTCCTCCCCTGGGGAGGCTGGAAAATTGCAGCTGGCTAATCTGTTCACAAAACGCACTGTGCACATCTGGAGAAGACAGCTAAGAGGAGAAAATCTTGCTCTGCTTGGCACAGTAATTCCTCATCCTCTGTGTCATCAGGGGAGAGACTCTCCCAGCTCTGCCTGGTGTCTCAGTGAGCAGCCCTGGGTACAGAATGAGGACCATGAGGGCTGTGCATTGCCCTAGCTCGTGGCAAGGCTGAGGGACGCAGGGCACCTGGGGAGGTCTCTGCCACCCCGGCTCCTGCTCGCCACCCACGACACGAATAACAAGTGCTGGGGATGAGTCAGCTTAGGGGCCCCTCCTGCTCTGCAGGCACTAATAAGGTTTCCCATTAGTTCCCATTACTGCAGTATTAGAGAGCAATTTGCTCACAGCTTGCACTGAAGCCCTTGAAAGGGGGGAAAAAGGGCTGCTGTACACGTGGGAGTGCAGATGGGGGGTGACCGACAGCTCCTGCCCAAACTCTTCCCCCTGGCAGAGCTCTGCACCCCAGGGTCCCCAAGGCCCAGACCAGAGGCAGGAGAGCTCCTCCAGCCTCTGTCTGCCGTGCCAGTGGATATGGCACCAAGATTCTCCATGCCAGTGTTCCACCTGCTTGTAAACTTTGTGGCACTTGCTGACCATGGCATGACATGGTGACATGGAGCTCAGAAGGACACAGACATCTCTGGGCCAAGCCAGCTCTGGAGATTGGTAAGAAGGCGGCTCCTGCCTTCTCCTCTGCTCTCAGTCCCAGACCCTCACAGCAGTCCAGGATCAGTCCTGCAAGTGCTCATGTTTACTCTGGGCAGGTGCAGGGTTAAAGGATTTCTCCTCACTTACACCTGAAAGCAATTCTGCAAAGATAGGGGTAGTAAATCATAGAAGGGCTTAAACACACTTCTAGTAAAAGAAAGGGCAGGGTGGGACACCAGACCTTATCTGCTGTGACAGAAGAATAGACCTGAAGTCCTGGAGATGCTGACCCAAGTAGGATTTCAGACATTGTGGTTGGAGTTGGGAACAGGAGCTCACCTGAGTATCACCAGGCAGTGGCTCCCATAAGCCCCATGAGAGCTGTAAGAATCACTCTTCACCTCTACCAGCTTTGCTTGGTGATAGCAGGGGTTGGTAAGCACAGGAGTTGTGACAGAAGAGTCACACTAAAAGCCAGGACAGATCTCCTCTTGCTGCAAGGTACCCCCAAAAGGCCCAGACCACTGTCTAGGAGGCATTGCAGCCCCTGGATGGGAAGGGGGAGTTGGGTAGAAGGAAAATAAGGGGGCCTGCAAAGGTGATAATGGGACTGCCACTGCAGAGGGGGCCCTTGCATGTGATGGGAGGGCCTTATCTCTGTGCTGAGATGGTTTCTGGTGGGAATGTGCTGGTGGTCGGTGGAAAGAGCCAACCCTGACCCCCTGGGAGGGAGATGCCTCAAGGACAGACCATTCCAGTGCCCCAGCACAGCCCTGATACTTGGGGACCCAGGTGTTCCTACCTGTAGGAGACCTGCTTTCTGATGGCCAAGTGCAGGAACTGCTCCTCCACCTCCGCCACGGCCGCTGCCCCTCTCATCTCCTCCCAGGCTGGATCCATGCTGTGGAGGCCCAGGCGTTGTGCTCGCCCAGTGCTCTCTGTATCTGCTGCTCCCCAGAGGCTTGCTGTGGCTCCCCTGGCCAGCTCAGCATCGCTCCTGGCAGGGGAGAAGTCTCTCCAGCTCCCGGGACCTTCAGCCATGCTGGAGTGAGGTGTCTCTCTAGGCGAGGAGTCCCACTGTGCCCCCAGAACTTCTTGGGCAGTCTGGTCGTGCTCCACAGGGTCCCACAGGCTGCTCCGCTTTGCCTCCCCAGGGCCGTGGGACAATCTCGGCAAGGTTTCACTCCCTGAGGGAGCACAAGCATGAGAAAAAACAGCCTTCAACTTTTTGCAGTGGTATTTATTGGCCTCTTGATAGCAGCTTGGGTAGCTCAGACGCAGCAGCTCAGCCTCCTGCCGTCTCTACTGCCCTGCCACTCCGAAGCGGAGGAATATCTGACACGAACCTGAAGATGTTGGTGCTGCTCCTCGGAGGAGCAGGATCTCTGGATCCTGCTCGCAGGAGCAGGATCTCTGCTGGCACCGTGAGAGCAGCGTGGAGGGAGTGGGGAACACGGTGTTTGCTGGAGAAGCAGTGTCCAGGGATAGCGATGCTTGCAGCGAGTGAAAGAGAGCTTGGATTTTTTTCTGCGAGGTCCCTCTGGAGACAGGCACGTCTGTCACTGTCCCTGGCAGCAGCAGCTGAGCAAGAGCAGCAGGGAAAGGTAGGCAGCGAGGAAAGTGCCTGTGCACAAAGCCTGGAGCAGCTCTCAAAAGACAAAGCAGAAAGTGAGCACGAGTGTGTGCTGTGTGCGTGGGGAGGGGGCTGCGGGGAGCTGCATCCAGCAGGCAGCCTGGTGTCACCTTAGAGACACTTGAAACTGGCACTTAACTCTTCGGAGTCTGGGAAAGCAGAGGAGGGTGACAACTCAGCCACCCCTCTCTGCCTGCAGTCCAGCTGGCACCTGCCTGCCTGCAAGGGTGGCTCAGGGAGCTGGGTTTCACCCACTTTGCCCTAACCAGACCTGCTGTTAGGTGAAGTCAGGCAACCTGGAAAACTGCATGACAGCAGCAGCCCCAGCAGAGCAAAGTACCTACTGTTGTGTCCAATCATCCAACATAGATGTGGTCTGTCCAGGGACAGGGTCCCCAGCTGTGGACAGTGGTACCCAGCTGAGCAGAGGTATTGCTGTAGCATGGTCTCTGTCCTTCCAGCTGGCTCACTCAGCTCCTTGCCACTTAGAAGGCTACATTATTCCTGATTTTTCCTTATTCAAGTCAATTTTTCTCCAATCTTGGCATCCAAAGGTAGAACCACCCTTCTGTTCTCTGCCCACATCCATCAGAGGAGTTGCATCATTTGTTTGTCCTGGGCTGCGACTGGACTTTGTGACCCCAGTACCAGCTCACCCTGGTGCTGCAGATGTCAGCTGGGGTAAGATCCCTACAAAGCTCCCATATGTTCCTGATTTGTTCTGCCCCAGATTCACATGCTGTGCCTTTACCTGCTAGGCCCTGGAAAATTCAAACTTTGTGTCTACAAGAGCCATCCCCTGCATCATGGCAAAGTCCTACAATCATGTATTGCACCAAGAGCACGTTGCAGTCACCTGTAATCCCAGTGTTTTCCCAGGAAAGTCTGGCATGATGGGAGCAGGAACCTGTCCTCAACCTGCTCTGACTGTTTTATCACCTCGGGAGTCATCAGGAGCATCTCATCCCTCATGCCAGTACTCCCCATCCACCTCCATATGGTCCTGTGGCACCTCTGCTGCAGGGTGCTGTGGCACAGCACATTCCCATGCCACTCCTGACCCCAACCTGGGAAGCAGCAGGGGCTGAAGAAGTGCTGTGTCTTTTCCTGGCAACCACAGCCCACTGGCACCTCCAGTTCAAGTGACTGAACCTTTGTCTGGCTCTAAAAGTCACAATGACATCTGTCTCTGGCTGCGCCTCCTGGGGGATTTGTGCCTCCCAGGGGCACAGCAGCCCCCACGCCCACTCCTCCACAGAATCGTGACTGTCAGGGAGCCCCACACCCTCTTAGCTCTGTGACTCAGCCCTTCCAGCCCCCACAGGGGTTTTGTTCTCCTTGAAAGCTGGAGTGCTGCTGGCTGAGCCCTCCCCTCCAAGCACAGCTGGCGCTGGGGAAACAGCTTCACCCTCACTTGTGGGGACAGAGACCTGCTTGGGAGCTTGCCAGTATGCCCTGCATGGCCCTGCTCCACGTCCTCCTGCTGCTCACAGAGGCTGGGAGCAGGCTGTGGAAAGGGAGAAGCAGCGGGTGCCCAGCTGGTGCAGAGGGACCTGTGGCACCTTGTTCTTCTCACCACCCACAGTGCAATGATTCTCTTTCTGCCCTGGGGCTCTTCCTGGCCTAGGGAGCCTCTGCTGCCATGGACTACGGGAGCCACCTTCCTATGTGCCAGCTGGGCTGCCAGGGCAGGACAAAGATGGGCTGCCTGGAGGAGCTACAGGGGATGCAGAATGCAGGTCCAGTCTTGCTGCCAGGGAATTTTGGGAAACATCTGTCTTGTCCCTTACAGTTAAAGAAGTTTGTGGCCACGAAGCTGAGGAAGTGGATGGCCAGTTAGGGATGGATACAAGTAGGAAGCTGGGTGAGAGCAGGGTCCAGACTTCCAGGTAGGAAGGAAGGAAGAGCATTTCTCACTGGTGGATGTGTAAATGCCATAGGAAATGAGCTTCAGGGTGGGAAGCAGAGGCCTTTCTTGCAGACACAGGAGAGCCCTGAGCTAAGAGTGCCTTTGGTCAAGTCAGAGTAAAGGGCTGGACATTGGCTGCCTCCTGCCTTCCCAAGGGGCCTAATCCTGCTCTACAGAAACCCTCTCTGTGGGGAGCAGCTGCCAGCAGAGGATTTCTACCTTTCTACCCACGTGCCAGATTGTGTAGCTGTCACACAGGCAGGGCAGGCCAGATTTTGTGTCCCTGGAGATGAGACCTCACAGGATATGCCTGCATGGAGGGATGTAAAGGATTGCACAGGCTTCTGCATCTCTCTCTGCCCACCTCTCTGCCGGATGTTTCGTGTTTCTGTCATGAATGGGGTCAGCATTCACTTGGAGCTCCCTGAGGACTTGGGAAGAGCAGCCAGATGCTGCCTGAGGATGATGGGTCTGGACAATAGGATTGGGGCAGTCCTGTCCTCCTGGCACCCTTCAGCTGAGCCAGGTCACCTGCTTACTTGGTGCTTACCTGCTTACCTGGGGGACATGCAGGAGTGTGCCTCTCCTGTGCCCTGGGTAGGGATTTCCTTCTGTGTGGGCATGTGGGACAGCACAAAGGCATTTTGCTATTTAGCATACAGACCCCATCCTTGTTTTTGCAGGCATAGGCAGGACATGAGCTTTCTAGGAAGCGGCATTTCTAGTGAGTAAAGCTCTGTGAAGGTACAGTCTCCTTCCCTGGGCACAAGAAGAACCTCCACCCTGCTCACCTCTAAGCCCCATTTCAGTCACCAGATTAGAAAATCAGCACAGATTTGTTGAGGCAGGCCAGGTCAGTGTCCATCCAGCTGCTATCACTGTTAACAAGCCCCCAGCACCTGGGGAGTGTGAGGGGCTGCAAGTGCCCCATTTTGCCCAGAAGGTGTTCAAAAGCCCAGGATTCTTGCCAGGTAGCGGGACCAAACCCTGTTTATCCTATGATGGATGTGTGAGACAACTCCTAGTACATTCCCAAGTGGGAACAGCAAGAGGGACCATGCCGGGCTGGGAGAGCAGGGATACTCTCCTGAGAGCCCTAACAGCACGTGTCCTTCTGTAACTAAACAAAACATACCCACCAGGCTGCTGCCACGCACTGCCAGTGACCCGCTTGGCAGTGGCAAGCCACAAAACCCAATTATTTTCTCTCTCTCTTTTTTTNACAATCGGGAATAATTTGTCTCTGAAAAACAAAGTCCGTGTTCTGTTAGCATTTTTTTGTTCAGGGCTTGTATGAATTGACAGTGCAGAGGCTTCGGAGAAATGTGACCCTGAATGGGCAGAAGCCCAGCTTGTGGTGGCAGAGCTTGGCTGGGGCATTTGGAGCAGACCAAGTGCAGCTGAGTGAGGCTGAAGGTGACTTGTAAAGAAGGTGACTCTTGCTTTGCTAATTCTCTCAATCTGCTCTAATTAGTTGCTGTAGCCAAATTGGTAGGTGTGATTGGCTGGTGCGTTTTGGGAGGCATAGAGGGGATCAAAAGATTCTAATGTGCCTGCTTTGAGCAGCTCAGTGCTATCTGGTAGACTGCAGAATTAGGAGGATTTGTCAAGATGAAGGGAAATTTTCTCCTGATGGAAGGGGTTCTGATTGCTCTGGCTGCATCAGTGTTAAAGGAGCCAAAGCCTGAGAACTCATCCTTTTAAGAGCTTCCCTCTTGCACCTGTTTTGGAGTGTGCATGAAGGCTGCGGGCCAAAATCTCCCTGGAAGGCAATTCCCAAAGAGCTGTGTGATGTTTCACAGGGCTGAGCAAAGCAGGGCTCAGCCCTTCCTTTGGATGAAATCTGGTGAGTGCAGGGAGCAGCCCCACCCCATAGTGGAAGGTGCATCATTCTGACACAGCGTTAGGAGGCTGCTTTTGGACAAAGTGCTGCAGGGAAAACATCAGATTCTCAACTCACAACTATTCTGACCCAGGAAGAAACTGCAGGGTGAGGTCAGGCATTTCCTTGCATTGGTGGGTAGGCAGGGGAAGGGAGCTCTGCAAGGGTCTGCAAAACCCATGTCAGACTAATCTGCCATGGATCCCACATCAAACTTCCTCCTGGCAGTACAGACCCAGCTCAGAAAAGAGAGTTCCTGTCTCTCCCAGACACTGCTCAATGGCCAGCTCAGTCAAAACAGCGAGGCAACAGCTTTACTCCTCTCCACATAGAAATTATAATCTGCAGAAAGAGAGTTTTGCAAGGCCTGAGCCTCACATCCTGCTGTGTCAGAGTCCTGCTGTACCAGCCCAGCCAGAGGTGGGAAATAGAGACACCTTACAGCATCTTTGAAAGGAGCTCCTGCTTGGGCTGCCTTCCAGACATGGAGGGCTGACTGCAAGGAGTTGTTTCAATGGCCAAATTCTAATGAACCCACTTGGAGCTTGCTAGAAAATGAAAATTTGTTTTCTAGACCCCCTGTTCTTTTGTGTTTCACACAAAATCAGGACAAAGCCTATCAGTTTTTGCAGATGTAAATGGATGGTCAGAGGTACAGGCTGCCATACAGCCAGGACCAAGGTCACTGCCAATCTGAGGGCAGCTGCTCTGCTTTCACAGTTAATGAAAAAAATTAAGTATTTTTTCAGATGGGATAGGACAATGGTGCTATGAACTATGCCTTTGTGGTGCAGAACCCTGCACAGCCTCTTCATCATAGTAGATCATTGCACCTCATATACTTTCTTCCATGATCTCCCTCCTTCCAAGAGGATGATAGTGGTATTTTGGAGGGGGAGAAGAAACTGAGGAAGAACAGTTCTGACTTGTTCAGAACTGCAGAAGAAATGACAATGACAGCGCTGCTGGAAATAAAACATGCAAGTTTGTTTCTAGCCCCTGACATGGAGCGTGAGGTCCCAGTACTGAACTGGTTTTGCTCGTGGGCAGGGAATGGGACAGGGAGCAGGAGGTGAGGAGCTGTGCATGTGGGCTGGCATGACAACCATGCCTCAATGAAAGCACCTGTCAACCCAGGGCTGATGCTGCATCTTTTTATTTTATTTTTATTTTGCTTCATAAAGCAAATGCAGAGCAATTTATAGAAGGAGGAGAAAGGGTGGCTTGAAAAGAAAACAAAACAAAACAAAAATCACAAAAAAAAAAACTAAGAGGGAAGAAGCAGCTCCTGGAGTATAAGTTGAAAGTGAGCTGCTACACAAAAGAAGTTCATAGATGCTAAGCCCGCACTAATTCTTAATAAAATACAATACTGAAAATAGGATCTGAGAGTCTCCAAAATACAATATCTTAAGGGATCGGCAATAATACAAAATAAGTTTCATTATGTACAAACGAGTTCTGCTCTTGATCTCTGTACAACGGTGGGAGTGGGAGGCATGGGGACATGCTCAGTGAAGTGTTGGGGTGGAGGAGGGTGTGCTTGGACCCGGCAGTGGTTCTTTGTGCTGGGGTGGAGGTGGAGGATGGGGAGTGCAGTGGTGTCTGGTGACCAGCGGGTCCTGTGGGGAGAGCAGAGCTGTGCTGAAAGCCTTCCTCTTCATCACCCCACTGGCCACGCATGCACAGTTGCTGTGTCCAGATTTTCCTAAATGACTTTGAGGGGCAAAACCAATTTTCAAAAGGGAGAACAAAAGGATGTGAGGGCCCTTCCCTCACTTCTCTCAGTCCTTGAGCAAGAGCCAACCCATCCTTCCTCTACAGGGAGCCTTCTCCGCTCCCGGCCTGGGGGAAGAAGAGAGGCTGGGGCAGTGCAGAGTGAGTCCAGGGTGCTTGATGAGAAACAAGCAGAAGAGGAGCCTGCTGTGCGACCTGGCAGAGTGCACAGGGACTCCCGTGTTACACATGGGGGAACCTGCCACATCCCAGATCTCCAACACTCGTGTCCCACATTGTCCTTCCATCAAATGGCAGCTGAGGGAATGGAGTGAGGAGACACTTCAGCCTTTTTGCAAGGCTTTTGCTGGAGAGGAACAAGGGTCAGAAATGGGTGTCTGGGTGCTAAAGAGGATGGCATAGGCTTGAGATGAGGTCACTTCAACACCAAACTTGGCAAGTCTGGCCTGAGAGGTGGTATGGCAAGAGTTTGCTACCTTTGGTGTCAACATTTAGAAAGAAGAGGTCTAAAACTGTCTTTGGTGTCCCTGGCCAATTCCAACATGCCACCTCTTTCCTGACAGATGTACCTGTCTCCAGAAATGCCAGTATGTCCACAGTGGCTTTCACAACACTATTGTGCACACAGAGAATGTGAGGGGAATGATGGCTAATCTGACAGCCCTCCAACGAGTTGCAGAGCTCTCTCCCTGGTGGTTCCTAGGAAAACCCCATTTGGCATGAAGCAGAATCAGGGATGGAGAGCTGGGATGGGGGTTGGGTTATGAGAATGTGTTTCTCTACTCACTCTCAAAGGGGGAGGCCTGCAAAATGGAAAGTGAGAAGGCCACTGACCTGGTTAGCACTGCACTGTAGGGCCCAAGCTGGGAACAGAAAGAAAAATTCCACCCCTGCCAAAACTGGGGTGCTGAGGGTGGGGAAAACTGGGCTGTGAGGGAAAGTTGTTCTCTCTTTTAGAGCTCTGGTCACCCAGAAGCTGCTGGCTAATTTTTATGGTGATTTATCTGTCTGGGATCTCTCTCCCCCACTCCGTTTGTGTGCAGATCTTTGCAGATAGTTGGTGTTGAAGTTACATAGGCATGTCCATCAAGAGAAAACTAGAGCAAAGAAGAACTAGGTTTTCTCTCAATGGAAGCAGAAATACACTAACATATGAAGGGCAAGGAATGAGCTCAAACTCTCCAGAGCCATCTCTCCAGCACCAGCATCACCCACTCCTAAAACCCTCAGGCAGGACAGTAAATCCAGCACTTTCTTTCTCCTTCAGATGCATCTGATGTAGCCAAGGGGTACACATGTGGGGACAGCCCCCTTGGTCTGGAGGCCTTGGGGAGTGAGCTGAATAGTTTGTGGGCTTCCCCTGATCTCCTTCCACTTCAAGGTGAGCCCACATCCATAGGGTAGTGCTCATTTAAGCAGGAGGTAAGGCCAGGAGAAGAGGGAGTCTCAGGACTTTTCCAGACACTTATTGCTGGTTCTGGCAGTCCTGTGACTCCCCTCTGAGAGATCAGCACTAATGGGGACGATGGGGAAGGGGAGGAGCTGAACCCAAGGCCAGTTTAGGAGTGTCTAAATGCAGTGTCCTCTCCTGCCAAGTCCCCTCAGTTGCTTGGTGAGGAGGGAATCCTGCAGTCAGACAGATGAGGCCTTGAGGTCCAGCAGCTGCTACAAGAATTCAGTTGTCTCACTGGAGGTTGTCTCCCTGAGGAAAAGAAAAGACAAGGCATCAGTCAAGGTTCATTGTAGCCTCCTATGCAAATTCACCTCTCCGTGTGCCCAGCTAGCTTGCTCTGACCAGGATAGACTCTTTCCCCAGGGCACTAAATGCAATGCAAACCTGGGACCATGTGAGTCATCCAGCCCTCCACATCTTTATGCCAGTGGGACACTGCTTTATGGACGAACTTTTGCTCTAGAAAATGAACTTGTTCTCATGCTCCCTGCCAGTACTGGCTTCCTCCAGCCAGTGCTCTTAGCTGACTGCCTGTCCCGGGCAGCTCAGCTGTCCTTACATACAGCAGAGGGGATGGACGTGCCTGCTGCTTACCCCCAGAGACCATGCTGTGTTTTGGGCTCAGAAGGTGGCCCCACCTGCTTACCTCTCATGGAATTGCTCTTTGAGGTGGCTGAGAGTTGGGTCAGTTTGGTTCTGGTCAGGACTCCCCTGGGTTTTGCTCAGATATTTAGTTGTCTCATGTGTCCTGGCCAGATGAGGCCTTCCCTCCTCAGACTGCCTTTTTTTGGCCTCCCACCCCTCAGGATGGTCGACGGTTAGGAAGGAGCTATAGCTCTCTTCTAAGGAGCCAGCACCCTCATCATAGAAAAGGAGGCTCCGTGACTGAACTGGAAAAAAGGAGAGCATTGGTTAACAATGAGGACAAGGTCTCTTGCAACGGGTGTGGGTCATGATGGTGGTTTCAGCACATGCTCACCCAACCTTGTCCATGTGTAACTGTGCAGGATACCCTCCTCCCCCCAGTTTCAGGAAGCAAATTCCCCCCTGGACATACAGCCTCTTCAGAAGACAACCAGTCTGCCCTGGGACTTCTCTCTCATGTTCCTTCCTTTGACACTTGTCATGTTTTGGGACAACGGTTAGCACAGAATGACAACAGGCCCAACAAGGAGCTGTTATGAGAGCTTGTACCACCGCCAGATTAGGAATCCTCCCTCACCACAATCCCAGCATATGGGGTAGGCACAGAGGTGAGGATGCCATGCCTGACCAGGGAGTGTCGAGAGCAGAGCTGGAAATGGTTTGACCAGATGAAATGGAGGAACCACGTTAGACTCACTCTTACTAGTTGTGTAAATGTCTGGTGCTGGTGTTGCTTTTACTGTCTGTGATGCTGAAGAGAATTCAGGGAGACAGGGCATCAGGGATCCCAGGATCAGAACGAAGCAGAGTGCCAGCACCTAGAAAGGAGATCAGCACAGAGTCAGTGCCACTAGCCATGAAAAAACACTCCCCTCACAGCGCACCAACCTGAGGCTGTGTAAGAAGATATGGTCAGGCTGATAGCTGGGTACCTGTGGTCCCCCAGTGAGGGAAGGGGCTTGCTGTGCTAATCTCTGTTGCACATTCAAGAAGGGAAGTCAGAAACTTCCTCTTGTTGCTTTATTTGGAGTATTTCCGGTTCAATTGTGAGAACTTGCCCATCTTACTGAGGAGAGATAGTGGAAGGCATAGCTGAGAAACAAGCTGGAAAAAAAGGGAAACTCAACAGAAGGGGCAAACCCTGCCTTGACCAAAGGGAACCCGACCATTGGCTTAGCAGGAGCTGTTGTGGGCTGTAAAGAATACAAACCCACTGGGAGAAATCTGGGAGGTACCACACACATAGCAAAGTGAAGCTACTATGCATGCAAGGACAGAAATTACAGCAGAACTGCAGTTGCCTAATACCCGATAGTAAAGATGCAGAATTCTAGGAAAGGGTTAAATTTATGCAGGACCATGTGTCAGTGCCTTCTGCTATCAGGCAGACCAGTGAGAGCTACTAGGCAGTGATAACAGGAGAGAAGTACTTGAAATCTCCCCTGAAATCCCCCTCAGGTAGGCCTGGCCCTATCTGGAAATTCTCTCGTAACAGTAAAACTTCAGAGTGAAATGCCAGTGCTCATCGTAATGGACTCTATAGAGCTTAGGGAACTGCCAGTACAGAGCAAGAAAGGACACATGGAAAACAGAACAGAGCCAAATTATTGAACACTAATGCACCATGCATGGTCTGTAACTACCTGCTCTCAGCTCAGTGCTCAGACTGAGCAGCCAAAGAGGCAATGTATCTGTTGGTGATTTCTGCTACCTATGTATAAACTAGCAAATTTCACCTGGGTGGATACCTGTGGGGACAGCCAGCAATTGCTTGACTGCTTTTCAGAAGTCACCTATTTCAGAACACCTGTGCCTAAGTAATGCACAGAAGCAGGTACCTCGAGGTAATTTTGACCACCACTGGATTCCAGAAGATGTGGATGATTGAATAATAACATGGGGATACTATGTTATGTAAAGAGGGATTTTAATTATCCAGACTCTTCATGGCTGGTTTTAAAGTAAGGACATTAAATAAAGATAGCATATATGCTGTCTAAGCATGTCATATCAGGCACATGAAGCATTTATAATCCTTACTCCACAAAAACAGAGGGAAAAAAATTCTGAATAGATGTTGCTCAGAATTACCACAGCCAAACACACACCTTGGAGAAAAGAGAGCCAGCCCTGTAAAGTCTGTTCTTTCCTTCTAAAAAAACCAGGCTTTTTGGGCTGAGAAAGAGCAGTGTAGTTAACATCTTGCTTTAACATGGCTTTCAACTGGGGCTTTGCAAAACAGCACTGTTTTTACTCTGTTTTGTTTCAGATTAACTCTGATGCTCTCATTCACTTCCAGTTCAAACTCTGTAACACTTCATAACAATAATTCTTGGCTTGATTCTGAGTAACATTCAAGTCACAGCTTTTGACCATCTCATTATTTGACCTCTTAAAATTGAGGAAAGTTAAGCTAGAGAAAACTACTGCAAAACCATTTGGAAAGGTGGAGGCAAAATTAATCAAAAAAAAGACATACTGAGAGTGTATTTATCAAACGGTTCACTGTCAAACTGTGAGGAAGTAGCAGATGGAATAGCAGAGAGATCTGTTACGGATCTGGCAAGATTCAGCATTTTTAAGCTTGACTTAAATGATGGACTGTATCAAATCTGCATATGGGAGACTACAAGCAGACTGGCTTTTGGTCAGTATTCAAATTCAGAATGATCTTGACCATGGGGAGAAGTGGTCCGAGAGAACAGTTGGAAGATCTATACAGACCAATGTGGAGACCTGCTGAGACCTCTGGTGGACAGGGGAAATACATCAGTGTTTCAGCTGTTCTACAGAGGAGGATCTGGGAGTTAAACTGATGCATAAGACGGGTCCAAGTCAGTGTCACTTTGCAAAGGGCAAATCTCAGCCCAAGCATTAAGAGCAGGCTTTCTGGCTGGATTTGTACTGGCCTTCAGGCGGAACACTATGCCCAGCTTTGGGCCCTATACTTCCAAGAAGATGCAGACTTGGAGGAAGTCTGGTAGAGAGCTCTGGGAACTAGCAGTGATTCACTAAATCAGCCTGTGAGGGAAGACTGAAGAAATTATGGTGATTTAGCAGAGCAGACTGAAGGGAGTTGCTTGAAAACAAGAGTTTTCAAATATGTAAAATGCAGCTGCACAAAGAGAGAATAAACAGATCTTGCTTACAATGGGCAGAAGAAGTTCTAATAGGCTTAGGCTGTTGCAATGAAGATTGAAATGAGATAGCAAGAAAGCTTTATCTGGGAAAGATAACACAGCACTGGAATGGTTTGCCTGAGGAGGCTGAGGACTGCTCACCACTGGAGGCCTTCAAGAACTGGCAGTACAAATATCCAGCAGCAATGACACAGGGCTAAAGAAGGGTAGCCTGCTCCACTCCCATGCTGCAAGACATGATGATTCTACATATCTGTCATGATAAGGAATGCTGTATTTGAAAATGGAAAATGAGAACTCAGAGGCTTATGAAAGGAACTGGTCAAAGATAGAAAAGCAAATTACAAATTCTTGAAATGCTTCAAAGCTAAGAAGTCTGAGAGAGTGTGTGTGTGGGCTGGGATGCCTGCAACAAAGGGAGCAGCAAGGAGACATAGGACACTGTTGGGAAGCTGAATTAGATATTTTATCAGCCTGTAGCACAGGGGATGTCTGGAAGGCACCTCTTCCAGACTTGTTTATTCCAGGTAGAAGCATTGAAGAATTGCTGGAGCCAGGGGTGTTCTGATGAGCTGCTGCATTAAGGAGCAATGAGTCACTGGGCTCAGCTGGGTCACACCCGAGAATGTGGAAAGAACTTGGGAATGAAGACAGAGAGCAGAGAAAAAAAAAAAAAAGACAGTCATTAAAATCTGGTCTGACATGGGGGCAGCAAAGAGTAGCAAAAGTTTGAGCAGATTTTGAAAGGAGGAAGTGCTTGAAATTACAGAGCAGGGGCTCTGGAACCAAGGAAACTCACTGAACCAGGACCAGAAAACAATCCCTTAGGACACTGAGGGTGCTGAGAAAGTGGGGCAAGTACCTCACCATCTGTTTGCATTTTGTGACTGCTAACAGTACAGAAGTGATAACCAGATATAGATAACTAACTCTGACAAATTTGTCACGAGCAGCGACTATGACAATCCTGCAAAGACATCACAGGGGTAAAGATTTTATTTTTACCACGGATCAGAAACTTTCCTCCTGGCAAAAAAGAAAAAAAAAAAAGAGATGAAGAATAAGCAATTGACTCTACTTATAGCTACATGCTGGCATGCCCTAAAACTCCTCAATGAAGCCAGTATTTATTAATCACGATCCTCCACTATGAGGCAAACAGGGATTACCAAAACAACAGACAACCCCGAATTATTACAGTTAGTCAAAAGGACAAACAAAGAGAATTCCAGCTGGATTTAACAAAGCCTAATGTGCAGGCACAGCAAGAACAGATGCCATTTCTTGCTGATAAACACAAGGTAATGCCCACTGGGATGAATACTTGGACTGTTCCTCTGCCCTGCTGAGTTAAACATTAAGCATTACCAGCTCAGCAAAAGAAAACTCTGCCCATTACAATGGAAGCTCATTGAAGATTTTTGCTGAATGGCTAATAGCTAATGAAAAGCAAACAAAGTGCTGTTTTGCCCAAAGAACAAGGCAGTGAAAATGCAGGAATTATTCTAATGTTGTTGCATAAACAACTGATGTATGTGTGTATGACACAGGACCCAGCTCTGGTGACTGTAACACAAAAGGAAAGAGCAGATGTAACTGACAACAGAGCTGGGCAGCAGGGAAGAGGGCAGAGACAGGCAATCAACAAAGCTGTCTGGAGAAGCATGGCCAATAAGGAAGATGGAAATGAAGCTTATACCATTAGACAGGTCCCAGTCTGCGTGGAAGCCATTTTATAAGGTCTGGAGACTTTCCCAGCTACCAGAGCCTGAAGCTTCTGTAACTGCTGGAGCAGAGTCCTGTGATAGGAAACAATGCATATCAAAACTTAATAAGGAGGTAGAAGCCAGTGAGCCAAGAATACCACTACCCGCTTCATATTTTACCCTGATTTTCCCTTCTTGTGAAAACAAGTATCTCCCCTTTGCTGTATATTGCTTAAGTTCTCTGACCAAACAGGCTTGGGAAACAAGAAACAAAAAAGGGTCTTATCAGTGGGTCCACCACCACCTTCACTGCACCTACCCACTATTATGAATGACACATTAATTTAGGACACCTGGGTGCCTGAAAGCCCAGCCAGTCAATTCCCAGAGCAGTGGAGAGCCAGGATACCATAAAAACCAAGCTCTGGCATGGAGGCTGAACTTTGTAGACAGGTCAGACCTTTAGCACAGGCTTGCCTGCTCCCAGTTCACTCAGAGACACACACTCTGAAGCTCGACCTGTGCCCCAAACTGTGGTGGAGAGAGAAATAAGAAACAGTTGTGATCCTCTCGAGCTTCTTCAGTCTTGGCAAATTCTGCAGAGGGATGTAGGCAAAGCCAAATCTTGAGTTCAGCAATTAATTCATTCTCTTGACTGCCCTGGTTGGAACACATGCTAAGGTCTCTCTGCCCCACTTAATTGTTCATGGGCATCTGCACACATAACACAAAACAGTGGTAGGTGTTACCAAGAGCTACTGAACCCTTCACTGGCTGGTGAAGGAATCTGGAATGAGGGAGACTACAAGAGGACACAGTTCCCAAGAGCTGCATATTACTGAAACGGAGACTATTGCTGACTTTCCCTCTGGGAGCACTGACTGCTTTACACAAGTATGTTTGAGCTTTCATAAAATGCCAGGTCCTAGAACCAGGAGATTGCAGGAGAATCCTGGCTTTATCCCTTTCCAAATCCTGTTTTTCTCCCTGTACATGTGGAGAGAAGCACAGAGTGTCCCACTGGCAGTGCTCGAAAACCAAGCCCAGTTAGAAAGAACACAATGTGTACTTTGGGAAAAAAATTAAAATCTCTTGGCTTTTAGGCCAATCTCCTGATTTTTCAGGGTGGGGCTCACACTTTTTCAGCCCACACTCCCAGAGAGGCCGGGGGGCAAGCCATGCCCCATGCATGAGAGCAGCTGTGCAGCTGTATCTTTGGCAGATGGGAGACCTCTGGCTCTTGCACACCTCAGCCAGACCATGCCTGGCAGCCCCCAGTCCCAGCACCAGTGGCAGGCCTGGAAGCCAAGGCCACTGCACTTGTGTCACAGATGGGAGGAAGGTGTGCAATATAGGAGTACTCCATGAGCTGTCATGGCAGCAGAGGAGTGGGTGAAGAACTGGCTCTATGGCTGTGGTTCTCCCCTTCAATTTGAGCCGATATAAATGGGGCTATAGATACAAGCATTCCCTGCAGTTTACCCTGCCCTTGCTCACACCTGTTGTGCCCAGTAAGAGGGGGCAGAGCTGGGCACTTCTCCAGCTCCAGCTGCTCATCCCCACTGCAGGGGTGGGAGTCTTCATTATTTGCTTCCAAGGAAGCAAATTCCCCATGTGATTGGTTGGCCAGCTCTGCATATTAGAAGCACAAGTGCTCACCAGAGCCTTGTGTGAGGAAACCCAGAGCCTTGGGTGAGAGAACTTTGGGGCTGTGGGAGCAGCTTGCTCCTTTCAGGTGAGCAGTAGCAGCAGATGAGATGGAGATTCTCTGGGCTTGGTTTGCCCAAAAGAGGCTGGGAAAGGGCTGGGACACCACATGCACAAGGAATTGCCCTGGATTTGGTGGGAGTTGGGATCTCTACTTTTATGAGAAGAATGGGCTTTCCCTGTATTCACTAAGTCTCAAGACTTTTCTCAAGAGAAACCTGAAACAGCCACAATATGCCCAGGGCCTTGTATTTCTCTGAAGAGCCCAAAAGCAGCAACAGTGGGTCTGAGAGGCTGTGTGAAGGGCCTCCCTTAATGCATCTGCCCTGGAGACAGACAGAACCCTGGAGGGGAATGGAGAAGGTAGCATGAGCCCAAAGGATTGCAGGGAGAAGGATGAAGAGATATGGGAAGCATGCCTTCCCTCCCTCCCCTCGCTGCGGAGTGTCCTGGCATCCCAACACAAACATTCCAGGCTTGCTAACCAAACCCAGCTGCCTCGTTGCTGTCACGGGCTGAGAAGCAGCACCTCGCCAAGCAGCACCCGTCCAGGAGCTGGGGGAGCCTGCTCTTCTCTTCCTGTCCCCCTGCTCCAGTGCTCCCAAATTCCCTTCCTACCCACCCTGCCCCACCCACAGAGGGTCAAGTCTAACTCCTCTTACCTGTTTGCATTTTCTAAGGTCTCCACTTTTTTCCAGAGTTCATTGTTTTCTGTTGTGTATGTCTCGACCCTATGGGAATAAAAGCCATAGCCAGTTAGTAACAAAGGCCAGACAGATTATGGCAACGCAGTCCTTGCTTTTCATGGGGTATCGAGGCTCAGTGGCTTCATCTGTCACCTACAGATATGGTCCTGGGGTCAAATGTTACTTGGCCCACCTGATTGCAGCCAGCCCCAGTGGAGCAGGGATGAGATTGTAGGTGGACAGTTACAATGTGACAGTTCCCAGTTCAGGCTCTCCTGAGGGTTGGGAGAGACAGTAGCACCTGGTTACAGGCAGGTCAAGTCAGGACAGACCCAAAGTTATGCAGACATTTCCATCACTTCTAAACCCCCCTAAGAAGCATGAAAAAGGAGGAGGGGGACAAAGTCAAACCTCTGCCACTCATACTGAGAACCTGCCCTGGGCTCTGCACCCCGGCTGTGAAATCCAGACGGTTCTGTGCAAACGCTGGGCCAGCTCCGACTGCTGGCACTTGAGGGCAGCAGAGAACCTGCAGGCTCCTTCCCGCGGCTTCCGACGGGAAAGTGGTTAGGCTGCAGCTGGGACAAGGGAAGGGGAATGCCTCCAGGTCGGGAGAAAGGCAGGCCATAGACACAGCCTGATCCTGCTGAAGGTTTGCAGCACAGCCTTTGAACCAGGCGTTCCTTGCAAAAACTGGGCTTGCAGCAAAAGTGTCAAACTGAATGGTGAAGGCCCAAGTACAGGCTTTGACAAACCAGCTTTCAGTACGCCAAGCTGACCAAAGGCATGTTCTATTAGAAAAAAAATCACTGAATGCTGCTTTTGGTTCACATTTAAACCTGGCATTGTTTGAAAGCCATCTGTCATAGCAATGCTCTAGCGTAACAAACTGCTGAGTACATACAGGCACCGCAGCCACGTCTGGGGAGGAGGCCCCAGCACCAAACACCCTGGACCTGCCCCTTGAGCGAGGTCAGCCAACTCCCCAGCCCTGGCTTGAAGGTCCCCATATGGGACACTAGCTGGAGGTGATGTGCTCTGATGCCTGGACATACCCATGCCTACTGAGGTGCTGCATGAGAACCTGAAGGTGCCTTGAATTATCTGCTTTAATTGAGCATTTCTGTGGAAGTAGAGAAGATAAACAAATAGCATCAGGGAGAAGAGTTAATTAAAGTTGGGTTTGGAGGTTGTTTTTTTCCATTTGCCGATCTCAGATGGTGTTAGTAATTGGGAAGAAGAGGGTAATTATACAGAAACATGAATTTGTGCCTGGATTCCAGCATTCTTCTTTGCCTGGGAATGCACATTAGGGGTTGCCAGTACAGAAGTTATTTTCTACCCTGTCAGTGTCATGTGACATCACCTAAGGCTTATGCCTGCCATGCATGCAGGAGCTCAAGGCTACAAGGAGAAAAACAAAGCTAATGCAGAGAGTGGAAGTAGGGGAGACTGTGGGGAATAAATGTAATACAAGGTTGTTCTTGCTGTCAAGTGCTTGTGTGTCCACCTTCATGGAAAGAGAGGGTGAAAAAGCCATGGTCAGTGCCCTCACACAGCCTGCCACTTATGGGACAGATAAAATAGAAGCAACTTCTAGAGGGGAAACATGACTCTTACCCCAAATCCCACCTTGTTGGCAGCCAAAATGGCCTGTGTTTTGCAGGGGACCAGCCAAATGAAGCAGTTGGAAACACAACATTTCTTGACCAATCTTTATCCCGCAAGAGGATTTCTAGGAGGGAGGAGAGTAGGGGCAGGATCCCAAACCAAACTCCTGTGCAGCCAGCCTTGCAAGGAATTGTATTTTTTGAGCAATTCAGAGACAAAACACTAGAAAGGGGGGCTGTGCGTGGACAGGATTCCTTTTTTTCAAAGTAAGACTGAGAAGAAGAAACTTACTTTTTCTCTAGACATTCCACATACTCTTTCTTCTTCCTGCGACTCTCCTGAGCAGAGATCTGTGAGGGGGGCAAATCGTCAGAGGGGAGTCATTATCATGAGTCTCTGGACATTTCTTTGTGGCTCATGCATCTTGTCTGTTCCCTGCAGACACAGCATCCTAAAGGCAAATGGGAAGTTGCCTTCCAGTCTGCCATTCCGGCTGGTGTGCAGGCCAAAACTGGGAGGGATGGATGCTGCAGGTATGCAGCCTTCCCTGGCTTGTAGCCTGCAACCATTTGTTGCATTATGCCCCTCGATGCTGAGAGCATCTTTCCACTCCTCTGACTCCCATGGGTATGTGCTGTGGCCATGTGGGCTCATTCTGCCCCAGACCACTTCTGAGTCATTGGGTGATTAGTTCAGTCTCACCATTTCTCCCACAGGATGCTTTCTAATCCCAGTCTAAAGCCTCACAGCCTCTGCCTAGCTAGTGAACACTGTGCATCACCCGTCCTGCACCATGTAATGGCTTTGGTTTCCCTGTCCTTGCAACAAGGCCTGACCAGACCAGTTTGTCTGATCTGTGATACCTTAGCTTGTGGACCCTGTCCCAGGCCACACACTTGCAGGAGCTGGGCTGGAAGCCACACTTCCCAGATATGGCTATACGCAGAACATCCAAGCAGAGATGCCCCTTGGCACCATTTTGTGGCTTGGGAGGCTTGTGCTAGTGTACCAAAGGCATGATCCCACCTTTTCTGAGCTGCAGTGCAGCTGAGGAGGTGAGGGTAACTATAGCACTGGTCAGCTGAGGGTGCTCTGGAATCATGGGAACTGCATGATTACATTTTTTGCAG
This sequence comes from Daphoenositta chrysoptera, assembly GCA_013397915.1. Classification (NCBI taxonomy): domain Eukaryota; kingdom Metazoa; phylum Chordata; class Aves; order Passeriformes; genus Daphoenositta; species Daphoenositta chrysoptera. Next base: position 1,258,934 of record VZRO01002622.1, read on the forward strand.
TCACCTTGTTCTTGATTTTCCTCCTGACCCTCTTCAGTGCTTTCTCCTCTGCTTTGGTGAGGGGCAGCTTGGTAGGAATGGGGTAACCCTCTGCAATCAAGGTGCGCTTCTCCTCTTCTGTCAAGAGCAGTGGGCCAGAGGTTCCTTGTAACTTCTGAAACACACAGAGAGCATCCATCAGTGTCAGCAAGGAGTCCTACCCCAGTGATCCTCCTTAAAGCCTTGCAGAGCAGCCAGAGCCTGTACGCATCAGAATAAAATACACTGCTGCCCACTGACACCAAATAGGTGCAGGGGAATGCTCTTTCCTTCTCTCAGCCTGATCCTGGGGGCACAGCTCAGCAATTCCTTTCCTCTTTTACTTGGGAGAGCACCTGCTCCTTCACAGTGAGGCTAGCTACACACTTGCACTGCAGGACCCTGCCAACAAACTTTTGTGTGACAGTTAAAATGGTCTGGTTATGGGAATTCTCAGTAATTCCTCTCTCCCGTTAGCCTCCTCAGAAAGTCCTCTAGTGCATAGGCCACGTCCCAAAGTCTGGGCGAAGACACCACCTGCTAAAACAAGGTAGCTGCTGGCAGATTTTATGCAAGATTCATTGTGCCCCTCCTCACTCCTGTGAGCAGTTCTTGTCCCCACATCCTTGTGCTAAGGCATCACATTGTCTTGACAAAGCATTTCACCTTGGAGACCTTAGCAAGGGCAGGACCCTCCACGTGAGCCTTGGAAAGCCTCCAAACCCCTCTGGGCAGCAAAGAGCCCTGTGTCCCAGTGATGCCCTGCTGCCTCCTTACGTGTGGTGCTGTGAGGAGAGGTGAGGAGGAGATGGCAGTAGAAGAGCGAGCAGCAGGCCGGGCTGGGCTGGAGGGAGGCAGGGACCGAGGGCTCTGAGATCCGTCGCTGTCGCTGCCATGGCTGCTGGGTGGAGTTGGAGGCATCTGCACCAGGTCATCTACTGAGAAATAAGGAGATCAAGTCAATGGCTCTCATGTCAGCCTGTTGGTACAGGCAGAGGGCCCTGCCATAACACAGGGCTGGAAGGAGAGGGTGATGAGTTTCACAAGATGGGGTGAGTTTGAGAAAAAGGCTGGACTGAGCACTGCCCAAGACAGAGGTTAGACTGACCTCAAATGTACTAAACTAGGAACTGCAGAGGAGCTGGTAGGGGCTTTGCCAAGGCACTGAAGGTATTTACAAAGCAATAAGGTACTCCAGTGTCAACCAAAATGAAGTAAAAAGCCCATGATGTTTTGCTCCATAGCCTGTTAACGAGTACAGGAAGCTCTGTGAGAGAAAAGCTCTTCCAAAAGCACTGCAGGGCTCACACACTTGCCAGCACACTTGATCCAGCAGGGCTCCGGTCACTCAGTTGGTTTCCAAGCACTTGAAAACTGTCCCCACTTTGTACTGGAGAGCCCTAGGGGCCTTAATGGAGGTGGGAATATGCCTAAGGAATGTCTCTTTGCAGCAGTGGGAGTTCCCATAGTGCTTTCATTTGTGCATCGGCAGATTTTCAGATGCTTGGGTTTCTTTCAAATTAAACTGGATCCTGAATTTCCTGACTTTCAGATGGTTATTTTTGGATAGCTCTACAGTCTCTCTGAGGATTTTAAAGGCACTCTTGCATATTTCCAACTCTGAAGTAGCCTGTTTTGCCTGGGAGTCCCTGTCTGAACAATTTTGTGTGTGGCTGCTGATGCAGACGCTGATCTGAGTTGGAACAGTGCAGTGCCCACTCCTCTGTGCCCCAGTGCTACCTTATATGCACTGCTCTGCCCTCAGCTGTTGTCTTTCCTCCCTGTATAATAACAATCTATATCTGAGTAATATAGTTGACCAGGAAATTCTATCTTCTTACCTGTAGGTACATTTAGAAACTGGTTCACCTCTTTGGGTTCAGCTTTGATCACAGGTGCTGGAGTCATTTCTATAGGAATCTGTGGAAGAAAAGCAGAAAGAGCTCTTGGCCACTGCCACCTCCCCTGCCCAGAAGGATCCCACCAGTTCTGTTCATAGCCACTGCTCCCCTGCTGCCTGTCCTGCCCCATCTCACAGCTCTGCCCCAAAGGAGCCTGTCACCACACATAGACGAAACCAAGAGTTCAAACATAAGCCCCTGAAGTCTCAGTTGCTGGGCACACAGAGTGCAAACACATTTGCAGAGGAAGTGGCAGTGGCAGATGGATGTGCTGCCAAGCAATGCACTGAGCTGAGTACCTCCAAAACAGAGATGACTTTTATTCTTGGCAATTCTTCCTTTGATAGACCCAGACAGTGTAATTTAAACCAACCCTTGTGTTACCATGGGAAGCCCCTCTTTGATCTGCCTTCATTATAAAGGGGAGTATAGAGGTTGTACAGAAAACAGAACTACCCCCTCCATCCTGTTCACATGATTTTCACCAGGACCACTGGGCAACTGTTTCCAATCAGAGAGGACTGAGAGCTAAATAAAGAGTAGATTTACTCCCATCTACATTATGCTGCCCCTCAGCCTCCTGGCTTGCCAGCCCCCAGCCCACCATTGGGTGGAGTTTTTACACTAAACAGACACATTGCAAACTCCTCCAGACTGTAAACACAGCTGAGAGAGCACCATGGTATGGCTGCTGAGCACACACAGCAGAGATTTGAGGGCACAGCAAGTTCAAGCTGTGTAAATAATAGAGGAAGTTTGTGCACAGTTTTGGCTGGAAGAACCCATTTGTTTTGGATGGTTGTTTAAATGGGAAGATGCTCAGCGTGAGTGAAAAAAAGGAAGTGAACCCCAGAGATGCTCTACTGTTATCTACTGAGCTGCTACAAGATAGGCAAGGTCTGTGTGAGACTGGTCAGACCTTCTCATCCAACACAGCTGGACTCAAGGCCAGCTGAACTGAGCCCTCAACTTACACCCACATACCAGTGGCATAAGTGAACCTCCTTCAGACAAACAGACTTCTTAAGAACCTAGATATGACCAAAAGAGTTGGCCCCTGTTACATAGAAACAATAAATCCTGCTGCTTCATAGGAAAAAGCAAGCAGGACCTGGAGTGGGACCAACATTTCCAGTGTGCAGCTATGAAGAGTGAGAGGCCATGTGACGAGTCCAAAGCCGTGAAAAAGACGGTGTCAAAGCAGGGGTCTATATGCAGGAATAGTGGGGTCACTGGCATCACATTAATTGACACTGTTCTCTGAAAACAAAAGTAAGCCAAGAGTGGGTACAGAAATACTGGCATATTGGAGGGGACAGATCTCCAGTAGGTGCAAGCATAAAGCTTTTGGCTTTTGTGCCAAGGAAACATGCTTATACTGTAAAGCTTCCTGCACTGCCGTTTCAAGAGGAGAACAACAAATAATGCAGTATCTGGGCTTTGTATCACCCTCTCCTGTTTGTCCATCAGCTAAATCACCTTGCAGGACCCTGCTGTCACATGGCTGGGTCTGCATCACCAGGGGTGCTGCTGTGTGAGAGCCCAGGTTCCCGATGGATCTTAGATGGGCTCACCTCCTCGGGGACTGGCAGTCTCTGCAGAGGGTTGAGGTTCAGCACTGGTATGGAGCTGGCAGCTAGCTGGGACTCGGGCAGGTCTAGAGCCAGGTTCTGTTCCTGTTTCACCATGATGGAGCAGAGCTTGGGCCCCAGTGACCACACTGCATTCTCCAGCTCTGAAACATGCACAACATGAGAATCAAACTCTAGCAAGAACAGGGCAAGAAAAAAACAAGCCATGCAGACAGCTTCCCCCGACTGAGGAGGCTGCTTTTCCAAGTTTAGCACTGTCACCACACAAGCATGTGCAGGCCCACAACACAGAGTACAAAAGGGAATGAACCCCCAGTGTGTGGGGAGCAGACAGGACAGAGCTAGAGGAATTGTGTCTCTGCTGTGCACTGACTGTGCAGCCCAAGCTCTGGAGGACAGCTGCAGGGTTTCTTTCCCCAGTAATGTCTAGGTCTCATCCTCTGGAGCTTATTTTTATTTTGGGCTCAGTTAGAGGAGGATGCTGGGCTGTTGCTCCTTAGGCAGCATGGCCAGCATCACAGAGCTGCCAGGTGTGTTACCAAGAATAGCACCATCTCTGTACTGGAGAGCTGGTGAGAAAGCAAGCAAGATGACAGTGAAAGGCTGACAGCGCTGCTTTGGCCTCACGATGATGTTGTGCCAAGCACCAGGGCTTTGCTGCATGACAGAAGAGGAGGAAGGTCCATTTCTGTGGAAGGAAGCCCACTGCAGCACCTGCTTGTGAGGCTGCTTCCACAACTGCTCCCCTCAGTCTCACCTCTGAAACCCTCTCCTCCACCCTGGGCTGCTCAGGGCACTGCTGTCCACAGCCGTGCCCTGCTGCCATTGCTGGCAGGGACAAGAAGCAGCAGTGAGGGAAAGGGAGGGCCTGAAGAGAACTGAATGGAGCCGTGGGGGCATGCTCCCCTTGCCTCCTGCCTGCTCTGTCCCACGCACATCTGGGGTGTGAGCCTGGCTTGCCACTGGAAGTAGAGGTCCCAGATAAACTGCAGATCAGATGGGAAAAAAGACTGCTAGGCAGGAGAGCTGCCTGGGCTCTGCTCTAAAGTTTCAGTCTTTGCTCCTCAAACACTTCAGCCTGCCAAAAGGCTACTCCTAGCTGGCCTGCAGCCTGCACCCTCCTTCCTAATCCTCATCCCTTCCCTTTCCCTTTTTATCTGACAAGCAAAAATACATTTGGCTTGACATAGGACAGATTATTGCTAAGTGTGTCACCAGAGAGAGCTCCAGTTGCCTCCACAAGGCCACAGTCTGACTCACTCTGACCCCTCTGCACTGCTCTCTGCATGCAGCACTCCGTCAGGCCCAGGGATGTTGCCTAGCTGTCTGCTGCCCAGAGCAGTTCTGCAGTGCAGGCCTCAGTCCAGAAGATGTCCTGGCAAGAGGAGAGAGGGAGAAAGGTCTTTCTCTGCTCCAGAAAAGCCTGCACAAACAAGAGTACAAACAAGCAGCTGTTCATGAGGGAGCTGCCATCTGATCGACCTTAAAGGTATGTTAACATTGTCTTTGCCCTACTCAGCCTCTGTTGCCTTCAGGAGAGGCCAGGGCAGAATCCTGCCTCTGGTCTTTGCTTGGACAGAGAGGTGTTAAAGCCCAGACAAGAATTATATATGATAACACAGTGTTGCCATTGGCAATGGAATATGTTGTCTACCTGTCTTTGGTCTAGCACCTCTTATTTTCTGCCTAGACAGGTCTCTCTAGCAGATATTAATTTCCTCCAGCTGCCTCTGTGACTGGACATCTTCAAGCACAGACACAGTTCCTGTGGCTGCTGCGTGTGTGTCTCAGCTGTGTGTGCTGCTCTCAGTGCTGCTGGATTGCTTTCTGGAGCTTCCCACAATGCAGCAGGGCCAATGTCATCAGGCAGCGTCTCAGGCAGGGCTGCACTGCACAGCTGAGACAACGCAGAGGCTGCTGAGCAGACACAGATTGGGTTGTTTTCTCTGTCCTGCTAAGGACACCCAACCCACAGCTGGTACTGAAGCCCTAGTTACCCCTGATATGCAGGCAAACCCCTTCTGATGGAAGGAGGCAAGGTGTCACACAGCCACAAGTGTTTGTGTCCAGAAAATTTGGACTGACTTCTACCTTTTACAGAAATGAGGGACCTTGACAGATCTTCCATTCTATCCCACTGCTCTTAGGCAAGTTCAGATAAACTTCTATGGTTTTGCTATGCCCACCACAGGAACATTTTGCCTACTGACTACTTTGAAGTTCCTTACTGTGATTTGAAGCCTTTTCCTCCTCATCCTTTCTGTTGCAAAGATCTGCATTTCTCTTTTTCTCAGATGTGGGGGGTATCCTCTGTCTGTGAGGGCTACTGCTGAAGCAAGTTACCAGACAAGGGAGAGCAGACCACCAAGGGCTCTCCCCGATCAGACTTGACTCAGTGAGAGAGCAGCCCCCAGTGCTGTCGGTCCAGACAGGCCAAGGAGCAGACACCCAAATAAGTATGTGCAGTCCTCCCATTTCCTGTCTACATTCTGACCCTGCTCTCTTTCCCACCCTCGGAGATTTATCTGGGGAGTGATTGGGTTACAGAATCAGAAACAAATAAGCCATCAGAGAGTCAGTGAGGGACTGAGGAGTAGGCATCTTGTGTGGACGCGTCTACGTTCTGCCGACTGAGAGGATGTTTCAGAGGTAACAGTGTAACATGCAGATTTCACTGCATGTTGGTGGATGAGGCAGGCCAAGACGTTCATCCTCTGCTCTAGATACTCTGTACCTATTGGGAAGAAATACAGCTGAGACATATCTGTAGCTGCCCAGGGTTGAGGAAGTGAGGCAAAGAGCAGTGAGAAAGAAGGACCTGTACAGGAGAGCAGGCACTAACCTGAGGCTGGTCTAGTGCCGCTGTTCTGCACAACCCTGACTCCCCCTGCTCCTGGCATCAAATCACACCCTGCAAAACTGAGGGCTGGTACTGAGAAATGAAGCAGCCAGTCTGTATGCACAAGCCATCTGGAAAGCAGACTCCACTGATAAGCAGGGTCACAACGCACCCAGTGGCCTGCCCTAGCTGACCTGTGTTAGTGGGAACCATGTGGGAAGGGGCAGGATTTGGAAGAGTTTTGGAGATCTGCAGAAAAGCGGGGAGAAAGCTGATAAAAAGCAAGCCTCAGCCAGCTCCAAGCCTAGACAGAGCAGGGGCATTCCTGAGGAGCTCTGCAGACCGAGCAGAGCTTGCTTAATGTTAAAGAAAAACCATTTCTGGGTAATTAATTTGAACTGAATGTCTAAAAGGACTGAGACTGGATGGAGCTGTGCCAAAAGGACTGCACAGTGTTGCAAATACTGGACCTGACTCAGGGTTTCACTAGAATATGACTCACATGCAATTATGAGCCAAGAAAGCCCTGGAAGATGAGCTGAATTATCTAGCTTCAGGACTGGGTGTATGGATACTCCTATACCTGCCATCTTAATGCTAGGCCTTACTCCCTTATGAAACTGATCTGCACTCTCAGAGAGCAAGTGCCAGGCCCATCTCAAACTCTCCTGGGTTATGCAGTGTACACCCTGTGCTGGCTTCTGCCTGAGGATCAGTGTCACACTCCATTCAAGAGTCATGGTCTTGCCTTTGAGACATGACAGCTGAAGGAAGGGCATGTGCAGACACAGTGGAGAGAAGGAGAAGTGGTGCTAAGTGTCTCAGAGAGGAGTCCTTGAGATAGCTTCATGCAAGGCAGTCTTAATTTCACTGCTTTCTACAAATGCATCCTTTTTGCTTCTCTCATTCTCAAGTCATCTCCTCCTATTCATTTTCAGTGGCAAAACAAAGTTGTGTTTATTTGTTCATGCTGGTTTGGGTTTTTTTTGTTAGTCACCCCCTTCAAGACTGCACTGGGGTTAAAACTAAGGAAAAAGAAATGCAAATTGAAAGCTTTTTGGTACTAAGACAGAGCTGCTTGGCCTGCCATAAGCCTCTCTCCCAGCATCTCTCTGAGATGCCCCTAAGGAATGTGGCAGATGGTTGTGCCTTTTCAAGGACCAAAGAGGCAGCAGAGGCCAGCCTTTTCTCCTTCTGCCTTGGCGTTTGTACCAGAAAGCTGGGATCATTCCTAGTCATGAGAGGGAAGCCTCTGTCCCAGGTCTCACTGTTGCTCAAAGGAATAGCTTTCTTCTGTGTATACTGAGCCTGTGCCACTGCTTTTTCAGGCAGCCTGGTGTCCATCAGCTGTTGGGACACCCACACAATCCCACAAATTACAGGACTCTGTGCAAGGACAGCTCTAAAAATACCCAGCCATCATAAATTATCCTGAAATGAATTGTTTTAAAAATAAGTTTTGAAATGACTGTTCCTCTCTGTCTCCTCCTAAAAGATCTGCTGGTAAAGAAGCCACTTAGGTTTCCACATGTACCAGGCACTGGTTGCAGCCAGAGACTCATGCTTCCTATGTGCAAGCCAAAACCCTGCTGCCTGATGCCAAAACGGAGCTGGATCTAGGGCATCCACACCCAAGTTTGCAGGGTCCTAAAAAGACATTGCCTATTGCTTGCCAGAAGCTGGCAGCACACTGAGCCACAGCCAATTATCATCCTCGCAAAGAACAGTAAGCCCAGCAAGGAGTAATGTGACTATCAGAGCACAAATGGAAGGGAAAAATGTGGGCTGTATTTGACAACGGCAAATCAAATTCTTCCCTGGATTAGCCATGCGCAAGTCCAAGGAATAGCCAGTTTGTCCTTATGTATGGAAGCCAGCCAGAGCCTCTGCTAACAGATGTGCCCAAAGCTGTGCAGTGTGCACATCTCATGCTCACCGTTAGCATTATCTTCAGTCTTGACAGGCACGAGGGGGCTCTGGGGAGCAGAGTCTCCACTGAGGGAATAGCTGTGCTCTGCCTGGATGCCTGGAGTGGGTGGATCCAGGTCCATGTCCAGCAGAGGGTTCTTCTCAGCCAGTACTGGGTCATCAAAGAAACTGCTGAAGAGGTCGTTGGAGAAATCCTCCATGTTGTCAGAGAAGTGATCCAGGTTCTCTGAGAAATGCTGAGGAAAGACAAAGGGAGAAAGAGCATTAGTGTCAACTCCAAGAGGGATCTGAGAGCCTTCCTCTGCACTGAGAGTCAAACCTCAGCATCAGCCCTTTTTGAATTGGAAAAAGCAGTTCCTGTTCCTTGCCTGCATCAGTTTGACAAAAACACATTGAATCAAGATAGAAAAGGATGTGGTGCTGTACATCACTGCATGTTTATCTATGCCACAAACACTCATGAAACTTTTCTACATTATCTTATCTCCCCCTTCCTTTGTGAGTATCTATCTGTGTCTTCCAAACATCATCTCACTGTGACAACAAAACGAATACAGTACAAGGAAAGAAATTCCTGTGATGATAAAATGTAAGTGTGGCAGAAAGTCATGGTCTTCAGCACCTGTCCTTGGTGACAGACACTTTTTCATGTTCTCTGCCAGCAGCAATAGGCTCATGGATGCCCCAGAGAACATCAACCCAGCTGCTGATTTCTATCAGAGAAAGAAGATCAGTTGGATCAACATAACAGGAAGGCCCCCTGTTGTATTTAATTTCCTCTGGGATTTAACAGCCCCTCTGTGGACCATATGAGGCTGTACTTCAGCCAGATAATGCCTGTGAAATTCAGCTGCCCGACGAAGTTTAAACACTACAGATGGGCTGTTAACAACAAACAATCATTCCACTAATCATTCCAGTAACAGTCAGTAAATCTGGCCAGTGCTGCTGCAGAGCGGAGCTCCTGATGCTACAGGGAACCTGCTTCCTTTGAGGCATATCCTCCTATTCAGAAGTCAAATCACTAACTTTTCCATTTGCTACAACAAAGCATTGCTTGGGCAGGGAGAAAAATGATGGCTGCCAAACACCAGCTGAAAAATTATCCCATTTGTTGGCAGATTGAGGCTTCTGGCTCAGGGAGAGGAAAGAAAAGACAGATAGATTCAAGTGACTATATTACACAGACAGAACTGTGTAACTTAAATGAACTGGAGAGAGCTCAGCACAGTCAGACTGGGTCCGTCCCCCCACCCCCTGCCTGGAAAAGCATCTCGGTGGGCAGAAAGGCATTGAAAGCAGTATACTGAAATACCAAGAGCAACAGGGTATGAATGACAGTGGGAGAGAGCACGTAGGTCCTAGAGTGGAGCCATGGATGCCAATGAATTCCAGTGTGAGAGCTCAGCTCAGGAGAGAGCCTGGCTTCTAGAGAAGCGTGGGGTGTGTGCAGTCCTTTCTTTCCCCAGTGCTAGGACTGAGGCAGGAGGTGGCCAGAGGACCCCGGATGCTGCAGCCTGTAGGTTCCTGCTCCTGCCAGAAGGTATATTTGTTTTACCTGAGCACAGTACCACTCTGTCAACATTCCACTGGCTGTCAGAGCTTTGGGGTGAGGCTGGGGAGCGAAGTAGGCTCTAGATGAACAGACCCACACTTCCCAGCAAGTGGGGGAGGGAGATGGTGAGTGGCAGCAATCTCCAACATGTCAGTGCCTTTCACCCTCCAACATCATCCTTGAGCTGCTCAATTTAAAACCTCAGATGCTCACAGAGCATGCTGGAAGTGGGGGTGGAGTCCCTGCCACCTGCATTCTGCCTGACACGAGATTTCTCTCCATTCACTTCCTCCCCACTTGTCCTCCAACTGCCTGGAGTGACACAACCATCCAAGGCTTCCCAATAGACCAGACAATGCATGTGCAAGTAGGGTGGAGAAGGCACACTTATGCTAAATCCTAGTGTTGAGGCCCTCCCTGCAATGTCTGGGCTAAAGTTTTCTCCACTTGTTCCCACAGCAGAAGCAGAGTTGGTGGGGTAGCTTGGTAAAAACCCAGCCATTTCCAAGTTGCCTAGGAGCATTTTTGCACTCGAATCAAGTAACAGAAAACACCTACCATCTGTGGGGAGTGTAACTTCAGAGGGAGCTGAGTCAGCAGATGGAACTGGGTTAGATAGTTATCTAAAAAGCACTGGAAAACCAGGTTTTGTCCTATCCTACAGCACAGAAGGATAAAGAGTTTAGAGTCCTGAGCATTAACCCCAGAGAGTGCCTGCTCATGTAACAGCTGTTCTTTGTCTTGTGTTCTCTAAACAACACAAGCAAACACAGGATGTGAACACGATAGCCTTATGGTAAGGGCGAGAACCACAGAAAAGTGAAGGGATTCAGAGTGCTGGCTGCCAATGCACCACGACACAGCAGAGCTGGGCTCAAATCTTTATTTAGTATTGTGACCATCAAAACTAGAACCACTGTATAGCCATGGAAGAGAAGCAGAGCTGGATGGACAGCTGTGGGGAGAGCTGTCTGTGATGCTGCCATGTGCTTCCAATTTCTTTTACAACTGTGCATTAACAAAGGCAGAGGTGAGATTCAAGAGAGTCAAGAAAATGCATTCATGCAGTAGTTACACAGATTATCTTTTCGCAGCATCCCACCCACATTTAGAACAACGATCCCTTGATCAGTCAACAATCTCTCCATTGTTGGACAAACCTACCTAGAGGGAAGAGGCGGAGATGTGCCTCCGGCTTTACTCTGGAATTAAAAAAATCACCCCAGCAGCTGCTGAGGGGTGAGAGATGAGTAATGAGTGCAAGGGACTGAGTATCTGAGCCTTAACACAGGCACCAACATTGGCAGGAGTAATTTCAGGTTTCTGATTCTTTCAGGCACTGTACAGCAGACTTGCTGCTGGAAGACCTCGCTGTTTGGAAATGAGGATGAAGGCAACAGTGCTCTCCCAGAGGTGCAAGAGTTCAGGTCCCCAAGAGACCATTCTCTCCCAAGAGACACAGACCTACTGCATGGTACAGGAAAAACATGGGTGATGGGTGGAGAATGAAACTTGCACCCCTCCCTGGGAATCCAGAAATGCTGGGGGGCATCTACCCCTCTCTGGGCTTCTGGGTCTTATCCTCCAGGAAAACGAAATACTGACAACGCCTTCTCACCAAAGCAGCCCGTTTCAGCTCTCAGCATTCACACATACACCAGTCCAACATCTTCAAACAGATAGTGGAGAGAAGGGAACTAGCCTATGAGATTGGCAATAACTATGGTTATTATCAAAGGGGGCACCAAGGATCCAACACCCTCAAGGACGGAGAGCACCTAGAGCTGACACAAAGCTGAAGATTGTTATTTTACTCAAAGAAGGTGGCAAGAGCCAGAGGAAAGCAGCAGAAGGAAGGGTAAAGCAAACAAAAATAATAACATGGTTTTGTAGCTGGCTATACCCACAATGGAAACTATGGGACCAGCAGGAAGCTGTCACCATATCCCAGGAAGACTACTGCATCTCTTGGGTTGGCGCTGTTCTTTCCTGAAGCCAACAGGTATTGTTAATTTTAGATCTCTAATTAGTATAAAACAGCTGTGCATGCAACCACATGGTAAGAAGAGTGTCCTCTTGTAAAGATCCCACTGTGATAGACACAGTGAGGAGCAACCAGGAGTTTATTTTGGCTAGATGCCATCAAAACCACTACTAATTCATTTAGATTGAGCCTGTTAATCCAGAATATGCAAATTTTGTCCCACCCAGCCTAATTTTGGGAGCTGCATTTATCTTTTGCCCTCTGGCAAAACTCAGAGAAAGCTTCAGCCATAGTCTTCCTTCGCATGTGTGAGAGAGGCTTCAGGGAACTGCATGTCCTAGGATATGGTGACTCAGGGCTGTGTAGGTCACAGCAGTGCATGGCAGGGTCAGTGCTCCAAGTTTCTGAGCAAAAAAGAGAAGCAGGTTTATCACCTGACTAAATGGACAGTAGCTTTATCCTTGCTGGAATGTAACATCCCAAAAAATGTGCTGGGTGGTCACTAGCCCTCTGTTCCCAGCCAGGCTGGGACCAGCACAGCTAAAGGTCTTCATGTGCTGCCATGAAATGACAACGACTGTGGTGGGCTTTGGGCAGACTTTTGCCAACACAATGGCAACAAAGGTCTCAGCAGACCAGGGAAGGTCCAAGAAAGAGTCCATGGAACTGGGATGTGAATGTAGATGGGATGGACAGAGATACACAAGCACAGCAACCTCATCCTTTCCAAGACCAAAACTCCTTCTTGAGAGTGCCTTCCAACCAGGCTGAGATCAGCCAGCTCCTGCTCCTCAGAGGATTGTGACAATGAAGGACACTGCAACTCTGTTGAGATTCTCCTTCAAGATATTTCAAGTAACTTCCACGCAGATGGGCCTGGCTTTAGCAAGGGGGACCAGTCAACTGGGAAACTTGACCCTTACCATCCTGGCCTAAAGGGAGTGGGTGTGGAGTGTACTGAGGGAAAAGTTTCCAGATGGGATACAAAGCTCACAGCATAGTCTCATTTCGCATTGTTCGCTCCTGTTATCTTCCCCTCCCTTTCACACCCTCCTTCCTTCTCCTTCTAACTATGCTCCAAAGCCAAGAAATAGCACGAGATGTGTTTCCAAAGCTGTTATTACCAGTGAGCGGTCAGGGAGGGGGCAGCCAAGGGACAGAAACGCAATGGCGAGGATGTGCTGGATTTCCTGATCCAAGGCTGATTTCTGGCTGCCCGTCCCCCTCAAATTCTAGGAGGACGGGAAGGCAGTGCCCAAAGAGGATGAGCCAGTGTGCACACGTATGGGGAGGCAACAACCATTGCATCTCTAGGCCCTACAGAGAGCCTTTACCTCTTCTGGTGCCACAGTAGAATCTGCTCAGGCTGAGGCCATCTCAGCCATGGGGAGAGAGTGAGAATCTGTCAGCTCCTGGCTTCTGCTCCCTCCCACTCCTGGTGATCAACATAGGCACTGACTCTTCCAAACATATTTTCACCACATGTTTTCATCCTGACCTCACGCTTAGGGTTGTCTAAATAGCACACTGTATGTGCGTGCGTGCACTTCTCATTCAAACACCCTTTCCTGTTGTACAACAGTTATCTTGGGAGCTAATGTAAGGCATCCAGATATCCAACTGCAAGCTCTACATACACCCCCACCCAGAGCTGGTGTTAGAACTCTGGAGGCCTCAAGCAGAGGCTGAGGCACTAAGCCTTCTCCCCTGCCTGGTTGCACATGGGATGCCTTAAGGTAGCACTCTTGTAGCCCAGTGGCACCATGCATGGCTGAGGAGGTGATGACTACCTCCCCCTGGATCCACTTCTCTGTACTCATCCTGCCAGCATCTGCCCCTCCTTTTCCCTTTCATGCTTCCATTCTTTGACTGTGACTTTCCCCTTCCCACCTCCAGCTGAGTTGTTTGGACACAGTCTCCCTTCAGGATCAGCCTGGTTCTCACAGCCTCTGTCGTCCCACCACAACGGTCTCGCTCCAAAGAGAAAGCAGTGAGGGGCTGATCCAGCTGGGCGGCAGCCCAGGCCCAGGAGACGAAAGGCCTTTGCAGGTTGGAGGTTCTGCTCGTGCTGGCAGGCAGTGAAGATGGGGAGGGGATTCTTCTGAGTTTTCTCTTTTCTTTTTGAAAATTTTTTCCTCTTTGCTTGCCAAGATAAATCTCCTGTCCCAGCTGTGACATCTGCATTTCCCTTCTCTTCTTTCACTAAGGAATGAAGCCCCCTGCACTCCAGCTGCACAGTTGAGGTTTTCTTTACATTCCAGGAAAGAAGAGCCCATACACTCCAGACAGTCCTTCTGCTCTCTTTAAAATGCAGAGAATTTTAGACCTTATGAAAGTGAAGTTCTCAACAGTGTTAACAAGATTCAGGCAGGATGGACAGATACTGTGCACACTTCTCCACACAGCCAGTCACTGCATGTGCACCCCAAGGGGCACAAGTGATCATCCAATCACCCCTTGGCTGCCACCCCTCTGGTGCTCCTCCATCTTGAACCTGTATTGCTCTTGAACCTCACGTATCACACGTCCCTGCTGCTCCATGCCTAGTCTGCCCAGACCCCTGCTGTGCCTGGACAGCTTGGCACTGACCTGCTACCCCCTTGCTGTTGCTGCTTCTCTGTATGGCATGGCCAAAGCACCAAAGGCCAAACCACCTGTGAACACCACTGTCATTCCCCTCCAGCAGCAGGACAGCATCCTGAGCAGCAGCACCCCTGTCTTTCCCACGCGCTGCGTCAATGCCCAAGTCACCTGAGATTACTTTCAGCATCACAACCTTGGCAGTATGGTGGATGAAGCACTCCAGACACCCCAGGGTGGCAGGGTTTGACTGAACCTGATCTGGAACTAGGCCCAGAATTTGCTGCTGCCTGTAGAATCGTAGAATCACAGAATCACTTAGGTGGGAAAAGACCTGTGAGATCATCGAGTCTAAGCTACAACTGAACACCACGTTAACTGGAACATGGCACTAAATGCCACAGCCAGCCTTTCCTTAAATACCTCCAGCGATGGTGACCCCATCACCTCTCTGGGCAGTCCATTCCAATGTCTAATCACCCTTTTCCTGAATAAATTATTGCTATGTTCAACCTAAACCTGCAGTTTAAGACTATGTCCTCTCGTCCTGTCTCTAGTTGCCTTGGAGAAGAGGCTGACCCTCACCTGGCTACAATCTCCTTTCAGGTACTTGTAGAGAGTGATAAGCTCTCCCCTGAGCCTACTCTTGTCCCTGCAAGGCTCAGGCACAACTCGCTGTAGAAACCTCCTTCCACCGCGCATCCGTGCCAAGGGCCTGGATTTACAATTTCCAGCGCTAGGCGCCACAGGACCTAGGAGGGACCGTCGGCGGCCCAAGGCACAGCCGGGGGAGGGCGACGGCGGGCGCGGGGCCCGGGCCNTGCCAGCGGCGCGGCGCGCGGGAGGAGTGCAGGGTTAGGACGGAGCGGCGCGGGCCGGTCCCGCTCCTGCCGGGACGCCGTGAGGGGAGCGCCGCGGGGCCATGGCCGCAGCCCCTCGGCACACCGGCTCCCGCGGCTTGCCGCAGCCCCCCTGGCAGGCAGCAAGGCTTCGTGGTTTCCCCCCGTCCTGCCCTACAGCCCCGGCAGGGGGGACAAAGCCATCAGCTGACGGAGGGGGTGATGTTGTTAAAAAGCATGTGCACAACACAGACCGCATGGAAATTCCGTGGCCGAGATTGCGGCCGTGTAATATCCAGCTCAGAGTTCACAAGCCTGTACTTCATTGGGGAGAATCTTGGGAGGCACCAAGCACGGGGAGAGAGGGCGAGTTAAGTCTTTAACTTAAATGCTTGTGCCTCTGAAAGAATAAAAAGAAGGGAGTAAAAAGTATGTGGAAAATTGAAATCTGCTAGCCTATGACTGGGTTTCCCGGCGGCCCCAACGGAGGACTTAGAGTGCTGCTAAAGTCATGGACACTGGTGTCTCCACACCTGGCACTAGTGTGTTCAGCATAAATGGGATTAGCAGCCGGCACACAGCACCACGGGCAGTGTGATGTGGGAGAGATTGGAAGTGCCCTGCAAAGGGAACGACTGTGAAACAGCACAGAACCCAGGCCGAGGTGATTCACAAGACAAGTGGCATTGCAGCGTGGCCACAGCGGTGTGGCCATTTGTGTGCCTCCCACCACCTGTGGGTGCCAGGTTCAGAGCAGATATGCATGTGCTAGGGAGAAGGGGGAAATAGCAGCCTCCCCTTGGGCAAAACGGGCTCCATGGACCGGGGGTGGAAAGCAGCTACAGTACATGGTGTGCCTATGGCATGAGACTAGCTGAATCTGCAGAGATAAGAGCACCTCTCCTCCCAGCAGTGGCACTCTGGAGGATAAAAAGGAATGCCTCTGCTTTTCAGCATGATTTTGGTGAGTGTATGCTACATATGCAATGAATGTCCCAAATTTCCTTTGGCTTACAACTGCCTTGCAGCTGACTCTGATAAAAAAAATTAGAGCAGGACTTAAACCATACGCAGAACTGGACACAACCCTCTCAGGATGAAACATTTGGATCGGCTGCTCTTAACCCTGATTTGGCAGAATATTTGGGGTAAACTTCTAGGAGTCTGTGAAAGGTAAATAAAAAGCTTGTCCTTCTAGGCTTTTTTTGAGCTTGGAGAACTGAAGACACCTGCTTGCTACAAAACAAAGCTGCCCCTATTTCTAAGCCATTGTGGTGGCAGCTGGGCTGTGTTCAGAGATGCGTAGGAGCTGTTCTCCATGGGAATGCAGGTATCCCTGGGCAAGCTGGCAGGGGTCTCTTCCTCTTCTCTGCTCCTTCCCAAGCCAAGGTCAGTCTCCAGGCAGTGTCTTCACACAAGCAGTAGCCCTTAGAGAGAGAAGCTATATTGTCATATCTGTCCCCAGATCTCTGCTGCCTTGGCTGAATTGGTGCTTTGCCTGTTTGTGTGAACATGGCAGCCTCAGCTGCCCTTGCAGTAGGCTCCCAGTGACACCCTAACTCCACACCATGATGGGGCTTTCAGCTGCTGTAGCATCTGGGGGTGGGACCTCATGTGAACTTTATGTCCTTATGTGTGAAAATATAACCCATCGTTTTTGGGAAGGCCCTGTCTGTTATGTTAACCTGATCCACCTCCACCTGGGTGTGCCCTTTGCAGAGCCCACCCACCGCTGCTCAATCCCCACAGAGGCACAGCAGAACACAACTGGGTGTCCATAGCCATGTCTGTAAAACCGAGGGATGCATCCCTAGCCCAGCCCTGCAAATCTAGAGGTCAATCTACCCTGGAAAAGCCTACATGGATTTAATTGTGTGTGGCATGACTGCCTGGGCAGTTTAGAGAAAAATTCTGCTTAATGGTGAGGGATGCACAGTGTGACAGCAGGCAGGGCAAATTAAAGAAAATATTGGTTTATTCTGTGTGACTCTCTGTGAACTTTACTGCCATGCTGATGTGAAACCATGTCACAGTATCACCAAAAAGACATGAAATGCAGCATGAACGTTCAATACAATTAAAAATAAATTAAAAATAAATTAGAGAGGTGCAACTGCTCAAGCCAGTCACCACTCAGTGGGATGGGAACGTTTATTCAATAACCAAAATAAATTGGAATAAATGCCACTCCACCATTCCTTCCATCTTTTTTGGAAGCTTCTGGCCCTGCCCAGTGTGGAGTTGAAGCTGCCAGAGTTGGCAGATCTCTGCTCTTACACAGCTTGTCAGCCCCATGCCATTATGGGCCTTTTTTTCTGCATCTTGCAAGAAAGAAACAAGAAAGGCACACTGGGAGATAAAGGAAATCTGCTTTGGGAGATAACCAGAGAAAGAGGAAAGGTCTGAATTATCTTTACAATCATCTTCATTTGTCTCATTGAAACTGTTTCTCTTTAGTGCTCAGAGAGCAAAATCAGAGATAATTTGCATTTTGTCCCCTGGCAGGTCCCTGGAGACCCATAAAGAAAAGCAGGCCTTGAAAGAGGAAGAGCTGTACTCTGTTCAAGTCCAAAAGCTGAGGCATGCAGCTAATACCAAACATTACTGGTGGCTTTCATTCCTTGGGCCTTTGTAAAGGGCACTTAACAGAGCAACTAAGTCTGGGCCAGCTGATTTATAACTCAAGGATGTGAGGGATTTTCATGCAAAATCTTGAGAGCAAGAACTGGGACTCTCTTCAGTGGCCAGGCTGGGCAAGAGTTGGGTTTTGCAAGCAGCAGACTGAACAGGGTCCTGCACCAGGACAGTTTTCAAAGCAATTCAACTTGGAATGCAGATTTCTGACCTTCTGCCAATATCTCAGTGGAAAATCTGTGCCCTAAGCAGCAGATAGGAAATTAAACTTCAGCTCCAATGCTGAGGGTATCATTTTCACCTCAGCAAAAAAAACCAGCATCTCTGGAGAATGGGGAAATCCTTCCTAGGCCGCAAAGAGCAGTAACACCTCTCGGACTGTTCATCACTACTGGGGTAGCCTGGATTAGCACCATCCTGGGGCAGAATGTAGATGTGATGCTGGTGAACCAGGGGTGAAAGCCCTGCATTTCCAAAGATAAGGATGGATATCTGGCTGGTCAGAGATCAGGCAGTCACTTCAACCATGGGATGGAAATCACAGCTGAAAAAGAAAAGGAAGCCTTATGAAAACCCTTTCCCAACACCTGGCTCTCCAGCTATCCCTTCTTCAAGCTGGACTGCTCCACAGCAAGACCCAGCAGTCAAGGACCCTCTAACTGGTAAAAAGAAGCTGAAATGTGGAGATGCATGGTATCATGTACCAAGTAATGTCAGAAGCTTCTGAGAAGAAAAGATCCCATGTTCCTTTGAAGCCAGGAAACCTATTATGTCCTGAACTCCTGCTCTGAAAGCTCCTGTGTTTCAGATCAAGCAGACATCTGCACCCCAACGTTGGAGCGGTCTCTGCAGAAGCTGGTGGATTTGGGAATCCATGGACATCCCTGGACAAGGGAGGTGATGGATGGCCTCATGGGTTTTAGGGCTTAGAGGAACCACTCTGGAAATGAAATACGGTTCCTTACAGAGCTGAGTGCCTCCTGCTTCAAATTCGTCATCTGCAACTGAGCTCAGTTTAAAGGCTCCAGATAAATACAGCCCTTAAAAAAAAAAAAAAAAACCAAACCAAAAAACAACCAACTGTTGTAGAAGAGAAACACAGTCACCAAACAAATGAGTCATTGCAAAGAGGGACTTTCTAGCTTAAGCCTCCAAAATGTTTTCTCAGGCTTTTTGCTCTTGGATGAACAAGTCCTGACTACCAGAGATTTTCCTGAGAACAAATCCAAGTCGCCTTTTAATCTGTGGAGTGTGGTATGGCATGGGCATCCTGCTGGGTTGTTCTGCAGGCAGGGAGAACTTGAGGAGTTATCTAATGATGGCAGGTTGTAGTCATGTAACTCCATGTTAGCAGCATATTCAAAGATTAAATCATCTTTCTGTGTAATTAATTGCTTTTATTATTATTTGATTATGTTAAATAGATTTTAGCATAATCAAATCACAGGTGGAAGTGAGTGATTCCTGTGGCAAAAGAAGTTACAGCCCTGCCATGGTGGCCAGTGCTGCAAAGTGATAATGAAGACTGTGTGAGCCTTAGAAAATCAAGATAAAATCTACAGTGGTTTGGCTTCTGGACATCCTTTCAGACAAGGCTTTATTTTGCAGATACGTAATTCAGGACAAGAAGCAACCTTTTAGTATCCATCATGGTTTTATGTGCAGCAAAAGAAAAAAAAACATCAGTGAGATCTTCCCTTTTTGTCCCTTGGTGCTAATTGAATTTTCCCAAGTACGGTGTTCTCGATACACAGGAAACCCTTCACAAGAGCCCAGTATGTGTCCCAGCACAGATGCAGTCCCCTGCTCCTGCCTGGATCCTCACAGCACCAGGCCTTCTCATGCCAACCCTTCCCTCATGCCTCTGCTGCCTGATACTCCCCTGCTTCGCTCCTCCTTCGCCTCCCTCCTGTCTCTCTCCGAAAGGGTGCACACATCTGGCTTGCCTTTATTGTGTGATAAATCTCACCCTGCATCTTGGGTTCATTTTCTGAAAGTTTTGAATGGTGTCTTGGAAATGCTGTTGGACAATAGGAGCTCTTTGAACCCAGGCCAGCTGGACGGGACTCCTTGCATTGCAGCTGACATGCAGGCTTTGGCGGTCTTTCTCGGCTCTTTCCTCTCCTTTCTTTACAACATTTGAGTTGTCCTCAAACTTTATTTTTGGAGTGGGCAGTGCATTTCTGAATCTTTTCATCATTATATTATTATTAATTATGGTCATGACTATTTCTCTTTCTGCTGGCACTCCTGGGTGGATCTCTCCTCTCTCACTTAATATCTTGGGTACGACTACCTTGGCCACAACCCACTCAAGCAGTGACTCAGAATCCCTGGCCCATTCCCAGGAGAGATGCAAGAGTTTTGCCAATTGGTTTTAAAAGAGGCCATCGTTTTCCAGAGCTACTCTCTCACTCAACAGAGCTGAGCTGGGTGGAAAAGCTCAGCTCTGTGGTTCCAGGGAGTCCATCCCTGGTGTACAGGCTGTCCCTGGGTTATTATGAAAGCAAAGCCCTGCTCCCTTTGCGTGCAAACAGGACGACTTCTGAACCAGGCCATAGGATTCTCTGCTGAAAATAATTTTGCTCCCTGGGGGTCACTGCACTCAATTTCCCCATTCCAGAGCCCCTGGAGGAAACAATGCTAAGGGAGGCAGGCATGTGGGCAGGATGAGGCATTGTGAGGGAGGGAGTACTGGATGCTCAGGTCAAACTGTTGCCTAATGTATCATCACACGGCTACCCACATCTTGAGTCAGAGTGGAGAATGGTATAATCTGAAGCAGGCCCTCATATTGCTGGGTTTAGGGTTCGCTTGCAGCAGTGGTACATGGTAGAGAAACCCCATCTTCATCCTCTGAGCATCTCAGACTTTCCCAGCCATGCAGGAAGATGGGAATTGCTCTGATTTTAAATGCAGAAGGGGACCTATGGCTCAACTGTTTGCCCCTCTACACAATGAGTTTATGTAGTGAAGAAGGCTGTTTGGCTCCTATGCAGCTCCTGTGACTTAAAGACCTTCAAGCAGTGTGCTCTTATGGAAGCAGACATACAAATCTTCTTCATTTCCACAAGAAAAAAAGAGATGGTTGATCTTGGTGAAGCATAGCTGTCTCCCAGACACAGAACATGGTGGGAACCTGAGTGAATCCTTCTGACTAGACTGCACTGCCTCCTGCAAATGGCACTGAGTGATGGAGGGAAGGGGATGACAGGCCTTCCACTATCAAGAGTGGCCACTTGGCAATGTCAGACCAGGTCCTTCCCAGCCTCCCTTCCTATGTGCTGGGAAACCCACCTGCTTCACAGGGCAGCTGAGAGCCCTGGTGTTCTGGTGCTGGCATTTGTAAAGAAGAGGGACTGAGATCATCAGTTGCTTTTTACTGACATCTACCAAAGGGAGGGATAGATCTTGGGTCAAGTAAAACTCTCCTTCCTCCTGTTCTGCTGCAAGATCCAGCAGGGCAGGGAAGCCCACGAGCATCCAGGAACAGTGGTCCCGCCAGCCCTCTCCGTGCTGGTGTTGAAGGCTGAGCTGACTCCGGAGCTCAGCTGCCGTGGTCCAAGCACTAGGCAGAGGTGTCACTCTCTCTGTCCAGCTGCAGCACGGTGCAAACCACAGCTGGATCCCCGTGCAGGGCTGCCTCTCCCGGGCTGGCAGGCTGGCTGCAGCTGGCCTCCGCTCCCGCCAGCAGGGTGGCATTGCTGCTTCTGCTTGAGGAATGCAAACCGCCAGAGCTGCTCTTGAGGATCGGCCAGGAAAAGTCCACAAATAGCAACAGGAAATCAAAATGCCCTCTCCAGACATGCACTAGATATGAGGCCATCCAGCACAAGGAGAAAAATCAAATGCTGGACAATGAAGATTACATCATGCTGTGGATGAACATGTGAGCCCGTCCAGATGGGGCCATGCCAACAGGTCCAGATGGCTCAGGAATGCTAACTGCATAGCTACCTCTCTTGTCTTTGGTTTTTCTTCCCTCTTTCTTTCCCTGTTCTCCATCCCTTCTGGCGTCCTTCACTCTTCCCTTTCCCAGAATACGTAAATAAATCCTCTGACAACTCTGTGTAATTCAATTTCATCAAATATCAGAAAGGCATCTGAGACCAGTGGATGGGCAACTGGTCTGGATGTGGGGTCTCTGGCACGCACTTGTAGGTATCAGGGCTGCTGGGTGACCTCACCACACTGTGTAGCTGCTGGGCTTGACACAGTCATGTGTGCCTTCACCTCACCTGGGACTTCAGCTCCAGGTCACAAAGGAGGAGGTTGCAAGGGCTGTTCCCCTGGAGCCTGAAGCATGCAGGAAAATTAAGAAATCAGTATTGCTCCTGCTCTGCTGCAGCTCACCCCAGCTGCTTACAGCTGCCACTGACTGCTCGTGGTGGCTGCAGCTACAAGGGAAGGGAGAAAACAGTTTTGCTGTCCTAGCTAGCATCCTCTACCTACCACCCTGGTACTAATTACCAGCAAAGAAAGGAGCGCAGCAGCCTCTGTTCAGTCCCCAGTGTTGACCAGAGCAACATCTGCTGCTACTCAGCTCTCTCCCAGCATGATGAAAAAGGGCTCAAAACCATGTAAGAAAAAAGTGAAAGGTATGTGCTTTGCCAGGTCTGAAAAAGGCCTGCAGGCCATTTGCTCATTAATTACTGGTAACCCAGCTGCTGGACTGCTGCCAACTATATTTGACAGAACCTGAAGAGCAGGAGAAGCATCAGAGGATGGGAAAGCAACCTCTGCATCACTCTTCCCAATGGATGATGGTGATCCTAACTTTTCAACAGGCCAGACAGAGTTACTGCAAAGAAAAGGCACCTCCAAAGAAAGGGAAAGTGCAAAACCATGCTCTGAACAGCAGGAGGGACTGACATGGGTTTTGAATGTCCTGCTAGGGACTGATAAAGCCATGACATTCTGGTATTTTCAGCTTGTTACCTCCTTCTCATTTACAGACCAGTGGAGACATAGTTTGGGAACCTGGGAACTCAGCCCAGCACTTACCATGCAGTAGTTTGGGGCACAAATGTAACGGGGTGCTCTCAGCAAGTTGCACCAAACTGAGGGAGAAGTTGGGTTTTGTGCCTGAGCCAGGATCTGGTTGTACAGTGGAGGATGAGGTATGAGTACAGCCCATTCACTGGATTTATAAAGCACAAATTGTTTGGTTTTCAGTAAGGCCCAGAGTGGTCAGGCCAGCAACAGCATGGGCCAAAAGTACTTTAGTTTAAATCCTGATGCTGACCAACGCAGTCATTCATACTGACACAGAAAGATTACTCTGGATTAGCTTGAAGTATCTGAGGTCAGGATGAGACACGTGCAGTCCGCAGGGATAAGGAACAGGAGAGGGGTGAAGGATAACTGGGATATCAGTGGAGAATAGATCAGCCAAACTGAAAATGTGGCAAATATCATGTATAGCTGCAAAGTCATTCAAAAAGAGTCCAACCAGGGAAACAAAGTAATAGCTCCTATGGACCTTTCCTGGCAGATACTTATTAGCAAAACCCCACTCCAGTCTTAGTTTTTGTTAATCTGCTTCACCCATTGATGACACTGCTCCTTTTCAGTAAGAATAAGGATGTGCAGTTTTTTATAGTGAGCAAAAGCTGCATCACTGCAAGTGACACCCTGAGGATCACACACTAATAAACTGGCAGAGCTGGGACCAAAATATAGTTCTCCCACTCCCAACAACCTCACTGCACCACTGTCCATAAAGACAGGAAAAACACAACAAAAACAAACCCAACATCATTCAGTTGGCAATTCAGTATTTGTGGTTCAACAGCACCTCATCAGCTCTGAGAGTCTGCCACATTTGCTTGGAAAGAAGAGCCACATTTCCAGCAGTCCCTGGGCAAAGAGCTCTCAGATTGAGAGACTGAAAAGTCTTTGAAAGAAACCTTCCATCAACAGTCTTTACAAATGTCAGAGCTGGTTTCCTCCTCCCTGAGCTGCCTGGCTTGCAGTCCCTCCCCCCGGGACAGCAGTGAGCTTAGCCAAAAGCACCTGCCCAGCTCCTTCCTTCAACTGTCATGAATTTAGCAGACTCATTTAACATGAAGCTGCTCTGACATGCAACAATTAACTCTCGAGGCTCTGGATCTGGGTCCTCTTTTTCATCCTGGTCTCCCTCTACCTCTTTCTCCTTCTGGAGGGGACAGCTCTGCTCCGAGTAGCAAGAGGGCTGCAAATATTGCAGAGCCAGAAGCAGGTTCTCATGGTGGATCCCCTGCTCCTCGAACAGCACAGATGGTTTATTCCTAAGCTACAATGCTCCCCCTGGACATGCCATGCCATCGAGAGGAGGAGCCAGTGACCCCATGACACTGTGGTGGGGAGGCAGCACAGGGGATGTTGTTTGGGCATTGGTCTAAGAAAGCTCACCTGCAGGAGGGACACTGACAATCCTATAGGAATATCCACAACTAGTGTAGCATCCAGTTCCCTCCTGTGTAACACGGTGTCAGGCCCAAGCTGTAGTACTCCTCCAGCCTTAGCTGCCAGGTTCCTCCCAAGGGAGCCCTGACATTCCTGTTGCAGGGGAACTCCTGACACAGATTGCTCAGCTGAAGGCATTATGTTTTGCATCTATTCTAGGAAAAATGCTAACTGCGTTTTGAGCAGGCTTTGCTAATTGGGTCAGCCAGACTGACCTAAACGAACATTTTTCCTAATCAAGACAAAGTCACAGTGTAAAGAAGCCAAAAGCAACTTCGCTGAAGTAGTCAGGGGTGAATTTCCTCTGGAACAGCCTGGACAGTGATCGTAATAAATGACCTCACATAAGGCATCACCTTTGAGCTCTAAAGATGGTAGTAATTACTCCAATACTGGTTTAGATTACATACTAGTTTCAGGGAGAACAGCCTTGCATAGTGCTGTATGGGGAATTTCTGCAGTCTTAGAAAGTGAGAAGATAAAATAGGACAAGAAAGAAGGAGTGAAAGAGTTTGTCGATAGGTGCACTTCTAACCTTCATGAGACCTTGTTCTGGCTAATCAGTGTGTCAAGATCAGTGTCAAGCATCTATCATTTGGACATATACCAGACCAGAGCAGCACCACATGATTTCAAAAGCAGATAGCCCTGGACAGATTTAAGAAAATAAAAGCCAAAGGAGAAATACAAAGAAAGAGAAAAGAAGGTGGGTAAAGAAGTCAGAAAGGGGTGGGTGAGAGGATAAGGCTAGAGTGTTCAAGTCAGTTCAGAAAACTACAGGAAAGGAAAACTTTGAATGATGTAACCCCACAGGAAAGCAGAAGTAAGATTTGTTTTCTTGAGCAGCTGGAAATAAGTTAGATAGATGTAAACACTGCATGGCAGCTGTGGGGAACAACCGGGTTGAAAGACACAGCCTGCCTTTCAGCAGGCTACCTGCAGTCCCCTGCCACTCTGGCCATGCCCTTGGCTCTTCACAACCTTTCAGCTATTTCTGCTCTGAGGAACGTTGCAAAACATGCAACCCAAGGAAACACCTAACAACTTACAACACAAGTTAAGCTCCAGATACAGGAAAAAGTAAGAGAAGAGCTCCATGCGAGCACCCGCTCTGTCCTAGTGCCAGGCTGAAAACTGGATCAATGGTTTCGGTCAGAGGATACCAAACTACATTGAGGGTGCTCGCACAGAAGTCACCTGCTGCAGCAGCACAAAGATGGTGCCAGCACGGGGATCAGCCGAGAAACATGGCTTTGGTTCCACCCTTGTTCTCACTTCTCATCTTCCCTGTGGAGGGAGACATGAAGTCCCAGTAGCTCAGATGTGTAAATACAGTCCCCGGCAGAAAGCTGGGATTGGTAGGATGTAGTAATCCCAGGACTAAAACTGGCTTGGAGTTGAGGACGTAGCACACTTGGCTCCTCCTGAAGAAGAACAATGCTGGCCACAAGGTTGCCTGTGAAGCATGGGTGACTGCATTGTACCTTGCTGCATAGACCTGGAATTTCCCTGGGAAATCTCTGAGCCAAATTAGGCCAAGAGACAGGTTTTGGGCATTTCTTAGGTGAGCTGTAATGGTTTGCTTCATTGCTGCTGCCCTACCTGTTTTCCTGTGCCTCTGCAGCAAGGAGAGTCACCAATTGGCTTTTGTGAACCATCTGGTTTCTTACAGTGGACTGTCCACAACAGGACAAGGATGCATAAGCTTTAGTGGGTTGACTCATCCCTTCCTTGAAATGCCCAGGTACAAAAAATTCTTGAGAGTCAAATTGCTGTATCAAGAACATTCCTGCCTGTGGTTATGTGCAGAGAATCTCCCATGTGACTGTTCCAGAGACAACTCCAGAGAGTTAAGCATTTTCATTTGCTTTCTTTAACATTGAGAACTCTTTAACTAGTAAATAAGTAATTAATAAATGCTAATTAAAGACTACCTTAAAACCTATGGAGAAATGCTGAGGGAAAAGGGAAGCAAGCACAGGAATAATGTTTCTCAGAGGAAACACATCCGTAAGTCACAGAGGTGTCAGCCTGGCCATATTTTAAATAGTGCAGCTACAACTGTGGCTATGAAATCCTTACTTCTCAATTCCCCTTTAAGGGGTTGCTTCAGAAAACGCTCTTCTTTCCTAATCCCTGCTCTACCAGAGACAGCTCCATTCCAGGCTTCAGCAAGAACAGTGCAGCACCAATGGGACCAGCACAGCACCAGTCATGGATGAGACCAGAGCAGCATGGGATGGGACCAGTGCAGTACCAGATGAGCTCCTGGGCAGCAGAAGACATTTTGCATCGATGAACACAACACATTTCATTAAGTTCAGAAGCCACCATACAGTATAAGCTTGGCCACTTGTACTGGTACCAGGAGGAGGTACAGTGGGCATTAGAGGTTTTCTACAGTCTGATCTATACGAATGAGACCTCAGGTGTGTCCCTCTCTGAAAGTGGTGGTGGCACTGAATGGCTGCCTTATGCCAGAGGGGATGGGGATCACCTGGCAGACGTGGTCTGAGCAGTACACAACTCCAGCATCTCCCAGCTGGTGCTGCTGACACCCTCCCTTGGTGGGAGGGGACTGTGTGCACAGATGTACTTCCACCTCCTGCCAAACCCTCCCTTTGTTTACTCTGCAAGCATTTCACCAAAGACCTTCCTGCTTCTCCCCACCAAGATGATGGCTCTGTCTCCACTGATTAACCCTGTTTTGGACATACACCTTCCTGCACTCCTGCTCTAAGTTGCAGCCTCTGTCCTAGTTCTGGCCCAAGAGCACAGTTAATGGGTTCTCTCACTTTGGCTGAGATGATAATTTAAGACAATGGGTTCCCAGCACATGCAGGCAGTTGTCCAACAGATGAAAGTATTTATTTAGGAAGAGTATTCCAAATGTTTATCTATTTCCTGACAGGTAGGACACGCAAATGATCCACAGTCTCTGGACAAAGTATTGACCTAGAGTCTTCTAAATGAAGTTCAAGTCTCTTCCCCTCTTCGTCACCAAAAGGGAAACATTTTTCCTGGTGGTGACTCTACCGTGATGATGCTCAGAGACCCAAACTCAGAGACCCATGTGCATCCATTCAGCTCTGGTTTCATCCCACTGCTAGCACTTCTGCAAGTGTAAGTCCCACCATGAGATAGTAAGGAGCAGCAGGGACATGAAGTGGAGAAACCATGAGATGGATCCAAAGAGATTAATGAGATAAAAGGATATGGGAACTACTATCTTTGGATTCATTTCCATCAGGCCAGGTCTGATGGCCCCATCAGGTGTCTGTGTATCTGTGCTCCAGACCCTACAGGAATCTGGCTGGAAAGTTCCAAGCAAAGTTTAAAGAAAATAGCCTTTCCATATCCACTACTTGGCAGACTAACCATAAATGTGTTACTGACCAAATTTTACTAGGCATGGGAATAGAGGGCCAAAATACTTGCTGCATGTGTCCCCATGAGAGATTTACCATCAGTCCTGGAGACCCAGCCCCCCACTACAGCAGAGCTCCCCTGTCTAGCAACTGCAAGGGATATGAAGTGGGTGACCAAATCTGCCTGAGCTCTCCATCCTCACTGTGCACTGAGATGGTGAGAGGGAGTTTATAGAGCATGAAACTCACTCAGACCAAAGGTCAGTCGAACCTAAGCACCACTTAAGTGCTATTTATGTCCCTGTAGTAGGCCTAAGAGGAATAAAAGTGTGTACAGGCTTCCTGTGAGTGTGACAGTCATCCATGGTAAATAGCCTCTCTTCATCTTCAGGGGAAGCTTCTCCTCTGAGTTTCACCAGCACCACTCTCAGCCTGCTCTCTACAGACAGTCCTGCCACTCTCCTCCTCCTGCAGGCCAG
Source organism: Daphoenositta chrysoptera (assembly GCA_013397915.1). NCBI lineage: Eukaryota > Metazoa > Chordata > Aves > Passeriformes > Daphoenositta > Daphoenositta chrysoptera. The sequence continues at coordinate 1,287,099 of VZRO01002622.1, forward strand.
GATGTTATTAAAGGAAAGAGCACACAGTAAGCCCAACATCCAGTTTGCACTCAAGGAGCAAACCCTCAGAGACACGCAGTTCTTCTCCCATTCTGCCATCCCTTTGTAGGCTCCAGAAAATGCCAATTGTCACATTGCCTGGGCATATAGGCTCACACAGTAAAAGAGTGTGTTACTGTGCATTCCCCAAAGGAGCTGGGTTAGCTCTCCTGCGGCAGCCTGAACAGCCATTCTGCAGCTTCTAACAGTGGAGACCTGAGCAAGCATGCAGGTTATTTTCTTGCCTTGATGTCTCTTGAAGGAGGTAAAGTATGTGCTTTGAAAAGCATAGAGTCAAAATAAAGCTTTGTTTACATAAATATCCAAAGTCATCTTTGAAGGTGTTTTTTGCACTATAAAACACAGAAACAAAGGGAAGAAACAAACCCACTGGGGTACTGGGTTAAAAAGAAACATATTACTCCTGTTTGGTTGGTTTATTCTGGCTTCATTCTGACACCAGTGTCACAAACCCAGTGAAGCACAGTGGTGAATCTGACGCAAAAAATAAGTCTTTTGAAGAGTTTCGCAGCACTGATAAGAGCTGAATGAGAGAGTAAGAGCTCTCTGAGTGCAGTTGTAATAAACTGTAAGCAAATAGATGGCCACTCGCAGAAATGATCAGAAATGCTGGACTGGGCAGGACACAAATGGGTGAAATTGATAAACAGGCACTGCATGAAGGATTAGCTTCATGTATGGTAGGTCCTTCTGGGAGAAAAAGATGAGCCAAGTTGCCTAAGTTCAAGAGCAGTATGTCTCTTGAGCAAAAGGAGACTGACAGTGCTGTTAGCAGCCATCCTATGCAAGCCTGGTTAGCAGAAGTTAAGTGAAGAGAGACATTTTGTGTCCTTTGGAGATTTCCTCTCCAATTAATAAGCAGACACCACTCTCCGTAAGATTTTCAAAAATTCCCCCAAATCCTCACAGTGATAAATTGGTTCCTTATACCCAGTCTAAACCTTCCCCATTCCAATTTATAACCACTCATCCTCCTGCCATACACTTATGAAAGAGCCTGGCTCCATCTCCTCAGTAACTTCCTCAGCTGTGCAGGTAGGCTTCTGCTCGGTCCTCCAGGAGCTGCCTCTTCTCCAGCTGGGGAAGTCCAACTCCCTCAGCTACTCCTCACAGGAGAAATTCTCCAGCTCCCAGTTACCTTGGTGATAATCCCCTTGATGCACTCAGATTTATCCATGTCTTTCTGGTATCAGGCAGCCCAAAATTGGACACTGTATTTGAGACACAGCTTTATGATTCTCAAGAAAAAGGGGATAATCACTTCCCTGTATCTATCTACCACCTCACTCCTGCTCCTAGCTGCCTTTGCTATTGGGGCACACCAGTGCCCCATGACCCCTGGTGGCTCACTCCATCCGTCCATCCGTGCATCCATCCATCTGTCCATCCCTTTCTGGGGCAGGAGTCGGGATTTGTTCTTGCTGAATTTCATGAGGTTTCTGTCAACCTATTCCTACAACCTGGGCAGATGTCTCTGAATGGCAGGCCCCACATTTATTCTTTTTTTTTTTTCCACAAGCACACAGACCTTTCTGAAGATGCATCTACAGACACGCCTCAATTAATTTTTTGTCACAGCTTCAGATGAACAATACAGAGAACCATTTATTAAAGACCAAGATGACTCATTAGGACTGCCAAGGCTGAGGAAAAGAGAGTAGTTTAGACACATGCAATTCTTGCCCCAAAGGAGCACAGACTCTGCAGTAAGGTTCATCCATCTTTCCTTTCTGCTTCCTTTTAGAAAAGAGGTAATCATACTCGCCAAAAGTTTCATACTGACATTTTATGCCCGAAATTCCTGGCCTGTTTTAAGAAAAACGCCTGCTGAACAATATCTGGAAAAGTCTGCCCATCTTTGAAGCAAAGGCACTGGCAACTTTGTGAGCTATTGTGCACGGTGATGCTTTCCACAGTTCTTTGTAAAAAGAACTTCACGCATTTCAAGATCCCAAGAGATTTGCTGGATTTAGTAAAAAAATCCAAGTGTATTTCTTCCATCCTCCCCATTGTCATGCAGAGTGAGAACAAAGAAGGTGATGTATTATGTTCTGGCTCTTGTATCACCAACAGATTTGGTAGGCGAGAAGTGGCTACAGAATCTCTTATATGTATCATCTGCAGGAAGAGAAGGTTTCAGCTTGACTCTCTCATTCCAGCAGAAGTTTGTGGTGCTGGCAGTTGGGGAAAAAAAATCCACAGGGGAAAAAAAAAAGCCTTAGAAAAAGCGCCTTTCTGATGTCAGCTGAGCAGAACGATGCCTGAGTCACTGCAACACAGTTAATGAGGAGACAAGGGCAAGCTGCTTCCAGAAGCAGCTCTCCAAGCAGAAAAGCCATTTAAATGAGGCAGGACAGAGCCAGCCTGCCCACGGCCACCACACACTTTAAACACACTGTCCTGGCAGGTGGCACCAGATGGCACTCTTACACAAAAGCTTCTTTTTCACAGGGTCTGCTTGCAGGCAGAAGTTGTGTTTAACTATAAAAAGGTACCACCTATATTGGTTAGGGGTTCCCTGACTTCTGATCGTAGCCCATGTTGCACCTGGGTAAAAGGGCTGGTGCCTGTACATACTATTTTCATTTTGATAAAGGAATAAATGATCTTGGCATAAAAAAGTTCCTATCAGCATAGCTTCATCTACACTGGATGTGTACAGAACTAGGGAAAGCACAAAACTCCTAGCAACAGGTCTCTCAGATACGAGCAGGCAAGGCGAGCACTCAGTCTTGGGGTGATGTGCCACTGGTAGGTCTGCCTGAACACTGCAGGACTCTGTTACCTCTGGTAGAGCCCAGTGGAATCAGTCCTTGAGGCACAGTGGTATCTCAGAAATTAGGAGCTGGCAAGATCTCTGAGAGATGGGGCTTGCCTGCATAATCTCTTTCCCAGACTCTGTGTGCCTCTGCTTAGTGCAGTACACTTAATATTTATGCAAATTTTGCATCTCTACTGTCTCCTTCACAAAGGAGGCAGCATAAAAGGCTTTAGGTATCTTTTGCATAGCAAAGCAGAAGTGGATTAATCAGTGGATTCACCCTCTCCCCGTTCCCTGCTCCCACTGCAAGGGTAGTCCTCAGAGCCGCTCACAGGCTGCACCGGGAAGGCGGGAGGTGCCGGTCCTGTGGAAGGGCACTAACAAGCCATTGCTCAGGTCTGTCCGGGGCAGGCACACGCTCCCACGGCTGCAGCCGCTCAGAGGCCGGCGCAGCCTCGCGTTCAGGCAGTGCCCCGCTGCCCAGCGCCGGATGCCCTCGCTCCAAACCACCTCTGGGGTGGGACCTTTCCCACTTCTGCCTCAGGGCTGGGTCCTGCAGGATCCGCAGCGCAAACTCCCATGGAAAGCTCGGGCTGTACAGCAAAGAATCTGTGCGTGCCCTCAGGGAGAGCTGCTGGACTGAGGACTCTCCTGACTCCCGGGAGAGGCTTGGGCAGTTTCCCTAGAGGTGAACAATGCCCCTTTGGTTTCTTGAGACTGGCAACACATTTTGCTCCCAAGTCACTCTTCCCCCTCACCCTTCTCTCCAAAGTAAATTAGCCAAGCCTAAGCGCCAAGCGGTAGATGCTTCATCTCCCAAATGCCACTCTGAGGAAAAGTTACAGGCAAAGGAGAGCGGAGGCGCTGAGCCCAAAGCTCTCCCGACGGCAACCGGCCGTTCCTTCCGTGCTTCCCGAGCTCACACACGGCAGGTCGTACAGTCCCCGCCTGGCACCGCACACTTCTGCCCAACCACCAGGCTCATAAAACCGTAGTGCCGAACAGCCCTGAGATTCCCCGGCGGGGTCTCCTCGGGGTAGCAGCGGCAGGGCCGGTCCGGGGGGCGCTGGCCGTGTGCGACGGCGGGCACCCGGCTACCAGCATCTCCGGGGCACACAGGGGCAGGCGGGGCTGGGCGGGGACCGAGGAGAGCCGGCCGCCGTGTCCCGTCCCCGCTGCAAGGGCCGGCCCGCCGGAGCCGGGGTGCTGCCGGCGGTCCCTTACCACATTGCTGAGGAAGTCCGCCTCGCTGAAGTCGCCGAAGTCGAGGAAGCCGGTGCCGGCGGCGGGGAAGAGCCGCTCGGCGGGGAAGGGCTCCAGGATACTGTCCATGGTGCCCGCGGCGCCGGGGCTCGGCCGCCCCCCGCGCTCGGCCGGCCGGGCTCACTGCGGCCGCGCGCTCCCGCC